>OX243975.1:7252406-7852406 GCA_945859745.1 Synanthedon formicaeformis
TCTATACATGATACTCAAACTAAATTGACCATTTTTAGAATTTTTTTCTAAAAACGAATCAACTGATTTTCATGAAATTTGGTAGATAAACATTTAGACGTACGGGACACAGGATAGGCTACTTTTTTTCTTTTATAACGCGGACAAAGTCGCGGGCGCCAGCTAGTCAAAATATAAATCGCTACTCTTAATATAAACTAACATCATGTGTTACATTTCAAGGAATTTATTTATCGGGATTCCCTATTCGTAAGACTTCGCGCACAATGAGCAATATCTTTCAATTAGATCCAATTTATTTTAAGGATTCCCCACAGATTTTCTGGATATTATATGAAGGCAGTAACTGGGTTTTACGATCTCATCATCAGTTCGATTGATGACATATAAATCATCACGATCATGAACTTTTAAGATGTTAAGCGCCTCTTTCACCAACTACAAGTAAAGTTGATTAGTTACTTTTAGAAATCATTTTCTGTTACATTGAATTATGCACTCGGTTTACTGCATCATTCGATAGGCGATTTTTTTTCAATTATTTTCTATTTAATGTTTGGGACGTTTACCGTACAAACAAAGGTATATCAGCTAAATTATTCCCGGTGACAGGTGACTTTAAGTAACGGTTTAGCCTACTTGACGTTGGTGAAAGAGGCGCTTAAATGAACTTTTAAAATTTTAAGATGAACTTAAAATAAATTTAAGACTAAATTTATTTTTACAACTAATCTATATCTAAAAGTAAGTTATATATATACCAAAAAGAGGAAAGATTTGATTGTTGGTTTGTTTGTTGTTGCATTGAATAAACTCCGAAACTACATGAGCGATTTGAAACTTTTTTCACTGTTGGGAAGCTCCTATTATTATCAGCGAGTAACATAGGCTATCAATGGTAATAATAAATCTGTAAGTGTAGGTATTGCATTGTATGTATGTTCCTCCATAAGTCTTAAACGAATTAACTGATTTCTATGAAACTTGGTAGATAAACATTAAAGACGTACAGGACACAGGATAGACTACCTAACCTAACCCGTTGGTGAAAGAGACGCTAAAAACAAAAGTAGTTGTCACGGAAATTTTTTAATACTGTGAACAGTAAGTTTTTTTTAGGAGTATTTTACTATTTTTTTTTTTCAGAAAATGGATTTTTTATATAAATCTGTCCGATTCAAACTTTTTTCCATATAGTCTATTATGCACTGTATTTTTATCTAACATGTGATTTTACTCTAAGAAGTGAAACTTGGCGACGAAAATAACGCTTTTCTGCTAAGTCCTCGTCTTAAGAGTGGGTATAAAGCAAACAAAATTAGTAATTTCACCCGCGTGGCCCCTTGGACGTACAACTACGCACAACATGCGACGGTAGATTCTCTCTCTCTCTCTCTCTCTCTCTCTCTCTCTCTCATATCTCTCTCTCTCTCAGCACTCATCTCGCTCAATAACAATGTTATAAGTGCCAAAAGTATTAAATATTAATTATTCGTAAACTACAATGTCAAATGAAAAATTGTTACATACAGCCTTAGATAATATGTGAAGTGAAATTACTGATACACTTTTAGCTTTGTAATGTGTGTCATTTTGAAAATAAAACTAAAATCGATGGAAATGAGAGCTCACTTGGTGATTTTTTTCTATCGAGAAAATTTCATTATATTATGTTTTCTGTTACAGTCGTCACTTTCATTTATAATGTATTTATCTATTTAAAAAAAATATATTAAATTAGACTTTGTTTACTTAGATAAAATTCAAATCTAGGATTGGCTATTTCTCTTTATACCCGCTCTTAACTCGCTGGATTACTGGAACCGGGCATAAGACGGTTCCGTGTGGTTGCTTTTTGTGGGAAAGTTAGGGTGCCTCGGAAGGGAAGTAATTATATTTGCAAGGAGGAATTTGGTCGGCCGTGTCAAGATAATGGTTAAACGTAGCAGGTGTTAGTCAACTTCTTAAAAAGGGTTAAAAGTGCTTGACATATAAAAAAAAATCTAGAACCGAACAAGGCTTACTACTTTTCTAAGTTCGTTTCATTCGTGTGAAATTCTCCTTTATAAAATTACTAGCTGGTGCCCGCGACTTTGTCCGCGTTAAACGATGAAAGGTACCCTATGTCCTTTCTGGTGTCTCAGACAACGTGTATGCAAAATTTCATGGTGATCGGTTCAGTACAGTAGTTTTTGCGTGAAAGCGTAACAAACAAACAAACTCACATTCATATTTATAATACTAGTAAGGATTAGTAAGGATCTTCATTCAGAACCAGCGTGTACAGATCCTAGCTGTAGTTTGATGGTTTTTATTTGTTACCAAGCTATAATTCGACCATCATGTCCTACCAATATATGTTTGTTTGTTTGTTTGGTTGTACGCGCTAATCTCAAGAATTACTGGTTCGAATTGAAAAATTCTTTTTGTGTTAGATAGTCCATTTATCGAGGAAGGCTATAGGCTATAGAGAACGCCGACGAAGTCGCGGGCACCAGCTAGTGTTGCATATACGTTGTCAGGTATGTAGAAAAGGACATAGAGTACCTTTCATTTAGAAAAAAAATAAGACGCGGAAAGAGAGTTTGTTTTATAAATACTGCTTATGTACAGTTGGGGTAAGAAAAAGTTGGTCACATTAAAGTCGACATTTGCTTGTGGCAGGCTTGCTTGTTTCATTTCAAACGTCTGTCTGTTGTCTTCTTAGTGCTTTAATTTCAAAAGATACTAAGAGTTTACGAGTTGATAAAGGAATGAATTTGAAAATTGACAAAGGTTTTCGTACCCCGCCTTTACAAAGGGATAAGGAACTCGGTCAGTGCTATAATTAGTGAAATAAATATTCTTACTAAGCTTTGGGAATATAGATTTTCGCCTAATTAGTACAATAAACGCACAATGAGTAGATTATAAAAAAAAATAGACTTTCTAGTCTTAGACCCTCTTTCACCATCTATCAAGTAGGCTAACTGTCATTAAAGTCACCGGTCACCGGGGATAAAAGTCCCAAACATTAAAAAGAAAATAATAAAAAAAAAAACGCCTATAATTAATAAAACATAAATTTTAATAAAAAATAAAATTATTTCTAAAAGTAACTAATCAACATTTTACTTGTTGTTGGTGAAAGAGGCTCGCCCTTAAAGTAGTAATTTATGTTCGCACATGAAAAATGTAATGTTCAAAACAAATGGTAGAAAATATAAACGAAAAACAAAGTATCCTATCCTATTCCATAATCAATACAAACAAAATGTCTTTTTTTTGTAACATTGAAATTATTTCTTTATTTATGCTTAACCCTCTTGACATTTTATTTCTAATTCTTTTTCTGTCTTTATCTACTTTGGTAAATAAGTTTCAATGACGAACTAGATAAAATAAATTTCACTAAATTATTAACGCTTAATCTCAGTAAAAATGTTTGAGTAGTAGAAAAAAATATTGACACCATGTCAGATATGGCGACGCGTCGTTCAGACATTAGCTTTAGAGACGTGCGCCACATAAAACAACATATCGATAAAGTGAAATAAAATAAGTTTATAACAATAACAAAATAAAAATTTAACTTAGCAATTTTCACAGCTGTGTAAGCTGTGAAAATTGCTAAGTTAAAGCTGTATTGTAGTTTAAGCGCAAATCAAAAGAATTTCTTAAAGAACGGCCAAACCTTTTGTTTTCATATTCGCTTGAAACCACATCCATCCATCGTAATACCTGTGATAATACTACAATGAAATTTGCGTCACAAATGCCAAAGCGGCAAATGTCAAGCCCGCCTAAAATGAAATCATGGCGTACTATGAATTCAATACCGCGTGAGCTGTCAAGTGGTAAACATGACGAAGTGCGTTTTAAAAACCCGTAAAAATGAGTCATTGTTCAATTAAGCTTAAAAAAGCCGTTTAAGATCTTATTTATGCCTAAAAAAAGCTTAAAATTTCTTAATTAATTCTCATACTACATCTATTACGCAATAGGAACATAGTCACATTTTATTAATAGAGTCGCTATTAGATATTATATATTTTTTAAATGTTTTTTAAATTTAACAAAAACGTTAATAAATTTTAATTGCAATGATGTACCTATATATAAATTTTATATATTTAATACCTAGCAAATTGCAGAAATAATTTGTTGGCAACCGAGAAGCATAGTACTATAAATTAGTTGATCTGAAAGACATGGTCTTCCATAGTTTATGGTTTTAGTATTTCGATGGGTCCATCCCTAACTTTGACTCATGTGAATCAGCATCTATCTCCTCAGAGGAACCATTAATCTTATCTTTCTTTAATAAAAATATCGACAAATGTAGGTCGCATCACTATTCATGTCGAATCCTTCAAGATAACGGGAGTATGTTAAAAGGGTTGTTCCCGAAAGGACACCCGATAGTGGTGACATTCGATAACCGTTGAAACGTGTTTCCACATTCCTAGTCCTTACCACTTTGGACATCGGTTTCATTTGATGTTTAATGATTTTTTATATCAATTTAGCGAAAGCGACTTTGGTGTAAGCATAAATTGGGATTAATTAAAGAATTTAGCCAGCGCAAAAAATACCTTTTTGATATGATAAGTTTATAGAAGATATGAAATATCGACATTTTTGATTGGTGAAAGAATTTTTTTGATACCACCCTGTAGAAAGGGTAAAACAAATATAAAAATAGATGTTTATTCCAAATTCTCACAAGTTAGAAAAAAAGTTTCATAGAATTTTGTTTTATATATAAATTTTTATGTATAAAACAAAATTTTTGTATTTTGTTTTTCTTAAAATCAACAGAATTAGGGAGGTTAGAATTGGGTTAGAAGTTAAAATGACTTTTTAAACATTTACATAACAACCCTTAATAATGTTCATTATAATTGATTTAACCCTCAATTAATGTTAATTTATGTTAAATAAATTAAGAAATTTGATTTGTGGAGTATAATCAATAAATGATTCACTCGCATAAATGATCCACGTTTCAAATGGTCCATTGACACAAAACGTTCATGTAACAAAACAATAAATCAACTATTTAAAAAAACGCAATCACAAACAGTATTACGTAAGAAATAAACAAACAATTTATGTCGGTTTATGACTTTTTATGACGCTGTTACATCTCGCCGCGATTGTTAGAAAAAAACTTACGTTTACCTATACAAAAATATTGAAAAAAAAAGAATAGAAAATACATTTTAAAAAAACGAAAAGATTCGCTTCTTTATTTTTTAACGTAGGTGATAATTTCTCTTGTAAAAAAAAAAGTATTTATTAAAAAAAAGGCTATGCAATATTTATTACAACGCGATGGTTGCAATAAATATTGCATAGTTCATTCCAGATGTTGGTTCCAAATTATTATTGCAATATTTGTTCGAACTTGTAAGACTTATGCCGCTTTCTTTTGAAATTTGCCGCCACTTTTTTGCATGAACGCAGCAACGACAGACCTTTCGTCGCACCTTTATTCCAAATTTTGATTTAAGTTAAGTATATGTTATATTAATTGTTTAACTGCTATGCTATCATTCGTCACAATTTCTATTTTGTAATTTATCTGTGTATACCTTAAAATTGCCTTGTATTACCTATACCTATTATAAGTTTTTTGTTTGCGCTGTTGGTGTACCTTTTGAAAAATAAATAAATAAATAAATACCAAGTAAATTGTGCAAGAGAGCTATTTAAGGAAGTGTCGTTGTAGGAATGAAGAGAGTGGAATTTTCGTTTAGTGTCGATAGGTTAAGACAAGGACTAACCTCAGACCGAACACAATTTTTAGCAAAATGACCGCAACCCTATGTAGAGCGGCGGTGGAATCTCAAAAGACGCCTGCTTTCAACGGTTAACGGCATTTAGTGAAACTTTTTGTCACCGGGTCTTTTTAGACTAATTCGACCCTGCTGATCACGATTCTGCCCGGTGTCAACCCCTCCCCCGCTCCCTTACCCCCCTTGCCTCCCCAAACGTGTCCCGATCTGCGGTTTTTTCAATTTATTTCGGAATCTATTAGAGATAAAAGAAAACTCTCAATGACAAAAACAATCTGCACTAAATTCTCTACAAAATGTGTATATAAATAATTTGATAGACATAATAACTTAAGAAGTAATGTGTGTCGAAACTATGTAAATTTTTATTTTTTTCAACATTTTTGTATTTGTTGTTAATTTATCCAAAAACAAACGAAGATGTAATAAAGTAGTTAAGGAGTGAATTATTCTTGATACTTTTAGCTAAAAAACAAGACCTTACTTACCCTCGTACGAGTATTCGTTCACGATTTATAGGTCGTAGCGCAGACGCAGCCATTAGACTTTCGGAAAAATCTCAAAAAGCGCCTGCTTTCAACAGTTAACGGAATTCAGTGAAACTATCTGTCACCGGGACTTTTTAAACTAATTTGACCCTGCTGAACACGATTCTGCCCGGTGTCATCCCCTCCCCCGCTCCCTTCCCCTCTTTCCTCCCCAAACGTGTCCCGATCTGCGGTTTTTTCAATTTATTTCGGAATCTATTAGAGATATAAGAAAACTGACCTGACAAAAATAATGTGCATTAAATTCTCTACAATATTCGTATATAAATCATCTGACAGGCGTAATAACTTAAGAAATAATGTCTGACCAACCTATACAAATATTTTTTTTTTTAACATTTTTGTATTTGCAGTTAATTTATCGAAAAACAATCGACGCTGTGATAAAATAGCTAAGAAGCGAATTATTCTTCATACATTTACCTACGAAACAAGACCTAATTTACCCTCATACGAGTATTCGTTCACGATTTATAGGTTGTAGCGCAGACGCTGCCATGCCGCGCACGATACTCAAGTACCTACACTATGCTCGATACATCACGTACCTACTTTAAATAACTATTTTTAAAAACATTTCGTCATCGTCATCATCTCAGTCAAATGACTTTCACTGTTGGACTTTAATTTTTACTAAAGAAAATCGGAAACCACGAAGAAACAGACACAAGGCTGATAGTATACGCTTTGAACAGTCCGTTTGAGGGCGTTATTGTATTAGTGGGTTCTGATAACTTTTTCTTACTTCTACATCATTGGGGGATGATTGCCTCCAAACATCTGTGGATGATGGCACAAGGCTGTACTACCTACCAGCCTTGTGTCTGGTTCTTCGTGGTCTCCCGTTTTCTTCAGTAAAACTTTAAGTACAGCAGTGGAAGTCATTTGACTGAGATGATGATGACGAAATGTTTATAAAAAGTAGTTATTTTAAGTATATACGTGTCTATGTGATGTATCGAGCATAGTGTAAGTACTTGAGATTCATGGGCGGCATGGCGGCGTCTGCGCTACGACCTATAAATCGTGAACGAATACTCGTACGAGGGTAAGTAAGGTCTTGTTTTGTAGCTAAAAGTATCAAGAATAATTCACTCCTGAACTACTTTATCACATCTTCGTTTGTTTTTGGATAAATTAACAGCAAATACAAAAATGTTGAAAAAAATTAAAATTTACATAGTTTCGACACACATTATTTCTTAAGTAATTATGTCTCTCAAATTATTTATATACACATTTTGTAGAGAATTTAGTGCAGATTGTTTTTGTCATTGACAGTTTTTTTTTATCTCTAATAGATTCCGAAATAAATTGAAAAAACCGCAGATCGGGACACGTTTGGGGAGGAAAGGGGGGGAAGGGAGCGGGGGAGGGGATGACACCGGGCAGAATCGTGTTCAGCAGGGTCAAATTAGTCTAAAAAGACCCGGTGACAAAAAGTTTCACAAAATGCCGTTAACAGTAGTTTTTAAAAAAAAAACTACTGATCTAATGGATTAAGGTGCAATATTGCGCAACAAATTTTTGTAGCTCTTCGGAGATAATTGAACAGAATTAAAATTGGAAGGTTTTTTTAAATAGTGTGTAAAATATGAAAATGGAAATAAAACTAGCCGATTCAAACTTTAGTGTAGAACGTAAGTTAATTAATAAGCCTAAAAACAAAAGTAGTTTTCACGGAATATTCTGATTACTGTAAATGAACAGAAGTTTTTTTAGCAGTATTTTACTAATTTTTTTTTCTCACAAAATGTTTTTTTTTTTTATAAATCTGCCCAATTCAATCTTTTTTCTATATAATCTATTATGCATATAGTATTTTTATCTAAGAAGTCAAACTAGGCGACGAAAATAACGCTTTTCTGCTAAGTCCGCCTTAACAGCGCCCTCTAGATCAATGGACTAGAAATTATAATTTAGGAATCGAAGCCAAAATTTTAATTAGTGCACAGGAAATAAATGGCGTTTAAAAACAAATTTTTTTTTGAAGAATTTCGTTTAGTGACGGTATTGAAATAAAGGTGCGCTTGTTGACTGAGTTTAATCCCGGCCAGGTAAGGAACGTGTAAAAATATAATAGCGGCGCACTTTTATGGAAAACGTGACTTTTTGAGATTATAAAGCCTACGATGGATCCACAAACCTATATTTAGGATGGATTTTTATGATAAGTACTTTTTGGATAAAATCGGATTCGATCCCTAAATCTATTATGACACGTTATTTTATTTATCGTCGGTAGGTTTATCAATACTAATATTGTAAAGAGGAAAGATTTGAATGTTTGTTTGTTTGTTTATTTGCATTAAATAGGCTTCAAAATTACAGGACCGATTGGAAAAATTCTTTCACTGTTGGGAAGCTATATTGTCACATTTTATAAAGTTACGCGAAATCGCGTGCTAGTTGTAATATAAAACTATAACAATTCAATATTTATGCTGTTTAGTAATATTCTTATTTTTAATGTTGACGTATTCTTGACATTAGCATCTATATCTCGAGTTATATTATCCTTTGTATATATAAAATATTTGTATAAGTAGTGATCCTCCTTCGGCTTAGCACGGATATAAATTATTCTGTAAATTACATACACAAACCGAGGGTATTCTGGCAGAAACAGATAAGTACAGAAAATTTCAAAAAGAGAAAAGAGCATTTAAAAGTTTGAGGGCTCATAGTAAAACGGTGAAGCACAATAGCCATAATAAAACATAAAACTACAATAAAGGCTAATTCAGTTATACTGTTTTGCTAGATAAAAAGAGCGGAAAAAAATAAGTATGTGCATGTATCTAATTTTCGTTAAATTTTGCACTTATTCGGTTCTGCCGGAATACCCTCGAAACCATCCTCGTTTATCTCTCTTTTAATTAGTGAAAACCGTATCAAAATACGTTGTGTGGTTTAGAAAGAGGTAAAGAAAAACCAACTGAGAGGCACAGCTACTTCACAGCATAATATAAAACAAATACGCTTACCGTCTGTCTGTCTCTATTGTTAGAAAATTAATAATGGTAATACCTACCAACGAGCGGGAGCGACCGCCATTCTGCGCTAGGTCGTGATAGCGTGAAGACGATTGATTTACCTAGTCGGTATTTTTGTAACAAATAGATATGTATATATAAGCAAGAACAAATAAATAAGTGTTCCAAATATGTGGAGTATTATTACTACTATTATCTACCGTGGTCTACAGGAAAGGCAACAAATCAGAAGTGCGGTAAGTACTCAGCGGCCCTTGAGGTATGTACTTGTAATTTTTTTTGTTAACGAAATTCTATCTACCTACGTGCATAATAACAATAAATGTCGTACGTATGTACGACTGAGACTCCAATGAAGTTAATATCGTATTATTATTTTAGTATGATGATGTAATAATATACTTTTATTTAATTTAATTTTTAATAACATTGTATTGTTTTTATTAATATTATAAATTGACTGGTATGAATATCTATACGAGATACGTTGTAGCCTGAATTCAGTTAGGTACGTATATTTTACCTATGAGTTTCGCATGGAACATTTGCATGTTTCTTTTATCTGTAATTATGGGTGAAGCGTTATACTCGTATAAACAAAAAAAATATGCTTTTGTTGACTGTTCAGTACGAGTTAATCTACTTATGCACTTCATTTACATAAAAATAAAAGACATTTACAAATTAATAGACTTAAGTTTACTTATTGGAATTCATAAAAAGTTTACTTAAAATACTAATATCCGTTTCGTTTGGTAAAATACCTTACTTATTTGGATGTCTTAAATAGGTGGGTACGTATTACCTAGTTATTACTTACACTTGACTTCCACTGATAATTAAAGTGATAGGGTAAAAAAAAAACATAATAATTGTGCTATTTTGTGGAATCACATGTCCCCGCTTGATACAGTACACGTATACTAGCTATTATACTCCTACACTCGTAATTTCAAATGTGATGATCATGATAGAACTATTTAAAAGTACTTCCTATGGAAAAGATACATAGTTTTTCAAATGTCAAATTATTTTATATTTAGTATTAACTAGCTGTAGGTATAAGTAAAAAAAATTCTACCACGACAAAGAAAGACTGTCAATATTAAATATTAAAGGTATTATTATTAATATTAAGGTACATGTGCAATATTAACAGCATTTTTGATAAATAATAGTCGACAAGGGTCTAGTTTTAAGCGTCCGTCACAGCTACTGTATCTGCGACGTATTTCCATGAAAACTATTAAGCTTAACGGAGTTAGAGAAGTCCAGATACATTGATTTTGGTAGTCAGTGTACTCTGATCAAAGAGAGGGTAGTTAAAGAAAAAAAAAAAAATCCAAATCTAAGTCTTGATAAGGGTTGATAAGTAACCCTCAAAAGTCCTACTTCTTCAGTCGACGTCTAGTCGGGTCGGGTTTTGGTAACTTTGGGTGTTGAGGCTGTTCAGGCTGATATTGAAGCTTCGGCGGTGAGGGACGAGCTTCTCACGACGGATGAGACTCACGAAGTGGGTCAATCCTTTACGGAATTAACATCGGTTACCGTATGTAAGACTCATTCGGAGTTAGTTTTATACTACGACGAGTCGGGACTTGAGCGTAAGTAAGTTTGAAGATGTCGTTTTAGAAGGCTCAAATTATATAAAACGTACACTTCGGATAATATCACCGGTACATTGGTTGTGGTGCTGGAGGAGAATGCTCGGAGTATCGTGGACTGAATTCCGTACCAACGAGTCTATACTTCGAGAACTCGGCATCAAGCAGCGCTTGTCATCTTTGGTACAGTCCCGTATCCTCACGTTCTTTGGCCATGTCTGCCGCCGAGGGGAGGTGGCTATTGAGCGACTTGTGGTCCAGGGAAGGGTTGAGGGTACCAGGCCGCGGGGAAGATCGCCTATGAGATGGACGGATCAAATAAAAGCTGCGTTGAATGGCTCACTGCAGGGATGCACGAGGAAGGCGGCCATCAGAGAGGAATGGCGGCGTATTGTGAGGCTTGCCACCAACACCTGAAGTGATGGCCACGACCACTCTGTCAAGAGTGAAGCCGAAAAAGAAGAAGACATTGGTTATACCTGGAAACGCTTGTATGAAGGTTAATGTTAAATTCGCGACGCTACAGTGTATACAAATTATTATTGTATATCTTTCCGGGTTGCCGTTAATTTTGTTTGTAAGGCAAGAAAAAAAAACAGGAACGAATCACCCTGGCTCATACTAAATATTGGGCTAAATATTGGCCCTAAAGTTAAACAATTAATTGATTAATTAGTTATTTGATGAATTAATAATTTAAGTTAAATAAGGACAACAACAGAATATACCGCCAACAGTTTCTTCGAACCGTATCGTCTTCCCTACAGCGAACGGAATGTAGTCAGGAAAATGGTAGACGAGTGACTGGATAATAATAGAAACTCTTATTCCACGTACGCCAGCCCTATTGTACTTACTCGTGCCAAAGAAAAATAACGATGGCGTTAAGAAGCTAATAGTGATGAGCCGTATCGTTAAAAATGTATATCCGCGGATACGGATCCGGATACGGATTTTAACTTTCATACTCAATCGGTGTAGGTGCGCGTGATCTTGAAGCGATGGTTGACGCCCGCCACTTGAAGTTTTGCGTGACAGGCAGGAGATGTTTCGATTTGCATTGTGCATTAATTCTACATTTAATTAGAATTTGGAATGTTACGAAGATTTAAGTTTTGGTTTTCTCATTATAAAATCATTGTTGGATAATATTTATTAATAACACCCGCACATCACAACAACATGAGACCAATCGATTTGGCAGTTTCTGTCGATTCGAAAGTACAATTTATTTCTAAAGTGATTATCTGGTTATTGTTTTATTTATTTACGTTAATTTTTCGATATTTTAATGGTTATTCTGCTACTCAAATAAAGATTATAAAAATCGGTCTAGCCGTTTTCGAGATATACCTGTGGTATAACTAATACGACTTTCTTTTATGTATATAGATTTCATTATTTTAATAAGCTTGTCACAAAGATTTGTGATTATAAAGATAGTTTATTTAGTACCCTTAATATGTACTATTGGTATGGTAACTCACTACGATAAATGTTTGCAATATAAAGGTGCCAAATATTTCATTTTAAGAATTTAAAATAATAATAACATCTCAATGGAATTTAATAATTTTTATTGCTACCTAATCACCTAATAATTAATTAGAATTTCATCTATGAATTGAAAATTAATAAGATAAAAAATCCATACAAGATCCGCCAAAAAAGAAATGGATACGGATACGGATATCACTAATAGCTAGAGGAAATACTGAGGAAGTGCTTCCTTTGTTTTAAAATTTTAAATAGGATCTTGGATATCAGATCTTCATGTCCGCCTTTGAGGCCTGGATGGAACAAACAACTGGATGTCACTGAATTGCCTAGGCAAAAAAAAAAAAAAAATTAGATTAGCGCGCAACCCCGGAGTTATGATGGTCGGTAATTTACCTTTTTGAGAAACAAGTGCTTGAACTAGTTCAAAACTGCTTTTGCCTTTTGAAAGTCTTGTATAAAATTATAGATGTCTTATCTGTGTTGATTTGTGTTTAAACTTAAACTTTGTGAAACGATTATTTCATCCAAGTTGAATTATTGTTTGGTTGAATATGGTAACTTGTTATTTAAGAAATTATACAAATTAATTCAGCGAGTGCAAAATTCCTATTTGCGTTTCTGCGTGAAGGTGCCTCTTAGATCGCACATAACACCTTTCTTAAATAAATATATCATTTGGCATATGAATGTCAGGCAATAACTTTACTATGCAACGCTAATCTTCGAAGTGGCTGATACTAACAGACCTATTTGTTTCAAAAATTGAATTGGCGTGATCCTCTCTTTGTAGCAGACATCCGACAGATACATTGAATGTTCCCTTGAATGTCCTCGGTAAATTTTTGCCAAACAACAGCACGCTGTGGTAGCTTCCAATACTTGACTTTTAAGTGCAAACTGGTCGGCGGCTCGAAAACATCGGTGCGCGTGGCTAGAATTCGTTCCGTCTCACACAGCACGAATGGGATACGCAATGATTCGTACCAAAAAGGAATTATAAGCAGACCCTAGGGCATATGCTCTTTTTGACAGAGCTATTGCATATATCTATTTCGTGTAAAGTTATTTGAACTCTTGAATTATCTAGTTATTGATCGATGTTTATATTCAAAGTACTTTGGAGTTTTTGTACACTAGAGTGACCTATTTACCCACAAAGTTGCATCAAGACTTGTTGGTAAAATATGGATTTTTCAAGGATCATATCTTTTAAATTAATGTTTTTTAAATTTGTATGTAAACGAACCTAGTTAACGACAAGATAAATCGGTACCATGCTTACTTTTGTAAATTAAACATAAAACAGCGGAGTAATGATCATTCTACGTTTGTATGGAGGAAGGCTGAGTTGTATCACCTTAAGTGTCAGAATTATATTTCTTTTGTTCTCATGTCTAAATCTGCTTCCAAAATTGAATATACTGTGTTACTAATTGAGACAAAAGGAGAATGAGGTCTTGAGCCAAGTGATTAACTTTGTGATATGAGCAATAACCAAAGACAACCTGATGGAGGGTAGTGTACTGTTATTTTTAAATATGATTAGTTGCAGGCTAAACAGAGCTATGACTTTAAATTCCTACGAGTCACAGTACT
The DNA here is from genome assembly GCA_945859745.1 of Synanthedon formicaeformis. Taxonomy (NCBI): domain Eukaryota; kingdom Metazoa; phylum Arthropoda; class Insecta; order Lepidoptera; family Sesiidae; genus Synanthedon; species Synanthedon formicaeformis. The sequence continues at coordinate 7,266,431 of OX243975.1, forward strand.
GCAGTGGCGACGCGTGTTCTGACGGCGAGAATCTGTCAAGTGGGACTGGCGTGGGATCGGCGCTATGGTTTGCTTCAGCCTATGCTGAGCAATGGCACATATTCAATGGGATTTTGGTTGTGTGTTCTCACTTAAATGGGAGAGATTTGTATATATTTAATTTTTGTTTTGTTATTTTGAATGTATTCGTGTATGTCAGGTGAATGCAAAGTAAATGTTCTCTAATGATATTCTATTCTAAAAAAAGAGAAAAGCAAGAAGCTGGCAGCTAAACTTTGGGGTCCCTAAAAAAAAATAACTATAATTTTAGACAAAGACAGAATATTGAAGGGCGTTCCTGTAGATAGGCAATACAAAAATATATTTCAGCAGATAAATGCAAGGCGTGGGTGACATGTCAGTCATCATCATTGATAACCAGTGATAACGAGACCAGTACTAGTAATGAGGCTGGAACATTTGGGTCAAAGGTCAAAGGCGAAGTTGAACTATCAATCCTAAATTCCAAAATCTATTTTCCTATACCTATATTTACAGATACAGAGCTTAGATGCGAAGTGAGAGCAGTCTGGTGTTGATCGGGACGGGCATCAGCTGCTATGACTATTGATAATGAAAACAATGCAATTTTATCCCGGCAGGCCGTGTCCCTCTGGTGGCAAACGGTAGCATGAGCAGGCCGTGTCCATCGAGTGGCAAACGGTAGCATGGGCAGGCCGTGTCCCTCGGGCTGCAAGCGGTAGCCATAATAGAATTATGAAGAGCCTCGGATGGGCAACGATAGCGAGCAGTAAAGATGGTGGCTAAGCGGCTATAGTTGGGTAATGGGCAGGCCGGGTCTCTCAGGAGGAAAACGGTAGCCATACTCGAATTGAGAAGAGAGTTGAGCGTACCCTGTGAGTGACAAACGGTAGCTCTACATATTAGTTCCACGACGTCCCCTTGAACTACAGTGATTTAATGCCAAATGTTAGTTTTATTGTTTGTAATAGTGGAGTGTCAAATGTGTCAAATAGTAGAATGTAAGCGAGTTAAATCTAGAAATATGCATAACAATCCAATTTTTAAGTAGTTATAATGTACCTAACCAGAAAAGCTTTTCTTCTATAGAATAAAGACGTTTAGCACCTAAAATCATAAATAATTATGCTGAGAGGCATTTATGTAATTAAGGTAAATAATTTGATTGAATTTGATATAATGTGATTAATGATTTTGTAAAGTACCTAAGTACGATTTAAGTACATATTGCAGTACTCTGTATATTTTAAACTGCTAAAGCTCATTTAAAATAACTTAATCCTAATAGTTATATTTATTTACACATTATATTAATATAAAAAAAGAGTATCGGTCCCTTTGACAGGGTCCTAGGCATGCTAGTCAGCATGCAGTCGCATTACCTCGTTATATGTAATTAATTAAATATAGTTTTATATAATATGACTAATAACTAGACACTAGTCTGAAATAAAAACCAGAATTTTCCAATAAATAGATCTCTAATTAATTAATTAATTTGAGGGTGGCTTTTGTAATTGTTGAGTCTTAGCGTATGATTTTAGACAATATTCATTGTAAGTAGTTTTAATAAGTATCTTCAGATTCTTTTTACATTCAATATGTGTCACAATAGTCATCATAGTCTACCTCTAAATTTATTTTATTACTTAAACATTTTAGTACTTGGTGGTATTGATATTTCCCTAAATTTTTATTAATATATATAAATTTACAATTACAATACGTCTTAACAAGCGACCCAATGTGATTGTTAAGCAAGTCGCTTGCAAGGTACTGTAGTACTTACAGATTATTTTATATTTAATGACTAATTAAGATAAGCTCTGCATTCAGAATATCAGAATGTTTTGTTTGGTATTTTGTGTAACATCTGGAAATTATAACTTAGCTTGAATCTATATCATATTGCTATTAATAAATATATAGAATATAAAGTTTATGTGCATTGCAAACCCAATAATAATAATTTATTTATACAAAAATATATTCAGCATTATTCACTATGTATTTCAAACGGATGTAGATCTAAGAATTATGTACATATCTGTTATTATTCATTGTTATTGTTACATAGTGATGTATTTCAAACTGATGTAGATCTGAAAATTATATACATATCTGTTACTATTCATTTTTATTATGTTACACAGTATTTCCAACAGATATATATATCTGAAAATTATGTACCTACATAGCTATTATTATTCCTTCTTATTATGTGATGTATTTCTAACTGACGTATATTTGAAAATTATGTACATAGCTATTATTATTCATTGTTAACATTTTACTCAACTCTTACTCAATATTGTATCTCAAACTCATATATTTTTCTTCTTACTCCGAACTAAGTATGAGGACCTACTCACTCAATCCGGATGACCGAGCTTGGCTCCGGAATGAGGACATTCCTAGAACAGAATGGCCGTCTGTTAGAAAATTAATAATGGTAATACCTACCAACGAGCGGGAGCGACCGCCATTCTGCGCTAGGTCGTGATAGCGTGAAGACGATTGATTTACCTAGTCGGTATTTTTGTAACAAATAGATATGTATATATAAGCAAGAACAAATAAATAAGTGTTCCAAATATGTGGAGTATTATTACTACTATTATCTACCGTGGTCTACAGGAAAGGCAACACTATGTATGCTTAGATCTTTAAAACTACGCAACAGATTTTGATGCGGTTTTTTTTTAATAGATAGAGTGATTCAAGAGGAAGGTTTTAGTATATAATATATATAACGAGGGCGAAGTCGCGGGCACCAGTTATCTACTAAAAATAAAGATACAACTCCTGAAAATTTTATGTCAGTCGTTCTATTGGTTCACACATTTTGTCAGGCGCTATACACATCCCTTACTTTTAACGCGGGCGAAGTCGCGGGCACCAGCTAGTGGTTTTATAATTACTTGATTTTGGACCCGCATGCATGCATCCAGGGCGGGATGCATGCATGCGGGTCCAACCGAAGGCAATCGCTAGTGAGAATTTAGTTTCTGGCACAACTGTCCAACAGGAACAACGTGAAAGGTCAACTCATATTGCAGTTGAGAAAGTTGAGCACAATTTGTTTGATATAAGTGTTCCGGTGGTCATATGTTATTGAATCTTGACATTGTTTCAATCATATTCATTTTAGTCAGTTGACTCTTGGCATTGCGCATTGTTTGTGAAGGCGTATTCAAACTATTCTAATGCGCATATGATGGAAGTACTATATTTTCCCCGCGACTTCATCCGCGTATCTATATTAGCGTGATGATACATTGCCTATTACAGGGGTGGCGAACCTTTATGGATTAACGTGCCATTTTTTTCTAAAAAAATGTTTAATGAGGTCATAGACATGCCGTACCATCAAATAATTTTGACTTTGTAATTTTTGGAAAAAATAATAAAACTAAATACCTTTCGACTCCAAACTCTTTATCTTTATATACTACATTTACTACGAAAATATACATATTTTATGCCTGTAGTAATAAATTAAATGAAATTAAATGATTTCAAAAATTTTCAGATATGTATTTTTTGGTTACTATATTCACAATGATATTTGAAAGAATATAATTTGTTATTTTTAATTAAAATGCAAACAGTTTAGATTCGTGGTGTGCCCAAAATATTGAGTCGCGTGCCACTGGTTTTGTTTTGTTATCAAATGCAAAGTTTTTTTTAAAAATAGTACTGAAAGTTTAACGCGTTCAATAAAGCAAAAAATCGTTTCTTTTTTAATAACTGTTGCATTGGACTTCCTCTGAGTAACTGTAAAAAATAGCCTACGTTACTCTGATAATGTAGCTTTCTAAAGGTAAAAGATTTTTTAAGATCGGTCCAGTAGTTTTTGAGTTTATTAATTACAAACAAAAATACAAATCTCTCTTTATAATATTAGTAGGTGAAGATAGTTGCTCTTGGCCAACATCTAGCTCACCCAGAAGGTGCCTATTCACTCGAAATTTGAAAATATTTGGGTTATATGAGCTCAGAAATACAGATGCCGGCAGGAAGTTCCAATTCTTGGCAGTGCGTATTATATTATAAAAGAGTTTATAAAACGTTTGCTCCAAAAAAGAAGGGATTTTGACAGGATGAGGATGATAACCTGTCGTACGTTTGAATGTCCGATGGAAGAAAGGAGAAGGCGGTATGAGCTCATGCAGCTCATGAGCACATTCTCCGAAGTACCTGCTTCTTGCAGAAGCAACAGCTTTTTAGAGTTTTTTGAAAACTTGAAACCTTTTTTTTAACGTAGGGAAATCCTCTTGGATACTCTCTTGGACACTGTGGGGTTATGCCGGATTCGTATACTATAATCCTTACATATTATAGAACAAAGTCCTCCGCCGCGTCTGTCTCAAAAACTACTGCACCGATTTTCATGCTGTTTTCACCAATGGATAGAGTGGTTCTCGAGGAAGGTTTTAGTATATAATTTACAAATTTACGCGGGCGAAGTCGCGGGCAACAGCTAGTTTATGAAACCCAACGACTTTCTAGCGCGGCTGTTGATGGGCGGGGTCGCGGGGAAGTTATGACACGACTTCGGTGCCCCGCCACTGAAAACTTGAAACCTAAAATTTTCTCAAAAAAAAAATGTATCATATACTTACCTATGTTAATCCATGTAATAAACTATCTATGTGCCAAATTTCATCAAAATCTGTGACTAACAAATATCCCCACATTCGTCCTTACATATTTCCACATTTCGCTGCTTAAAAACTAAAGGGCCACAAATCAAAATTACACTTTTTACAGGAGAGCTAATCGAAAAAAATTAAATTATTCTTTGTCTATTTTTTTCTTATTAGATATATATCAAATATATGCATATTATACATCGTTTGAAGCGTATTTTTAAGTAGCATTAAATGTTTTAATTACTTTTATAATAAACTGAATACTAGAAGAGACATAAGCTTAAATATAGGTTAGATACTTTTGAATTTTAAAAAAATGATCAAAACATACTAAATATGGAATAAAACAACCATAAGTCTTTTTGCAATATACAACATGAAGGATTGTGATTGTATTTTTTTACATAATTTTTTTTTTGTTTTATGACCCTTTAGTTTTTAAGGAGCGATTTATAATATTATTAGGATATTAAGTGCTAATTCTATTGCGGACAAAGCATGGGTTTTTTGTTGTTACATTCATGCTCTGCTTATTCGTGTCAAGGTGGGCGGAATCCTACAACGGTTAGTTCTCAAGATCTGTGCGCAAATTAATGTTATGCAATTGCAAAGTGGCAGAAATCGCCTTCCATCGGATCATAGTCAAGGCCAATATGTGAATTGTTAAGGACTTATCACTAAACTTTTATTTGCGCTAGCTTTTACTCGCGAATTCGTCCGCGAATCTTTATAATATGTTATTGTGATGTACAAGGTATGTTACTGTAAAGTTTCATCAAAATTGACCGAGCAGTTTTGGCTCAAAATCAATACTAATAATAAATCTGTAAGGGTCGGTCATGGAGTAAGTTACTTTGTTTTCAGAGATATCGTGTTTATAGGCTCTATACATGATACTGAAACTAAATTGACGATTTTTAGAATTTTTTTCTGTATGTTGTTCCTCCATAACTCTTAAACGAATCAACTGATTTTCATGAAGCTTGGTAGATAAACATTTAGACGTACGGGACACAGGATAGGCTACTTTTTTTTCTTTTTCAACGCGGACGAAGTCGCGGGCGCCAGCTAGTAGTATAATAAATGTACGATAGTAGTAACAAAAGCGAAATTTTGTACCGTAGTCACAAAATTTCGCTATTATAATCTGATGTATGATCTATATTATTGTAAAGTTTTATCAAAATCCGTCACTAGCACAGAAATCGGAATAATACGGCAATAGTCGGAATTTCCTGTGGACATTTGTGAACTACTGACAAACATCCGCATATTTACTAATATCATAAATTCTAAAGTAAATTTGTTTGTTAGATTTCACACCTTAATTACTAGACCATCATGGTGAAATTTTAGATACAAGTTGTCAGGGATACAGACAGAAAAGGACATAAATGGCAACTTTCATCCAATTAAAAAAAAAACTGCTATTGAGAGATCACCTATAAAGAAAATTAAAAAATTCTACGTTAAAAAAATAATAATTATGAACAATAAAGTTGCAAAAAATGTTTAAACACCTACGAAAAAGGATCGCAGAAGGAGTCGCGGTCAAAAGTTAGTAAGCTTATATAATAAGAAAAATATTAAATATATACTAATATCTCAGATTAGTAAACCAGTCTGTGTTACTAATAAGAGATTAATATTAAAAAGCTGAAGGTTTTGTTTGTTCGGTTGAACGCGTCTCAGGACAGGAACTAATGGTTCGAATTGAAAATTCTTTTTGTGTTCGATACTTCATTTATCTGGGCTTTAGTTAGGCTATATAACATTTTGAACGCGGACGAAGTTGCGGGCAACAGCTAGTAATAAGTAAAATATAAACAAAGAGAGTTTTCTTTGTTTATCATGCTAAGAAACTAAGTAAAGGTAATATGAATATATTTATCATGTACAAAGTCATGGAAATATGATAGCATTCTGACAGTTTGTCTGAGTAAGCATGAACTTGTAGAATAATCTGTATAGTAAGTCTTCTGGTGAACCCTAAATTCTAGGGCATAAGGTCTACATTGCAATTGACGTATGCGTCGTAGTGCAATTAGTCGCTAGTCCTGTAAAACCGGTGCACATATCAGTGACTTATGGAGGCACGGGAAGAAGGTTTTTGCTGTACTTTAGCTTGTTAGAAGGGTAATTCTGTATTCCATTTATATTGAACTAGCTGGTGCCCGCGACTTCGCCCGCGTTAAAAGTAAGGCATGTGTAGCGCCTGACTAAATGTGTGAAGCAATATAACGCCTGACATCTTTGCTGTTATAAAATTTTCAGGGGTTGTATCTTTATTTTTAGTAGATATACTCCGCGCCCCGGTGACTGGTGACTTTAAATGACGCTTAGTCTACTTAACAGATAACTTTACTTGACAAGTAAAGTGTTGATTAGTTACTTTTAAATATAATTTTGTATTTTTACTAAATTATGCACTCGGTTTAGTGCATCCATCGAGTGCCGATTTTTTTATTTTATTTTCTATTTAATGTTTGGGACGTTTACCGAACTAACAAAGGTATATCAGCTCCATTATCACCGGTTACCGGTGACATTATATGACAGTTTGGCCTACTTGACGTTTGTGAAACAGGCGCTAAGGGCCTCTTTCACAAACTACAAGTAAAGTGTTGATTAGTTACTTTTAGAAATCATTTTTTGTTATAATTGTATTATGCACTCGGTGTAGTGCACTCGATAGGAGATATTTTTTATTTTATTTTCTATTTAATGTTTGGGACGTTTACCGTACAAGCAAAGGTTTATCAGCTACATTATCCCCGGTGATTGGTGACTTTAAATTACAGTTAGCCTACTTGACAGTTGGTTTAAGAGGCCCTTATTCTACTAGTTACTTACATTTTTTCTATTTTATTTTTACTCGCGAGAATCGGCTAGTATTAAATAAAATATCTTATTATAATTAATGAGTATAAATGAAATCACAATAAAAAGTCATGCGTTGGCCGGGAATCGAACCCGGATCAACTGCTTGGAAGGCAACTATGCTGACCATTACACCACCAACGCCTATAAGAGACTTCATGATATTTCACAAGTATTTTAAAAAACTAAAACTTTTTATGTACACAGATGTTCCTAAACAAATGAAGACGTGAGTGGATGTCGCATAATTCCAATTTCGAATAAATCGAGGTTAAAGTTTTACTTTTCATTTTTGAGATAAGTCGCCACGGAACCGATTTTTGTAATAAATTATGATGCAAAGTAGTGTAAACGACCTAAAATATTAATGTTATGATAGCAAGTAAACACTACTAATATTTAATTTAAAAAAAAAAGTGAATTTAGCTCCCTCTTCCATTAACAAAAGTAAACTTTTGTGCACTTTTTGCTTTTTAAAGTTAACTGTACATAACACCTTTTTCAACTTTTTATTTTCCAAAAATGTCTTAAATCGACGACCTTAAGGTCTGTAACCGTTTATATGGATATATTACTTTCATTAACGCAAAAAAAAACCAAAAAAACCCAAAAATGCGACATATCACCTTCACCCACTCACGTCTTCAAATATATATGACAAAAATATTACCATCAATTGAAATGTCAGCCTATCTGCCGACTTTTGAGCAAATAAAAAAATACTATATATTAAAATTCCTAATATCGCTACAGAATTTCTCACTTGGTTACAGAATTCCATTTCTCTTGGTTGGTCTCACGGTTTCTTTAAAACCTTTATAAGGGCTCATCAACAAATAATTATATTAGCTACAAGTTTCCTTACCATTCGTAATTGAATTGCTTGTTCCGATCATCACTACATTAGTACTCGTATAAAACAAAGTCGCTTCCCGCTGTCTGTCTGTCCTAATGTATGCTTAGATCTGTACAACTACGCAACGGATTTTGATGCGGTTTTTTTAATAGATAGATTGATTCAAGAGGAAGGTTTTAGTATACAATTTTCACGCAGGCGAAGTCGCGGGCATCAGCTATCAACTAAAAATAAAGATACGACCCCTGAAAATTTTATAACAGCAAAGATGTCTGGCGTTATATTGCTTTACACATTTAGTCAGGCGCTAACACATCCCTTACTTTTAACGCGGGCGAAGTCGCGGTCAGCAGCTAGTTTATTTATAATTTTAACAATTTTAAAAGTTTAAATATTGACATGTAATGATATCACTGAAAACCATCGAAATACTACAATGGAATTTGCATCACAAATGCCAAAGCGGCACATAAAAAGAACGCCTTTGGCAGAATCATGGCGGACTCTTGCCTTCACGCGTCAATGGTAAAAGGTAGTAACGATCAACGTCTACTATTTCATTTTAAACTCTAATGGGTTGACGTAAAGTCACATTTTCTTTAAATTACGTATTCATTATTATGTTTGTTTTGTTTTAAATGACAGTTCATGCTCCACGCATATGTCACTTTTAAATGTTCCATAAAATTCGTAGTATTTTGTATGGCACGCGGGTTCTATGTTGTAGTAGTTTGATGCTGAAAACCATTGAGGTTTAATCTTGTGCTATTATTTTAAATTATTACTGAAATGGATTTACTATAACTATATACATACAATTAAATATAATTAAAAAAAATATCTATAGCTTTAATTTAATTATAATATTCTAAATCCACTTACATAAAAATTAATTAATTTATCCATAGTACTCGTATATAAATCAATAGTAAAAAAAGAAAAATTTAAAAAAGCAAGTGATTTATACATAGGTACTCGAAGAGACACTATAATGTGCTATAATAATAATTGTTTGATTAAATCTATTTAAAAAAAATAATATGAAAAATTAATCTCCGAACGAAACGCGCCATTAAGGCCTGGTTTCGGAGCCGCGCCGCGCGAAGTTTAGGTATTTAGCGCTACTCTCACAACGATCGAGGCGCGCGCATCGCACACGCACACATGTACGTATGATAGAGCAAGAGCCTACGACGGCCAGACCTTCGTTATTTTATAAAAGTTGAAAGTTTCTCTGTGCATGTCCCCAACACAGGTATGAACGACCAGCGATTATAGAGTTTGGGTTGTGTGTGACTACTTGAGCAGGTAACAGGTAGTAAATTAAAGAACTATAATTTTTTTTTTTTTAAGTATAAAGCTCATTTTTTTTATATTTTCTTCGGGATAACTAGAAATCACGTCATCCATTGCCGGACACTTATTACAGTTGTTATTTTGTTACCAAATATAAAAATTGTTATGTCAAATGTATTATTAGTGTATAAATTGTACTTACTCAAAATATTTTATTATTTTAGTTACACAATATTGTTATTCCCAATTACTAAAATAATATATTGTACTAAAAACGTTTGTAAGCAACTTTATTTATTTTATATCAAAGTGGAGTCAAATATATGATCCTGAGCATGAGTTTGTATAAATCAGAATAGATTTTACCATGATGATTATGTCAAAAAATCTGACTCCTAGAAAACCGAATAATAAATTATTACCTACCTACACTTCAATCGGCCCTTTACGAATTTGACTTATCGCGTAGTAGGTAATACGCTATACGTTTGAATGAGTTGCGAGGCTTTTAATAATTTATGTATTAAACATTGCAAACCTACCCTTCTTCAACTCGCACACTCACACGAGAAACTTATCGCGTAAGTAATACCCGACAGTATCATTGCAATACGAATTATTGTATTCAACGAGAATACTTTGTGTGACGAAATGTTTAGTTCTAGTGGGAGCGATAGTGAAGAAGAATAATTAATAAGGCAAACTAGGACGTACTCAGAACGCATAAATCTTTCATGTAAACGGATTTTACTCAGATTCAGTCATGTCATGTCAGTCATGTCCGTCATGTTAGTCAGACATGTCCGACGCAATTGATGGCGTCGCAGAATGGGTCGAAAAGAGAGGTGTGCTGAAGGCTACCGTGAGGTTTAGGCTAGGTTTAGGCTACCGTGAGCCTCAGGAGAGTTGCTCTTTGTGGTTTGGGTTTTTGGTAATTTTAACGGGATTTTTGTATGGGAGTAGAGAAAAGTGTAGGGGCCAAAATGTTTAGAACCTCGAGACCTATCTAAAGAGCTCACGCACTATGGATTTTGATCACCAGTTTTTCTCTGAGCAGTGAATTATGTTATTTTTGGAGGTTTTTCGGGGTTTCTTTCGAGATTTTTGTATTGGAGGGAAGAAATCTGTCGGGGCCAAACTGAGCTACTGATTAAGCCCTATCCAATGATGTATTGGATGGTATACCTATCTTCGGTAGTTTTAGAGATATGACCCTTTGAAATAGAGGAAGAAAAGGGGAATGGAGGGGGGGGAGGGGGAAGGTTTCGTGGGGAGTTGAATGGAATATAAATCAAAAACTAATGGTTGGGGGAGGGGGAGGAGGGGTCAAGGAATCGATTACTACTTGTAACCAAGACCGCAAGCAACCCTATCCTCGGCGCCTAGAGATTCGGTCTCTTCAGGGGAAGGATGTGTCCCGTCCGGATCTTTAATTGGTAGCGTCAGGAGCGTCAGGAGTAGGTAAGCAATTTTAAAATGATCGGATTATAATCCGATCATTTTATCCCGATCCGATCCGATCCGAGAAGAGCCCCAATTAGGAGCAGCATATATGCTGCTCCTAATTGGGGCTCTTCTCTAGGGAGAGAGAGCGGTTTAACCACATCCTGTGTGGTATCGAACGAGCTTCAGGCGAACATGAGTCCGGCGAGTCACGTCAGTCACGTCAGTCACGTCAGTCATGTCAGACATGTCAGTCAAGTCATGTCATGTAATGTCAATATCGCTGTGACGGCGGTGGCGCCGCCATGCGACAGTGGGGCCCAATTATTTAGGTCCTTTTTTCTGGATGAAAGGTACTCTATGTCCATTCTGGTGTCCCAGATAACGTGTATGCAAAATTTCATGGTGATCGGTACAGTAGTTTTTGCGTGAAAGCGTAACAAACAAACAAACAAACAACTCACATTCACATTTATAATATTAGTAAGTAAGGATTGTTGTGGTACATTATTTTGTTTACAACTTGTAAAGTTTTGTGGGATAGGTAGGCATGGCCGTCGTGAGCTCTTGGGCTATAATTTTGTGTAAATACACGGTTCGATCGCGAACTGTCAATGCGGCGCAAAGCGACGTGCTCTCACTTCGGAGGCTCGTGGCCAACTGAACCCGATAGAACTGTGGACCGAGCGTAATTTCATAGAAATAGCCTTCATAGTAATTTGTATGAAGATTTTGAGCGAAAAAATTGGGCAAGTTTGTGATTTTTTTACACAAAATAGGAATACATTTATTAAGAAATGAAGATTGCACCAACTTTTTTATAGTTTTAACTTTATTATTTGATAAAATTCATTTAATAATTCTTGATACTTACGACTCAGTTGTAACAATACGGGAGTGCGATTTACACGTTTTTAGTGATTTTCTGATTTTTTTTTTACACTTCTCCATAAGCATTATCTTAAATCCGAATGTTTCAGCAAAAAGTAACATTCATTGGCTAGCTGCGTGATTTTTTTCAAGGTTGTGGAGCATCGTTTTCTATATAATTCTCTTACATTCCCAACCCTCGATTGCCGTAAGGGACCCTTAAACTCATACTATTTGCTTCCTTCCGAATTCTATTCAAACAACAACAATGAATTAATAACTCTATTACAGAGTTGAAACGTCACAAGTGCCCGTCGACACATTTGAAATTGACCTTTAAAGCAACCGTATTGCGTTATATTTCCTATTGCATAAAATTTAAAATACAATTCAGTTTAAAAATCAACACGCGGTTCTAGTTATTGAGTCTAAGGGGAACATTGAAAATGGAACTTTATTGGCAAGATATAAAGTTGATTTTCCAATGTTCAATGTTGAGCTGTTGATTCAGGGATTGGGTCATAGGTCAATCAGATGTTTTATAAAAAGTGCATAGCGTACTATTATTATGCACAAATCGTAATAAGCCGCGATTACTGGGGCGAATTAAGTATTATTAAAATAGGATAGGAATGGGACCTAGGGGTGAATCTAAACAAACAGAAATGGCACAGAAACGTATAATTATAATTTTAATAATGGCGTTCGTTTCTCAGTCATTTGAGAAAGAAGATTCTAAAGAAGTAGTAAGTGAAAAGGTAACAGACAGACAGACAGAGCTACTTTGACATTCAATATAAATAGACAGATACGTGGAACAAGGAAAACCGATGAATTACAATTCACAAATAAACTGCAGACGCATTTTGTAGTTTATAGTAAAACCTTGTTAAGACGATTAACTGTTTAATGTCTATAGGCATAAAGTCTAAAATTGAATGTCAATACCTTTTAAGCATCCCAATGAGACCCATTTGGAACAGTGCCACAAAAAACTAAACTTCTCGGTAAAGAATTAAATTGTAAAAATAGAAATTCATTTACCTACTCTAGTCAGTCATAATTTTTAAGATGATAAGGAGATATTTGAAGAAAACTCGAGATAGTAGATAATGAGTCATACTTTATCAAAAATAAGGTCCAAATCACTTTGAGAACACTAATTAAGATTATAAACTGTTCATACAACAGAAAGCTCTTGATTTGAGTTTATATTTCATTCATACAAATGACAAATACATTTCCAGTCTTACTAACACAGATAAAGTATCCGTACATATTAGACTACGAGCCAAAATAAACTTTAAAATGTAGCGAATAAGGTTGAAATTTGAATGGACAGAAATGAGACTTGCACATGGGGTTAGTAAATTATACAAGCGCAGGCGCAGCGGTATAGTCAGAGTCACTCACTCCCTCACTTTAGTCAGTTGTAAAGCGGACATCAATAGAAAGGCACGCGCCTATTGAACTCGCGTGCGCACGCGTCGATCGAAATACGATTTTTAAACTTTTTTAAATCAAGCGACAGTTACGTAAGGATATTTTTATTTTGTGCCAGTATCATTGAAGCAGCAAAGAGTTTTTGTTCTGTGTTTTGTGTTCTCTCCTAACTGTGTTTTCACTGGCGGTCCATCGGGATGCTGAGTTGCATGGTGAGTGATTTCAACTTGTCGATGCGTTTCAATGAGAACTATTGTTCGCGCAGTCATGTATACCATTTTCAAAATAGATTTCGTTAGCATCAAGTGGGACCTTTTTGAACTCCGACGCCCGACGCAAAAGAAGGGTTTTATAAGTTTGACCTGTGTATCTGTGGATACCGATTTTGATCTGGTTTATTTTTGTTTGAGACGTGTCTTAGATATAATTTATAAAGATGTCTTCAGGAGTTTGAAGATCATCAGTTCCTAGTTGGCCTTAAGGCCTCTCACTGACTTTGAAGGTTCGATTGATTTAAAATTTGATGTACTAACTTTTACTTCATTGATATTTCCATCACATACCTTGACCTTGCTGCTGCAGCAGCAGCATTGAGTAGTTTTCGAGTTACCCAACTCCTCAGCAACTTTCAGAAGATATTATTTGGGATCAATAGAAAGTCGGGGGGTTAGTTTATTAATCTTTACTCTATTATAAATTTGAAGTTTGTTTGTTTGGTTGAACGGGTTAATCTCAGGAACTACTGGTTCGCATTGATATTTTTTTTTGTGTTGGATAGTCCATTTATCGAGGAACGTTTTAGGCTGTCAATGAATCAACTAATACTAATAATAAATCTGTAAGTTTATGTATTGTATGTACCTATGTATGTTCTTCCATAACTCTTAAACGATTCAACTGATTTTCATGAAACTTGGTAGATAAAAATTTAGACGTACAGGACACAGGATAGGCTATTTTTTTTTCAACGCGGACGAAGTCGCGTTCTGCAGCTAGTTTTTATGTATAGCTTGTTGATCATTGTACAAAGGAGGTACGAAGCTTCTATCAAAGTTGTAATTAAACCAAGTTAATGTGGCGCTGTAAAGATTTTTACGAGTTAACTTGAAATGTAAATTTTATAGTTCCCGGAGGATAGTTAAACGTTGGTGTTAGCATTTGTGTACGTGAACTTAGCTCCTTGCTAAATTGTTACTAGCATTCATAATATATTGCATTATCGGGATTATGGCTGTGCGTTTCCCACAAACGCGATATCTCCGATTTATGACGCACGATTTGTTTATGAATTTGTTTTTTTTAACTACTGGCTGCTGCCCGCGATTACGCCCGCGTAACTTTATAAATTATATACTAAAACTTTCCTCGAAAACCACTCTATCCATTGGTGAAAACCGATTGAAAATCGGTGCAGTAGTTTTTGAGTTTATCGCGAAGATAAATAAGGGCACTTAAACGCTTTTTCGACAAGATAAGGGCATAAACTGCACTTTTTGTAATTTTACAGGAGAGCCATTTAAATTTATTTTTTTTGCATTCAATATCGTATTCTTCTGGTTATATTGCTTTTAAACAATTTTTCATCAAATAAGCCCCATAGTTTTATAAATATTTTTAATTTAATAATTTTTAAGGAATTTCTGCATATATTTTAAGTTTAACTGGATATATTTTGCATTTTTTTTTTTGTAAGTTATGCCCTTGTCTTACCGAAGGTGCGATATGTAAGGATAAGGATTACTTCTTGAGTCGTCTATGAAATTCTTTATTAAAATTGAGTTTACAGTTTACAATTTTAGTTTTAAATTATAATTTTTCTATTTGGTAAATAGCCTCACGAGAAACTAGGTTGTTCAAAATTGAGGGTGGCAAAGATTTTGACCAATTATTTTATAAATTTTTTATAACAAACTCTTCAGCTTTATAATATATTACTATAGATTAGTTACGCATTAGGTATAATAGGTAGATATTCATGTTTAGTATTTAGGGTTATGTTGTAATTATCATTTAATCTTGTACCGATACTTAGAAAAACAAATTATGTAATTAGATAAATTACTTATATGTACCAGTATTTTTTTTATTCATTACTTAATAAAAAATTCTATTTTCTCTAATGGAAAGAGCGTTAAACGAGGAAGGTTTTTATATATAATTTGCAGAAATAAATTGTACTTACCCTTACGAAACCAGGAGCGGGTTACTTACTAGTCTTAGATATTTTATTGCCAAGTTTTAATTTCTCAAAAGTTTAATTTTTTTATACATATTTGAATAAACCATTATGTTTATTCATTTAAAAAGTTTAAATGGAACTAAAATACCTTAACTCAATCTTAGGTTTAACTTTAAACCCTTGATTATAAACGAAATACTACCAGATATTTTGTTAACATATCGCTTCTTAAAAACTAAAGGGCCATAAAACAAAAAACCCAAAAATGTTTTTATTGCAAAAATACAATTACAATCCTTCATATTATAGGTTATGTTGCAAAAAGACTTATGGTTGTTTTATTCAGTATATTTTGATCATTTTTTATATAATATTCAAAAGTAACTTTTATGCTTATATCTCTTCTAGTATTCAGTTTATTATAAAAAAACATTTAATGCTACTTAAAAGTACGCTTCTAACGATGTATAATATGCATATATTTGATATACTTATATATACACATATCTAATAATAAAAAAATAGACAAAAATATTTTTTTTCGATTGGCTCTCCTGTAAAAAGTGTAATTTTGATTTGTGGCCTCTTAGTTTTTAAGCAGCGATATAATCTAAACTTTATAAAAATTTTTTTTTTATATAAAATCGACATCTTATCTTATTTCTTTGTAGAAACTAATGTAGGTACTTAAATATGATTATACACGCGACAACATTATCTAAGAAAATAAAAAAGTATATAATATATACTTAGGTACATTTAGTGCTGATCGTTAAATACTAGATATTAATATGTACTTCGTACGCTTAGTACCTATTTATGTATCTATTATTTTATCTATAAAAATATATAAAAATGATGTCTTGGTGTGTATATTACACAAAAACCGAAAACAAGCTTTTCAAGATTGACTTGAAATTTTTACACAATATTTTTCGCATAATAATATAATCTCATTGTGACTTTTTAATCTTATTGTGAGCATTAGAATTTTTACTATTTATCTTAACTCTAATAGACTGATAATTATTTATAAAATAATCACTTAATTACAGATTAATTATATGGCTATTTATAATCTTTCAATTATTTCAACGATAAAGAGTTTTTTTTATTACTTATTCGTTACTAGAGCTATTGAACGAAACATGTGTTCAAATCTGATTGTTCAATTGTGTTGAATGAAAGAATGCATTTCTGTATTTAGGTAAATGTGTTTTCTATCACATTCTTACATAACGTTTTTAGTATAGGTAAGAAATTCTCTACTTGTTATTCACTAAGCGCCTCTTTCACCAACGTCAAGTAGGCTAAACCGTCACTTAAAGTCAGCTGTCACCGGGAATAATTTAGCTGATATACCTTTGTTTGTACGGTAAACATCCCAAACATTAAATAGAAAATAATAATAAAAAATCGCCTATCGAATGATGCAGTAAACCGAGTGCATAATTCAATAAAACAGAAAATGATTTCTAAAAGTAACAAATCAACACTTTACTTGTAGTTGGTGAAAGATGCGCTAAGAATAATATATTCAGTAAGTAAGTAAGTAGCTGTTACGTGTAACTTTATAAAATAAACTAGCTGGTGCCCGCGACTTCGTCCGCGTTGAAAAAGAAAAAGTAGCCTATCCTGAGTCCCGTACGTCTAAAAGTTTATCTACGAAGTTTTATGAAAATCAGTCAATTCGTTTAAAAGTTATGGAGGAACATAACTACATACAGAAAAAAATTCTAAAAATCGTCAATTTAGTTTGAGTATCATGTATAGAGCCTATAAACACGATATCTCTGAAAACAAAGTAACTTACTCCATGACCGACTCTTACAGATTTATTATTAGTATTGATAAATATAAAATAAATATGGCCTGTTACTCGCTGATAACATAGCTTTCTATAGGTGAAGGAATTTTTAAAATCATCCCATTAGTTTTTGAGAAAATCATTACAAACAAAAATACAAAAATGTAAATTTATCTCCTCTCTTTTTAATACTACTTTAAAAAATATTCTCGCCGTCATATGATGTGTATGCGCAATAATTATACTTAATATATATATTATTAATACTGTTAACTCTATATAAATATAAAACATCAATAAAATTTTATTATAAATATATACATTCAAACCGAGGTCAAGGCAAATACTGAAACAGTTATGTGGGCGGTTACTTTTTTGACAGACATTAGTTTTGTCAATGCTACAACATTTTCGAGGTTTCAGAGAGGTCAACAAGCTTAAAATAGCATAATGATAAATTAATTTAATAAATATTAAGTACACTAATTTTAATTTATTTAATTAATTTTAACATTAATTTTAAGCACATTAATTAATAGTATTAGCAGCTGACACACACACATTTTTATCAAAAAAATGTGTGTGTGTCAGCTCCGACGCACGACTGGAGTTTACTTCTTACGAACGATTAACTATAAAATTAAAATTTTCACAATTTGAACACGCCGGAAGAACAACATTGTTCTTTTTTAAAATAATATTGTGTAGATGGCGCAATATCTCTAAAACTTCAGTGATATTCTAAAATATTCAAAAAAATAGAACGTAACTATAACGCATAACATAACGCATTCGTGTGACAAATTCTGATTTTACTCACATAAATTTTCATATCACGGGCTCATATAATATGCATATCCAAAAAATAAAATAGAATTACTACTATAGTACGTTCGCTGAAGCGAACTAATATAGCGCTTTCTCTTTCACTCAATTCCATACAAAAGAAAAGGACATCAAATCTTGAGTGGGCGCTGGGCGTATACAATAATAGATGAACGATCATTCTACGTTACTTTAAGCTTTGTAAACTATAATAAAATATTATAGTATACCTACGTACTTACCCACAACCCTACACTTATTATTTTGTATAAACTATTCTAACTATTAAGTTGTGAATTATTTATTAATTAAGATAATAGACATTTTAGTTACTGATATAATCATAAAATGAAAAATATACGTTAGTTAATATACGTTAAACGTTAGTTAAACGAAATTCAACCTTAAAATAACAATATTTCGAATTAAAATTAAAAAAAAACGGTGTATAATAAGAGTGAGAGCGTCTGAACAGTGAGAGTTCTACGAACAGACTAAAAAGTACATGTACTGTGTACACTCACATTATCTGTTATCTCCACCAATCACAGCCGAACGCTTTATCTTCCTATAAGCTCGTTTAAATGAATAAGTTATAGATGGCGCAATATCTCTAAAACTTCAGTGATATTCTAAAATATTCAAAAAAATACAACGTAACTATAACGCATAACATAACGCATTCGTGTGACAATTCTGATTTTACTCACATAAATTTTCATACCACGGGCTCATATAATATGCAAATCCAAAAAAATAAAATAGAATTACTAGTTGCATGTAAAAGTTATCATACAATATACCTACAACTTTTTCTTTATACTTTTACCATTTAATTAACTCGCACGCTTACAAAAACTTAACTCTTTGATCGCATCGTAAAAAGCTCGTATAAAATTAAAAATGTTATAACTAACATCAGGTTGAACTTAAAAGCTCAAGTTAACTTCGAAACAATCATAGAACTGATGAATCGTTAAAATGAGCCGAATTGTTTATCCATTATAGCCGAGTGTATAATTATAGAATGATCTATTTGCTTTTCATCGTTAATATGTTTACTTAACAAAGTAGGTACTTTTCTATTGAATATTTCCATAACATTACGTTAATAGTTTGCATTATCCTTGTTTATTGTGTAATTTTCGCGTGGACATTGGACACTCAAGAAATATATCGTCAACAAATTACAAGTCGCCCATTTAGACTATGGACAGACCAAGTGGCTGATTTTACCAGCAGACTGAGTAGGGATTTTGATGCGGTTTTTACTATATGTTAGATCAGGATACGACCCCGGGCCAATTCGAAGTACTAAATTGATTGGAGGGCCGCAGAGACTACTTAAAAACTACTTAAATTAAAAAAAAAAAATTATATTATACACGATTATATTATACATTGTTATATAATAATAATTATATTATACATTGTTATATTTAATGTAATTATTTCTTCAATAATTTATCTTGTACTAGCTGCTGCCCGCAACTTCGCCCTTTCAACTTTCAAAATTATATACTAAAACCTTCCTCGAGAACCACTCTATCTATTTATGAAAACAGCATGAAAATCGGTGCAGTAGTTTTTGAGTTTATCGTGAACAGACAGACAGACGCGGCGGAGGACTTTGTTTTATAATATGTAGTGATAACTCTATCTATATATCAACATTAATATTAGTTATTACCAGACTCGGTGCATGGTTGAGTGACTTATGTGTCAATGAAGACCTATACCTATTTAGATTTTATAAAATTCATAATAGAAAACACATTTTAATTTATTTGGGATACCACAAAAGCGAAATAATTTACCAAATATTTTTTTAAATATTTTAGTATTTGTGATAGGTAGATAAAAAACACGTCGCGGGCCGCATAACCATAAACCGAGGGCCGCATGCGGCCCGCGGGCCGTGCTTTGGACAGCCTTGTTAGATAAAAAAAATTAGTAAAATTTTATTAGCGGGCACCAGCTAAGTAGTATAGAAAGAGAATTTTGTTCTCTATAGAAAAAGAATTTTGTTCTCTATAGAAAAAGAATTTTGTTCTCTATAGAAAAAGAATTTTGTTCTCTATAGAAAAAGAATTTTGTGTTGCAAACATCACAAAAAGAACCAGTAGTTGTTGAGATTAGCGCGTACAACCAAAAAAACTCTTCAGCTTTATATTGGTATAGATAAGAAAACCTATTTTTAATTTTTATAGTAGGTATAATAAAACCTATTTTTTATTGAATGTTTCTTTTCTTATTATGTAATTATTTCTTTATTCAGTTCTCATTTTTTTTCGAACCCATTCCCTTATCCCTTATCCTCAACCTTACTGTACTTATAATAATGTTAGCTTTTTATAGGTGAAACATTTTTTAAAATCGGTTGTTATTTAAAAGTAGTTGTTATTCAAAACAATCATAACAAACAAAAATATAAATTTTTTCTCTTTATAATAACTGAGTACTTATGGATGAATGATAGGAAAAAATATGAATGATATTTTACTCTAAAATAAATAAAAACGTAACGGCCATTACTGTGTCGTTTAAACATTAAAATATTATATAAATCACAGGCTTAAATGCATTGCAATGAATCGTTTTAATTTTATATTACTTACTTACATTTTAACAATTGCTAATAAAATACATTTCAAATTACCAGTTTACCTTAATTTATTCTTTATTTGTAACGTTA
The DNA here is from genome assembly GCA_945859745.1 of Synanthedon formicaeformis. NCBI lineage: Eukaryota > Metazoa > Arthropoda > Insecta > Lepidoptera > Sesiidae > Synanthedon > Synanthedon formicaeformis. The sequence continues at coordinate 7,287,401 of OX243975.1, forward strand.
TAAATATAACGATTCTTTGTAAAGGAAAGCAATGAATATGTTTAAAGTTAGAACATGTCGTCTAACAATGAGTTGTTACGCTCACGCCGCAAATATAATATTTGCAATACTCAACAGTGTGCAGTGCATTTTACAGTTAAACGGAAGTGGTACTGTGTTTCTGCACTCCTTCGGCCTGTTATATGGATTTGAAGGAATAAAAATAACATTTTTATTTATTTATTTATTTATTTATTTATTTATTTATTATACAAGGCCCCCAACGAGGCAGACATCTAACTTTAACACACTGTTCAAAATAATTAGCACAAGGCGGATGCCGCCGCAATTATAGGAAGCTCAGCATGCACCAATAAAAGCTCCAAGCAAACATCCTATGTACTACCTAAATCTAATCTAATGTAGTCTTAAATGGGAATAAACAATTGAAATATATATTGCATAGTGTTACATTACATGTCACGTCCATCAAATAAATAATAATTTTAATAATAACATAATAAATAAATAAATAATAACATTTTTAATAATAAATCTGTAAGGGTTGGTAATGGAGCCCATTACCCCATCCCTTCCTTATCCCTTATCCTTAATCCTATGGTCTACAGCGCACTTGTAGCATTTATGGCGTTGCTTGTGTTATAGGTGACGGTAGCCACCTACCATCAAGTGGACCGTCAGCCTGTCTGTCGAGCTTAACATAAAAAAAATGGAGTAAGTTACTTTGTTTTCAGATATCGTGTTTATATATAGGCTCTATACATGATACTGAAACTAAATTGACCATTTTTAGATTATTTTTCTGTATGTATGTATGTGCCTCCATAACTCTTAAAACAATTAACTGATTTTCATGAAACTTGGTAGATATACATTTAGACGTACAGGACACAGGATAGGCTACCTTTTTCTTTTTCAACGCGGACGAAGTCGCGGGCGCCACCTAGTTTTATATAAAACTCAAACCTTAAAAATATTTACTAGACAATTTCAACAATTATATAAAAAAAAATCATAGTAAAAAGTAGTTTTCATTTTTTTTGTATAGCGCACTACTTCAAATCAATTGAAAAAAATATATATTGTATAGGAAAGCATAAAGCTTCTAAAAAAATTATCCCATAATTTTGCTGAATTTATATTATAATTAGAAAAAAGATTTTTGAATAAAATATTTTATTTTATTTTCACTGGATAATTAAATCGTATAGGGCTGTTATGTTGTCCTAAGATAGCCTTTATATAACCTTACAACATACTAAAATTTTATTAAAATTGATTCAGCCATTCCTGAGTAAAAAAAAATTTGACTATTTTTCAGTATTTATTGATTTTCTCAAAAACCCGTTGATTTAAAAATGTGAAACTTTTAGGATGTTAGTATATTATCAATAGCTATATATCCACAAAGTATCAATCAAATATTCCATGGGGGCAATTTCACTATGCCCTTTGGCGCGTGTCTTTATACCTAAATATCGGTAGAAAGCAATTTACTGGCAACACTCCCTTGATAAATTATGAAGCAATGCGATTTTTATTTAAAGAAACATAAAATAAATTCACATGCGAGTTGACAAATTGTTATGTGTTTTAAAAAACAATTTAGAACAGTTTAACACTAATTCCTTAAAGAGATAAAAAGTTAGAGTAAACTCCTATTCATTCAACTGCACATTACGTCACGAGTCGTTAATTGCTGTGTACATTGTTAATGGCGCTTCCACACGGGTTAAACAAGACGATTCGTTTTTTTTTTTAAATAAATCAGTTATTTGTCAGTTATTTGTTAACATATTTGTCAGTAATAAATATTTTGTTTTCTATTTTAAAATTTGTTTATGTAACTGAGTGTAACTGGCGCGCGAGTTGTCTTGTGAAATAATAGGTAAAAAGCAAACATGATAACTCGCCGGTCCAAGCGAGTTAAATTCCAGCGAGTACGTAGCGAGCGAGCGAGTACCTAATCCTTACTAATATTATGAATGCGAAAGTGAGTTTGTTTTCCATACACATTGTCTTTGTCAGAGAATTACAGAAAAGCATACAGGCTGTACCTTTTATTTTATTCACAAACTTTAAAATTTGCTAATATATTCAGAACATAGCTTCAGCCGCATCAAAAGCTCAAGTTATTTCTATACTAATAAATTGTTGAGAGGATCAATGATTAAAACGTAACAGACAGTCAGTGATTGTAATTTTTTTATTAATATTGGTAGTATTTTTTTTACCTACTCTTTTGTCACTTGAAATAACAAAACGAGCAGTATGTGATATTATTTATTGACAATAAATTAGTAGTGTAAAAATATTAATTTTATTGTTATTTTACTTTAAATAGTACCTAAATATTTTTATTTTAAGTACATACATATTATACAAATGTAAAAAGATTTCAATTCAGTTTTTTTATATACTAAATTTATGCTTTTTTTGTTAGGTTAGGTTTTGCCACGCCATTTGTTATTTGATCAACGCCAAGCCTGCCTTTCGTCTAGGACTACTCTTATTTGAGTTCAGTTAAATGCGCTTCGCCTTTAATTGGTAGAAATTGTCCCAAATAAAACATGGTAAGATTTTAAGAGGATAACTACTATAGATAAGAAATTTGATATCCAATGTTCTTGTCCTCTTGACTTAGATACTCCGTAAATATAATTATGTAGACTTCTAGTTCACAGGAAGCTTCATAGATCATTTTCATATTCATATGTGTGAAAATAGCTTTGAAAATAAATATTAAATAAGTACCATACGAACCTAACATTTTTACAGAATTAAAAGTGTCCTATATTATATTAATCCATGTAATCCATTTCATAAAAATCCGTTTAAAATCCTATATCACTGAGTGCCATAGCAATGAACTACTAACACTAGAGAAAAGATTCTAGTGACACTAGCTGGTGCCCACGACTTCGTCTGCGTTGAAAAAGAAATTACATATATAATAATTATATGAGTAATAACGCCTGACATCGTTATCGCTGTGACGACGGTGGCGCCGCCATGCGACAGTGGCGCCCTATTCTTTATATTTTTAAACGATCACACGGGAACAGTACTTTTTTTTTTCTGGATAAAAGGTACCCTATGTCCTTTCTTGTATCCCTGACAACGTGTATGCAAAATTTAATTATGATCGGTTGAGTACTTAAGGCGTGAAAAGGTTGCGACAGACAGACAAAGTTACTTTCGCATTTATAATGGAATAGTATGGATTTTAACCGACCAATCGGGTAAAGTTAGGGGTAAGACCAACTAGTTAAAGTTTAGTAAATCTAAAGGCACAAGTACAATACCAATTTATTTAGTATCAACAATAACAATATATTATCTTTACAATCTGATATTATTCGTAGCAAGCGTTTTTATCTATTTAATTACTGTATATCATAAAACAAGCGCCTTTTATCTGTATTATCAGATATATTATATCTATAATAATTTAAACAATTCGTACCTTGATCAATTATAGTGATTTTATACAGATCGTACTTTGTACATGAAATTTTTACTTGTAAGTATAATAAATTAAGGGCCTCTTTCACGAACTAAGAGTAAAGTGTTGATTACTTACTTTTAGAAATCATTTTCTGTTATATTGAATTATGGACTCGGTTTACTGCATCATTCGATAGCCGATTTTTTTTTATTATTTTCTATTTAGTGTTTGGGACGTTTACCGTACAAACAAAGGTATATTAGCTAAATTATTCCCGGTTACCGGTGACTTTGAATGACAGTTTGGCCTAATTGACGTTTGAGAAATAGGCGCTAAGCCATATTTATTAAACAGCCACAGTACACAGACTAACTACTCCAATTGTTTATTTACTGTACAGGCCACAGACTAATTTTATGTTTGCGTAGCGCCTACAAGGTGAAGAAAAAGTTTTATTAAGATTTCAATCCGTCCATGTCAGCGTGTCTGTCAGTAATTTCAAGCTTGTCACCTCCGCGACTGATACTCGGCCGTGACGAATCATTTTGAAAGTATATTTTCATTTAAAGTGCGTCGACCGTCCATCGTCATGCCCACAGAACACTTCGAGTTCTTTTTTTAAAATTTACACTGTCAAATTAATGTTTGTTTCTTATCTAAGCAGAGCTTATCGCACCTTACAGGATGTATGGAACTTACAGTTCTTTTGTGACACCACTTTATATTGTCTTCAAATAGAGTTCTTTAATAACTGGGTTTCCTGGCTTTGATTTTCTCCCGTAAAGCGACACGTCGTCACGTGACTAGATTTTTTTCACGTTTAAAGAAAGTAATAGATTTTCTAATCATGTTATTTTCAACCGACTTCCCAAAAAGAAGGAGGTTCTATTTTTTTTTTTTTTTTTTTTTTTTTTTAATGTTCGTTACCTCATAACTTTCGACTGGCTGAACCGATTTTGATGATTCTTTTTTTATTTGAAAGCTGGTGCATCCCGTGTAGTCCCATTTCAATTTGGTCCAGTTCTGACAATGGCATCCATGAGAAAACGGTTTGAAGTCGGTTTTTTTTGTTAAAAAGAGTTATTACATGATAAAATTACCTCTAAATGAGTTGCTTTATGAACTAACTAGCTGGTGCCTGCGACTTCGTCCGCGTTGAAAAAGAAAACAGTAGCCTATCCTGTGTCCTGTACGTCTAACTGTTTATCTACCAAGTTTCATGAAAATCAGTTGATTCGTTTAAGGGCGTCTTTCACAAACTACAAGTAAAGTGTTGATTAGTTACTTTTCGAAATCATTTTCTGTTATATTGAATTATGCACTCGGTTTACTGCATCATTCGATAGCCGATTTTTTTTTATTATTTTCTAATTAATGTTTGGGACGTTTACCGTACAAACAAAGGTATATCAGCTCCATTATCCCCGGTTACCGGTGAGTTTAAATGACAGTTTGGCCTACTTGACGTTTGTGAAACAGGCGCTAAGAGTTATGGAGGAACATACATACATACAATACCTACACTTACAGATTTATTATTAGTATTGATGATATTATAAAGAGAACGATAATGTGCGAAAGGTATATTCTGATAACAAGTGCCAAACATGCGCAAGAGCATTTTGTTTAAACAACACGATGTGAAGCACGCTTCAATTTCATGGTGTTCTGACCGTGAATTTTAAACGAAACACTAAAATCTTAATGAGCGTGAAATTAATACGAATTGAAGAAAGTTGTCAAGAAGGTTGATTTGAATTTTTGACAAGAAAAAAGAAAAATTACATATTTTCCTTAGCGGAAATCAACAGCGACTTAATTTAAAAAAATATCTGTTGTTCGCAGGGAACATCTTTTATAGAATAATTAACTTAGAATCTATACTTGAAATGTTATAAAGAGAGAAGATTTGTATTTTTGTATGTTTGTAGGAATAAACTCAAAAACTCTACTGGACCGATTTTTAAAATTTCACCTATAGAAAGCTACGACTAACATTACGCGGTCGAAGCCGCGTGCAACAGCTAGTCGCATATAAATTGTATTTATTCACATAATTAAAAAATATTACAATTCTCATTACTTCTTTTTTTCTATTCAAAAAAATTTTTTTTTTTTAAATTTCATCCCAATTTTTAATTTTTAATTTTTTAATTCCCCCGTTTGAATATAAATACGAATATAAAAAAAAATTAAAATATTTTTACTTGAGGTAATACAATATTATTTTGAAACTAAATATCCCATCATTACTATCAACAGATCTCAAATCTGTGATGTTTTTGAGGACCACCTGAGTAGTGAATAAAAAAAAATCCATGTCTTCCTAGGCTTTTTCTCTTGCAATTTATACCTTAAAGCAATTACTATAAGGTTAAAAATAAGATTAGAAAATACTCGGAAATCTTCATAACGTTCAAGTCACTCCTTCAATAAATGGATCCTTAATTTTTGATATACTGTAACATTAAAAACTTTTTCTACGTGTAAACATATTTCCTTTCAATCATAAATTGATCTTATTAATTAATGTTAAGGTCGATTTTAGCTTGTCACCTTTAAAAGAGAGAAATTCTAAATGGACTTTTGATGATGTGTGGTCCATTCTCTTTTTTTTTTTCAAGATTTGATTGAGTTCTTTAGTGTAGGTGTTAATTATTATGTTATCCCACATCTTTTTTTATAGAAAAAAGGTATGGACAGTTCGTCCGATATGTCTGATTGGAAAACTTTTATTTAATTAGCAATAAAAACTTATTTTTTACAATAATTTAATATTTTTTGTTAGATATTTTTTTTAATATCGAATTATTTCATATTTTTAGTTTAAAAATATATATTTTTTTAATAAAATTAAAATAATAATTATACTTATTTATTTCTAATAACTAGTCATGAATCAGCAAAGAGAATTTTCACTTTTATTTTTTATGAAAAACATTTTTTTTAAATATTTTTTGTCCAATTAAAAAATGGGTCGCGAACGAAGACGCTAGCAAAAGCTAGTATGTAAATAAAATTTCTTGCTTCAGTTTGCGGCTTTTTGCGTAACGCGTCTCAGTTTAAATAAAATACAAGACCGATAAGAATAATTTACCTACGAATCAGTATAAATATTTGTTAGGCACGTACAGTATGTTAGCCACCCACATGGAATGACTATAAATAGAAATTTATTATTGTCCCAAACGCATAACCGTTTATTACAAGAATTGGTTAATTAGTAGTTATATCTTATCATAAATTATTGTTCACGACACGTTTTGTTAAGTGGCTAGTAATCCTAGCTGTTAACCAAAGAGTCGCGGGTTCGAATCCCACTAGGGGCAAATGTTTGTTAACATTTTACCTTTGTACCTGAGCCATCGATGTTTTATATTTATAATATGTATGTATTTACAAAAAAAATAATAATACCTAATCTACCATTATATTACAAGCACCTTTATCAGAATGATTGGAGTATCAAAATGTCCTGTTTCATGAATTGACCGGATTAGTTGCCTAGTGTGGAACTAGACGTGGAATGTGTGAAAATATTTATTTTTTTATTTATTTTTTAATTTCCACACATATGACAAACCATATTAGACATTTTTCTATGTAAAACTACCTTTGTCCAGCCATTTCATTCGTTCGTTTAATATACAGGCTGTCCCGTCATTAATGGATAACCTTGCACGTACTTGTAGACAAAGGTAAAGTACCCATACAAACTGCTTTTTTTTTTATTACACAAATTTCGTTTTTTTTTGCAAAAAATCCACTTTTCATTTATTTGCATACCACAGTCGTAAACTGTCTATTATTTCATATTTTTTTCTCTGAAACTATTCACTTATGTAACAATAACTTTTTATTATGAACTAGCTGGCACCCGCGACTTCGTCCGCGTTGTAAAAGAAAAAGTAGCCTATCTTGTGTCCTGTACGTCTAAATGTTTATCTACCAAGTTTCATGAAAAAAAAAAGCGGTTTGTATGGGTACTTTACCTTTGTTTGCAAGTACGTGCAAGGTTATCCATTAATGACGGGACACCCTATATAATGTATACCTAACCTTCTCGGTTCCTCGGAAGCCTATAATATCCTTCCTCGAGAATTACTATTGTAAAAATGCAAAGCTATCAAATGCAAAAGATTTTGTATATTTCAAAGTGTTGTTAACCCAAATAAATCTTGTATTTTTTATACAAAAACATGTAATAAAGAGTTGTTAGTTTACGTAAAACAGACAGCTAGTATATGGGTCAATCACCATTTTACTGCGATTGAAGAATTATCGTACACTCCGTTTAAATAATCTTGTTTTAATTTTTACTCAAAATATCGCTGCTTAAAAACTAAAGTGCCACAAATCAAAATTACACTTTTTACAGGAGAGCTAAACGAAAAAAATAAATTATTTTTTGTGATTTTTTTTCTTATTAGATATACATCAAATATAGGCATATTATACATCGTTAGAAGCGTATTTTTATGTAGCATTAAATGTTTTAAGTACTTTTATAATAAACTGAATACTAGAAGAGATATAACCATATAAGTTACTTTTGAATATATAAAAAATGATCTAAATATACTAAATATGGAATAAAACAACCATAAGTCTTTTTGCAACATACAATATGAAGGATTGTGATTGTATTTTTGCAATAAAAACATTTTTGTATTTTTTGTTTTATGGCCCTTTAGTTTTTAAGCAGCGATATTTTGATAGAGGCTTGGGTCACTGCGTTCTGTCAGATATAATGGGAAGCCCGTCTGCGACATAGTACCCACCTGACATAGATCTAGATCGCAGTAGTAAGGGTGTTACTGATTACTGTCGCCGAGTTAATGGACTACTCACCCAAGTTGGGCGAATTGTCATGTTTTATTTTACCTACTAGCTGGTTCCCGCGACTTCGTCCGCGTTGAAAAAGAAAAAGTAGCCTATCCTGTGTCCTGTACGTCTAAATGTTTAACTACCAAGTTTCACGAAAATCAGTTAATTCGTTTAAGAGTTATGGAGGAATATACAACATATGTACTTACATGCATACATACATAGTCGTACATACATAAAAAATTCTAAAAATGGTCAATTTAGTTTCAGTATCATGTATAGAGCCTATAAACACGATATCTCTGAAAACTAAGTAACTTACTCCATGACAACCCTTACAGATTTATTATTAGTATTGATTATTTTTATAGACAACTCGCCAACTAGCATAAGGTACAGTCCATTACATGAGGTATTAAACTGTTGCCGGACGGACTGGTTAAGATTTTTCTTTAATTAGATTTTTGTCCAGACTAAATCGTACAGAACGTAATTAGCTTTATATTTCCAGTGAAGATTCTATCCCACCCAATTAAGAGAATGGCAGCAGCCGATGGGCGCATATTATTTTTAAACCTATCTGAAGAACGCCCAGCCGTCTGAGAACGCGGTCTCTCTCTCTAATCTTTTTAACTAAACGTCACATCGTGCGACATTTTCCGACACATTAACTGACGACTTCATTACTTTTGCCGAATTCCGCAACCGGCGAAAGCAAACAAAATGTAAAAGAATTTACAAAAGTTTTTTTTTCCTCTTACACAAAGGAATTTGCGTATGTATGCAGTTGTGTCGTTCCTAGTTTTTTTACATTTATTTGTGTTTGATTCTATTTTCATATGTATCTGAATTCATTCTTTAGTATCTGCTATCCCGTTTACCGACAGAAAACCAAGTAAACTTTCTTGAAGCATGGTCCATGGTTTAAATAGGCGACGGTAGCCACTTACCATCAAGTGTACTTCAGCCTGTATTAAAAAAAAAAAAACAGAATTTAACGTTTCCACTCCTGTTGTGCTCACAGGAGATGACACTGTCTATAGTAAAGCTAAGGAGACAACGCAAACAATATAAACAAACCCGGCGCTATCTGTTTCATATTATAGGAAGCCATCTTGACAGCCCTTGAAGATTTGTTTACATTCTTTGCGTTGTCTAGTTGGCCTTACTTTAGTTACATTTTTTTTTGCAAGATACAAAGTTTTGTCCAGAACGAGAGGGTGCGTAGGCTGGGCTTCGGTAGACAATTTAGGTCGCAAGTAAGTGACCTGAACAGCATCCTGGCGTTCTTGTTATCCGATGGTGCCAGGGATCTGTACAATATTTAAATTATAATTTAGTAAAATAGTAATGTATAATACTATGTGATCTTGCCCAATGAGGCGGCATGTCCTACAGGGAAAAGCCTCTAAATAAAGATTTAAAAAAAGATACAAATTTTCAAAAAGCTACAAATCGATACCTTAATTCGCAAACCAAATAACTCCTCTGAGGCAAACTTTACAGGGGAGACTAAAAACGTTATAATTTTTTTTTGTATGATACGAGAAAAGAAAAAAGATAATTTTACATTGAAAATTATGGCTCGTATTAACCGATAGACCTTTTAAAAATTAAATTCTAATTGTCATTAAGTTTCTCCTTTGTCAAAAAGTCATTTTCAACCAAAAGTGGAGTTATTCGTTTTGCGAATTAAGGTATCGAAATGCAATCATCATCTGTCTACGAGTATTTGTCAATCTCACTTTTCTTACACTTATTCCGAGCTCGTTGAGCGACATTGAGCTTCCTTACGTGGCCTATGGGCCAGACTGGCCTACTGGCCTATGGCCAGTAAGACCACACGAGTAAATACGGTAAGACACAACGTTTCAGCGCCATATGTCATCACTGGCAACACACATGAAACATTGAACATAATGAAATTTGAAAGCAATGTGACGAAATGCAGGCATTTTATTATGCACGCGCGTGCTACGGATTTGAATCGCCTCAGCCTCAACATAAATGCATTAATGAAGATCAGTAAGTCCATTGATTATATAGGGCGAGTACTATCTTTAACACCTGTCTGCACATTGAATAATCTTTCGACACGGCATCGCACTGAGATATTAGTACGAATTAGAAATAGACAGGGCCATAGTTAAGTGTTACGAATAGTATGGAAATTTTAAAATACCTTTTTTTTTTGTAGGTATATTATCCGCAATCAGTCACGAACTATAATCGGATCTGTTATTTATGTTTTTGAATTTGTGAGAGTATCCTCCAACAAGAATACCACTCTCAATAATGTTTTTTTTTTTATTTATATTTATTTTAAAATACCTACCATTAATTTTTAAATACCACAGCTTTTGCCCGCGACTTTGTCTGCGCCCCTTTTTCTTCTAGTCTACTTGCTGGTGCCCGTGACTTCATCCGCGTTGAAAAAGAAAAAAATAGCCTATCCTGTGTCCTGTACGTCTAAATGTTTATCTACGAAGTTTCATGAAAATCAGTTAATTCGTTTAAGAGTTATTGAGGAACATACATACATACATACATACAGAAAAAATGTAAAAATGGTCAATTTAGTTTCAGTATCATGTATAGAGCCTATAAACACGATATCTCTGAAAACAAAGTAACTTACTCCATTACAAACCCTTTCAGATTTATTATTAGTATTGATTAATGATGATTGATGATAAATAATCCTTACTAATATTATAAAAATGTGGTTATTTGTTTGTTACTCTTTCACGCAAAAACAACTAAACCGATCACCATAAACTGTCTGGGACACCAGAAAGGACATAGGGTATCTTTCATCGTTCAACGCGGACGAAGTCGCGGGCACCAGCTAGTCTTTATATATATAATCATTCGACTTCTGTATGTTTGTGTCCATAAAACTCGAAAATAAGCCTATGTAACACTGATAACGTGTGTATGCAAAATGTTACGATGATCGGGTAAGTATTTTAGTGAAAAATTATTGAACTCGCGAAAATTTAGATAGAATTCAAAAAACCTTTATAAATGGTATCTACTGACTACCCAATTTTAAATTACAAGAACTACAAATATAATTACAAGAATTCAAGCCGCAAAAATTTCACAAATTCTGTACATTTTGGACATTAATTGTAAGATACGAAACTAATTTCAATTTTTCCATCCAAACCTTCATATTGTATCTCAGAAATTTTTTTTATATATTGCTTCGATCAATAACTAATTAATCATGGAGTATGTTGTATGGAATTGGTAAGCTTTTAACAAAGTTTCCTTACTAATTTTATACTGTGTAACAAACTGTGCCAGACGATTACAGTTCACATTTAACCGTGTTATGTAATAACCAGGAACTTTAACTGGCGGCGCAGCGGTTTACTGAATTATTTAACGTTCGGGTTAACTTACGAGTAAAATAATGGTAAATTGCCGGGAACCGTTTATTTGTATGATCGTCTGACAACATTCGCAGCCGCATATGAAGAAATGCTTGAAACTTTACAACTATATTAACCAGTTACTGACGATAGCTAAATAAAATGCAATGTTGCACTAGTAAAATAAAGATTTTACTGTAGATGGTAAAAGATTAAAGATTTTATAACGTAAATATTTATTTAATTACCACCTGTTCTGTTACCGCGACTTCGTCCGGTTAAGGTGTAACAAGTCGGCGACCCGAACTCATCGGTCTTATGGCTAAAATGCGTCCTGTCTCACACAGCACAAAGCGCGGGAAGAGCAGTCGAGTGAGATGCATAATGATTCATACCAAAAATAAAATCATAAACACACCCTTGGGCCAATTCTCTTTTTGACAAAACTAGTGCATATATCTATTTTGTGTAAAGTTATTTGAACTCTTGAATAACTAATCAATGTTTATATGCAAAGTATTTTGGAGTTTTTGTACACTAGAGTGACCTATTCAGCCTCAAAGTTGCATTAAAGCTTGTGTTAAAATATGGATTTTTCAAGGATCATATCTTTTAAATTAATACTTTTTTTTAAAGTTTGTATGCATTAGAACCTAGTTAACGACAAGATAAATCCGTATTATGCTTACTTTTGTAAATTTAACATAAAATAGCGGAGTAATTAACATTCTACGTTTGTATGGAGGAAAACTGACTTGTATTACCTTAACTTTATAAAATGTAGTCTATGTTACTCGCTGATATTTTAGCTTACTATAGGTGAAAGGATTTCTAAAATCGGTATAGTAGTTTTTGAGTTTATTCATTACAAACAAAAATACAAATCTCTCTTTATTAGTAAATATTATAGACTAACTGAACTGTGCCCCCAACATCATACATCATTTTGTTCGTTTTTTGAAAATTCCAAAGGAACTTAATATTTTTTCAGGATAAATAATAATAATAATAATTTAATTGGTAATTAATTAAATTTTTGAATTATTTTAATTATTTCTGTCCGTTTTTTTTACTTCAATTGAAATAAATCTTTAAATTGATTATTGTGTAATAAAAGTTGAAACCCATTGACCAACTTTCATACTTATAACATCACTAGCTGTTTTCCATGGTTTTGCTTGTGAAATAAATTAAAATTTAAGCTTAAATTAAAATTTAAAATAGTTTATCCGTGGCAACTCATACAAACAGACATAAGTACAGTGAAAAAGTAACATTTAAATTTTCTTCTACATTATTCTAGTCTAGAAATACTAAGTCAACATAGCCGGTATTTTAATAGGTCAACAGTGAAGTTAAAATACACCTACTTTAAATATTTAACATAAGTTTACTTTGTATAGAATTGTTACTTATCCAATGCAATGGCGAGAACTTTCTAAATCTATCTTACATCTATTATATATACCTATCGGTTCCACTCACTTTTAAATTATATCTTATTAGCTGCATGGAACTAATTTACTTTGCCTACATTTACCTACTTTTGAATTAGAAATAATTCCAATACATTCTCTGTAGTTATTTATGCACTTATGCACAGATTATAAGACAGATTCCTTATAAGAAATAGCCCACTCATTGATTTGTAGGGCAAAATGCGTAGTGTATTTACAAACTGGCTTTCAAAAACCGGTAGTAGACGCTGTATTAAGAAAAATCCTCACAATAATTGTCTGATTATTAATCAGCACAATTTGTATGAAAATTTGACGCGCTCGAGTATTTCAAAATGGCATTTTCAAAAAGTTGCTATCACTTTCAAATCATCAGTCTTTAAAATGGGAGCTGTTTCGGTTCACTTAACATCCTCTCTTATTATCTGACGCGCTCGAGTAAGGTTAAATTTTCCCAATTTTAACCCTTCCGTATCGTACCGTAGGTATCCATTATTAGATAGGTATCACGGTATCTTCTGCCTGTCTTATGAGGCGACTAAAAAGGGGTTCCGGTGATTGGCTTACTATGGGGATTCCCCCGAGTTATTCGGGAAAAATGGTGCTACAGGGACTTCGGGTTATACCACAGATCTTCGGAAATGCTCGCGGCCCCGCTAGAGATATGGCACCGCTAAAGAATAGAGCGTGCCTCGGAATGTCTAGCTGGACAATTCACACGTGTTTCGTTACGATGCTAGGTCCGGCAGTCGTGTGCGCGAACTTGGGTACGCCGGGTCGGTTGTCATTGTGTGCTATTTGTACGTGAGTGTGCGTAATTTTAGTGACACGGTTGTTTGTTCTAATATGCCATATCTCTAGCGGGGCGCCCGGCCGCACGCATTTCCGAAGATCTGTGGGTTATACGGATGGAGGAAGTTAATGGACTACTCGCCCAAATTAGTGAGTAAAAATCTCACATAACCCAATGTTTTATTTATTTATTTATGTATTTTATTTTTATTTTTTACGATTTTTATTTTTACGATATCTAGAAGGTTTTACCCCTCGTCGAAAAAAAGGTATACGTTATTAATATTCGAGACACGTACTAATATCTGACGCACTCGAGTAAATCCCACTATATTATGTTATCATCATTCTTCTGAATTGCCTCCCAATTTAAAAGATATAATATACTACAAAATGACATGTTTCTCACTATATCTATGTGGCAAAATTATTGCATTTTTGTTCCTCTTTCATCTACTACTATTTCATATAAATTCTTCTCACTCATTGAAGCAATTATACACTCATTTGTAGAAAACATTCATTTCTTACCGTTACCTTTTACAGTACCTTAGATTTCTTCGTCTATATTATTATTTAATTTCACACCGTTAAATATTATAAGCTCCCGTACAATTTCCCTCAATAAAAACCAATAAAATATTATCAAGTCACATTTGTCCATGTTGGGTTTAAATTTTATTGCAAACTTTGCGCCTTGGGCGTACAAAGTGCGTCTTATGGACTCATTTGTATTTTATGTCTTATTACTGAGTAGTTAAAGGTCGTTTAAGCTTGCCCCATGGTAAACTCTACTAACAAGGTTTAACTGGGTTGCAACTAGTTTTCCCACGCGGTATACTAAGCTTTCTATACAAAGAATTAAAATCATTTGGAAATCGCTAATAAATTTTAAACTATATTACTATACTATAGTATATTTTAAACTATACTAAGATTGTTTTTTTTTTTCAGATACGTCTTTATGAAACATGGCAGTTTTAACTAAGGTAAGACTGTTTATGCATATATTTGATATTATATATCAAAGAAAAAAATTTTTTTTTTTATATTTGCTCTGTAAAAAGTGTAATTTTAATTTGTGGCCCTTTAGTTTTAAGCAGTGAATCTTAGGTAAAAATTTTTTGGCCTAAGTAGAAAAAAATTAGAAATTTTCAGCCCTCCTTGGAAAACCCTAACCGCCTGGAATGAATGCTGAGGAGCATTCACTCCAGGCTATCACTGATTTAGTTTGATTTTATGCATGAATTTCGTTTTAGTCAATACTAACAATAAATCTGTAAGTGTAGGTATTGTATGTATCTATGTTCCTCCATAACTCTTAAACGAATTAACTGATTTTCATGAAACTTTGTAGATAAACAGTCAGACGTACAGGACACAGGATAGGCTACTTCTTTCTTTTTCAACGCGGACAAACTCGCGGGCACCAGCTAGTTATAAATGTAATTTATATTTTATATTTCAGGCATGCCTAGTGTGGGGACCGGGTTTTTGTTCTTAAATTGTACCTAATGTTGTGAAAATAATAAAATATTTTGAATTTTGAATTTTGAATTTTTGAATTTTTGAATTTTTGAAGTGTAAGAATGTTATAAAAGTTAGAAAACAATGTTTCGAAACACATCCAGTATTAGTATAGTGAGTCGCGTGATTTAAAACACGTGCCCTATTAAAGTGGGCACCGAACAATAACAGCGAACGAATTGTACGCCAATCACAATATTATAATATGGGGATAATAAACCGATTATCTGAATTTCAAATAGAACAGATACATTGTCGTCTTCGGCTGCTGGAACGTTTTTTAAAGAACCTACTAGGATTTAGATTTTTTTAAACCATGTATTGTGTATACCAAATTAAAATCAAAATATTTATTTATCGATTAGGTTTCTCCAAGAAACTCTTGTGATCGTTATTATAAACTAGCTGGCGCCCGCGACTTCGTCCGCGTTGAAAAAGAAAAAAGTAGCCTATCCTGTTTCCTGTACGTCTAACTGTTTATCTACAAAGTTTCATGAAAATCAGTTAATTCGTTTAAGAGTTATGGAGGTACATACATACATAGAATATCTACACTTACAGATTTATTATTAGTATTGATTGATTTTAATTGTCATGAACCGATTGTTGAATAGGGCAATATTCATCCATGTCCAGATAGTTTCAAAAATGTCTATAATGACATAAGTACGAATAGGTTAGGTTAGGTTTTTGTGGCGAAAATAATTCACAAGTTACTAGACTACTCGCTGAAATTACGTGACCTGATTTGACTATTTCCCGAGTATTGTAATTAGTATTTTGATTAACTTGATTCCTATTTGCAACTATGAGTTTCGGTGTGTATTATGAAATCGTCATAAAACCTGTCAAATAAGACAAAAATCGGTATAATAATTTGGCTAATAAATGTCAGAGCATTAGCCAATGGGCGCACACTTGAGTTTTTTTTAAAAGATAAAGAATATCTAAAATACTTTTTTAAAATAATTCTTAAAAAAAACTTTTTCATAAAATGTAGAGTATCTGATAATATACAAAAATCTGGCATAATTTTCCAGAAAAATATGCTATAAAAAAGATTAGTTAGCTGCCTTTATACGATAATTCTTAAAAAAAAAAACTTTTTCATAAAATGTAGAGTATCTGATAATATACAAAAATCTGGCATAATTTTCCAGAAAAATATGCTATAAAAAAGATTAGTTAGCTGCCTTTATACGATAATTCTTAAAAAAAAAACTTTTTCATAAAATGTAGAGTATCTGATAATATACAAAAATCTGGCATAATTTTCCAGAAAAATATGCTATAAAAAAGATTAGTTAGCTGCCTTTATACGATAATTCTTAAAAAAAAAAAACTTTTTCATAAAATGTAGAGTATCTGATAATATACAAAAATCTGGCATAATTTTCCAGAAAAATATGCTATAAAAAAGATTAGTTAGCTGCCTTTATACGATAATTCTTAAAAAAAAAAACTTTTTCATAAAATGTAGAGTATCTGATAATATACAAAAATCTGGCATAATTTTCCAGAAAAATATGCTATAAAAAAGATTAGTTAGCTGCCTTTATACGATAATTCTTAAAAAAAAAAACTTTTTCATAAAATGTAGAGTATCTGATAATATACAAAAATCTGGCATAATTTTCCAGAAAAATATGCTATAAAAAAGATTAGTTAGCTGCCTTTATACGATAATTCTTAAAAAAAAAACTTTTTCATAAAATGTAGAGTATCTGATAATATACAAAAATCTGGCATAATTTTCCAGAAAAATATGCTATAAAAAAGATTAGTTAGCTGCCTTTATACGCAATTCTATAAATGTTCCAATTTTGCAATATGCTTAATAATATAATTTATTTTATTGTCCATTCTCTAGTAACAAAATGTGTCTATTGACTTTACATTTACTAGGGATTTTGCAAATAACCGTCTTGTATTATGTCTATAATACCTTAGCTTAGCTTAGAGCCTTGTACAGCGTGGGTTGACTGCGGCTACACCTATGCCTTATCTGACGTACCATCGAAATACTACAATGGAATTTGCGTCACAAATGCCAAAGCGGCACATAAAAAGAACGCCTTTGACAGAATCATGGCGGACTCTTGCCTTCACGCGTCAATGGTAAAAGGTAGTAACGATCAACTTCTACTATTTCATTTTAAACTCTTGACGTTGGGTGACTCTCTTAATGGGTTGACGTAAAGTCACATTTTCTTTAAATTACGTACTTATTATTATATTTGTTTTGTTTTAAATGACAGTTCATGCTCTATGCATATGTCACTTTTAAATGTTCCATAAAATTCGTAGTGTTTTGTATGGCACGCGGGTTCCATTTTGTAGTAGTTTGATGGACGTATCCATCAATGTACTACGACTATGGATTTCGCACGCCATACAAAACACTACGAAATTTGTGGAACACTAGCTCTTGCTCGCGACTTTGTCCGCGTTCTCTATAGCCTATAGCCTTCCTCAATAAATGGCCTGTCTAACACAAAAAGAATTTTTCAATTCGAACCACTAGTTCCTGAGATTAGCGCGTACAACCAAACAAACAAACAAACTCGATTGGTAGATAATATCGATGTAGACTATAATAAAATAATAAATATTAACTGAATACTTAAACTCGTACGCACTTGAAATTCTTTCAGAGCTAAAAATATTAAAAACAAAAGCAACGCATTTTCAAGTGGCTTGTAAAAGGTGTATCTTTACACGAGATCGCATTTAATGAACTCTGAACTCTATTTAGAACTCTTTAAAGTCGATGTTTGTTTATTTGATTGACGTTTAAAGTGTAGATGTAAGGTATAATGCAGTCTGTTGCTTGGAAGAAAGCAGCCCTTGTTACTGATACTTGACACGGTGCCTTTGTCCATTGTCGTCGACGTTACGTCAAATTTTTCATTACTAGAAAGCATGTATTTTCGTTTTGTCTAGTCACTAGACCAAAATACCAAACGTGTGTTAACAGCTAGGGGCAAATGTTTATGTGTTTAAATTTACTTTGTACCTACCTGAGTCATGGATGTTTGTATCTATAATATGTAAGTATTTACAAAAAAAGTAATCTGTGTAGTATAACAACTGTCTGGTATCAATACTAATAATAAATCTGTAAGGGTTGGTCATGGAGTAAGGTACTTTGTTTTCAGAGATATCGTATTTATAGGCTCTATACATGATACTGAAACTAAATTGATCATTTTGATTTTTTTTCTGTATGTATGTATGTTCCTCCATAACTCCTAAACGAATTAATTGATTTTCATGAAACTTGGTAGATATACATTTGGACGTACAGGACACAGGATAGGCTACTTTTTTCTTTATTAACGCGGACGAAGTCACGGGCGCCAGCTAGTCCATAATACAAGCCTATAGTTGCTTAGTGTAGAACTACTCGTAGATGGTGATGTGTGGAATGTGTGAAGATATTTATATACAATCCATGCTTAATAGCAGTAATGGATAGTAATCCATACTCAATATTATAATACATGTGAAAGTAACTCTGTATGTCTGTCTGTTACCTTTTCACGCAATAATTACTAAACCGATCATCATAATATAGTTTTGCTTACACGTTGTCAGCGATACCGCAAAGGACATAGGGTAACTTTCATCCAGAAAAAGCACTGTTTGCCGAGGGATCATCTAAAATAAAATAAAAACCTATAACCAAGGCAAATTAACGCCTGGCCAAAGTATTATAGAAACAATAAGTCAAGCTTTATATCATTGATGTCCGACCGAAGGTCAATTTCTGGCCGAAGCCAAAACCGATTAATCGGCTATCGCCAAGACTTTCGACCGAAGCCGAAACCGCAGCCGAAGACTTAAAAGCTTTAAGAAATTTTGCTCAAAATTGCTTACAAGCTACAATCAATAATATAAATTATTTTAAAACTTTTAATATTGAAGGATCGTATCTGCTGTATAATATAGAAAGATAATTTAAATCATCTCTAGAAGTTGATCTAAAAATAATAACATTTCGAAATAATGTGAATTTTAATATTTATTAATTTATTTAGGAATCTTCGGCGAAACCTTCAGCATCGGCTTAAAACTCGGCCGAAGTCGAAGGTTTCAACGAAGGTGATCGAAGCCACTGTAACGAATTTGTAAGTCTTCAAAATTGCTCGACCAACTCGACTCCATGAAAACCAAACAGCATATTTCAAAAAGTTAGTGACCACAGTTGACCTTACTTCGCCGCGAGAGTAAATTTCCCTGTTTTATTAGTTCCTAAACTCAATAATGTTCCCAACGTCAAAGGGTTGACTAGAGGTTAATAAGGGCACAAAGTATTATCCTTCTGTAATTCATTTCTGAATACTTGTTAGTTGAACTATTCAGCAATATCAATAGTTTAAGAATCAATAATAGTCCAATTGATAAGAAGCAGTGCTGTATTATTTAAATAGGCTTCAAGTATGTATATATTTTAAATCGACAATCAATTTGTCCAAGTATTTCGAATTAAAAATATTTATGACTAGCTGGTGCCTGCGACTTCGTCCGCGTTGAAAAAGAAAAAAGTAGCCTATCCTATGTCCCGTACGTCTAAATGTTTATATACCAAGTTTCATGAAAATCAGTTAATTCGTTTAAAAGTTATGGAGGTACATACATACATACATAAATACCCTACACTTACAGATTTATTATTAGTATTGATTCTGAGTAGAAACTTCAAAAGAAGCTACTCGCATACTCGCGTTGCCCATTTTATTTCTCATGTCATATGTAAACGGGGTAGAAGGATTGAGGAAGAGATGGGGCAATGACTGTGTTTCAGTACGTCAAATAGTGCTTGGCCAATGACTTCTATATTACTTCGTAAGGACAAGGCTAACGCTCCTAGTACGTGGCACCGACGCGCCGGTGTCAAAATCGGAAATTGGCACCAATGACGGGTGTTCATTCTGTGCGTAGAAAGATACGAAAATGCCTACTTACCAGTGATATGTCCAACCAACCAATGAGAACACTTTACAATAACAGAATACGTCAATAAGAAACGAAAATACGTATTAAGACCAACCAATGAGAACACTTTACAATAACAGAATACGCCAATAAGAAATAAAAATACGTATTAAGAGGGTAATGAAAACAAATTATTTTTAGTAACTAGATGTGCAAATTGGAGCACCATTTTTTTGTCACTAGTAGTATGGTGAGGGCGTATCCTGTCTTGTTTAACATATCACTGTGCTTGGCCTGCTTGGTATCACGTCATAGAGTAGAATGGAAACGCGCATTATTCAAGTGGTATCCGTACACTGTGCAGTGAAGACGATGCATTCGGTAATTCACTAGAAATCGAATAACGGTTAATAGCAACATGACCTTTCTAATAAAACAGCTTGCAAGCCACCTATGCACGTAGGTGTTACTTGGGTCACACTAGTTAATGTTAATGCATTTGATACTCGTATGACAATAATTGTATGAAGAAAAGCTATAATTATTATTGTATACTAACTCCAGACTTTCTATTTTTTTTTTAATGTTAAGATCGGCAGACAGGCTGACTGTCCACTTATAAAAGTAATTTAAAAAGTGGTTAAATACTATCTACAATAATAGCTTTTTTTTGGAACTTTATGAATTTTTAGGTGACATGGGTGACATACTCAGATTATTAAAACAGATCTGTTTTAATAATCTGAGGTGACATATTTAATTTTTTTAATGATCGTTTTCAATTATTTTGATTATACAGTTATCAGGATAAACCGATTATAATAAACACAAACCTATTTATTCGATAAATTTATAATAATAATCATTATATCCCGATGATTATATATGTGATTTATTATGGAACTGTTTTCATGTTGTTTGCGGAAAAAAAGCTATTTTTTAACAAATTTGTTGCAAATTGTGCAACAAATTTGCAATTGCAAATACCTATATGAAAATATGAAAATTTTCAAATCTTTTCTCATTTGAAATTCAAAGAGTTAGAACATTATTTGCTTCTAATAGTAGAAAAGATCTTTCATTCTCTCTTGCATGGAACTTGTTGAATCTTCACAATTTACGAGATGATTTTGAGCATAGATCGTTCGCTATGGTTCGAGATAAGTATGATTTATAGCGTTATTGTTTTCACTATGATGGATCGTTAATGTTCGTAGCGATTTTGTTTTATTTTTAGTTGAAACCATACCTCTACGAGTATATTCCGGTTAGGCATGTAAATACGATTTCTCGTTATCCATTAAATTGTACTTCCTATGAAATGTATGAACAATGGGCTATTCTAAGACATTAGATTTACTGTTATTCATAATCACTGGACCGAGATAGAACCGCACCATTATATTGAGATGGGAAATTGGTAAAATGGAGAAAATATATAAAAAAAGCAGTGAGAATCACAACAGCACGGGTGCTGTTGTGATTCATTTCTTGGGTTATTATCATTAATTCATTTATTTATAACAATAAAGCATATTTTGTTACAAGAAAAATAAGAAAATACACAGTAACTATCGCCGCGTAACTTTGTAAATTATATACTAAAACCTTCCTCGAGAACCACTCTATCCATTGGTGAAAACAGCATGCAAATCGGTGCAGTAGTTTTTGAGTTTATCGCGAACAGACAGACAGACGCGGCGGAGGACTTTATTTTATAATTTATGTAGTGATTAGGTGTATATTTGCATGTCCTTGACGAGTAGAACATTTTAGTACTGTAAGTACTCGTATATGAATTAATAAGATATAGGTCGCGCAGTATATTAAGGTTTGAAGGCGAAACTAGTGAGGGCAATCGGCGCATGTGTACAATTACGCACAAAATTACTAAGGGAAATGAATTTTTTTTCTTATTTCTTATTTTTTACACCTTACTAACTTAACATTACAGGCAGTGTTGATATTCCTTCCATTAAATCATCGTGCGATGTCAAAGAAGAAGGTTTTTAGGCATTTATTCACCATGATGTATTACTAATACGATAAAACAATCTGTACGCAACAGTACCCAAGAGACATACGAGACGCGCGAACGAAGTTCGGGAGGTGAAGAGCGACTGAGTCTACCAATAACGTGTCGACACCGACGCGCACCCGCCCCCCACGCTCCTCTGCCCGTCAAACAGACCTAAAAATTGAATTCTGCGCATGCCCCTTCTACATTTGCCAAAAAATCTTAATCCACCGCGCTACCTATACTGGTAGACATGTCTTTTCAAATTTATTTATTAGCGATCCGTCCCCGACTGCACGGATATTTTTCCAATTCATTTTATTAAAAAAAATATTAAAAAAAAAATAATTGGTTTAGTTAGAGTATACATAAGCTACTAGAGTATACTACCTTAGAGTATAATTATATATTTTGCTTATAATATGTATACTCTAAAGATAAATTATTTCAATGTTTTATTTTTTAAACGTCTTTAAAAAAGTTCAAAGTTGTCAAGGATAAAAAAGCTAAAACTTATTATTGACATAGCATTGACAGTTACTTGGAAAATTCTTATAAAAAGCTGTTTAAAATCATACACGCTGAGCAATGTAAACATTAAAGTAAATGAGGGTATATTACGTCTGACAGCTTTTGTGGTTGCGGAGCTTTTATCTCGACAAACACATGCATGTTTGTGTGTTTGCCATCACGCTTCCGGTTAACCTCTCTGGATTTTTTTATGTAATGCTATTATTGCATATAAATGTTGAAGTATGACGGTATAAATGTTGAGTATACGGTATTTTATGACAAATTTGTTATCGAGTAGGTGTAAAAACTACTTTCTCAAGTCACATCATAATCTCGGCCATAGAATGTCCAGTATACTGGTCATAGGCCTCGCCTATGCTTCCAATAGGACCGGATAGAAGCCGCCTGGATCCTGGACATAGGGTACTTATCCAGAAAAAAGTACTTTTCCTGAAGGACCATTTAAAAATTAAAGTGAAAAATTCAACGCCTAACCATCCCCTTTTATCGCTCTTTCTATTAGAGAAAATCCGGTTGTTTCGGTATTAGACAAATTCGTTTTTGGACAGATTCGTAATTGGTCAGATTCTTGATTAGTCAAATTCTTAATTTGCCGGAAATGTACAGTCGAGTGGATATTACGAGTATACTTCCGTTAGGTGATGTAGAAGTCGGTGATGTAAAGTACTCAACAAATTTTGATAATGTTTGTACCAATGAAAAGAGCTATAAACGAGGAAGGTTTTATTTTATTTTATTTGGGAAAACAAACAATAACACCATATATTATAGTAAATTTGAAAGAAGAGAAACATACATAAATAAAGGTAACAGTGCAATCAACATTTTCCACGAATTCGTAAACTAATTTTATACATGGAAAACTTTGTACATAATTATGTATATACAGGAATACACTAAAAAACAAAAACAAAACAACATCATAAAACTAAATCAATAATATAATTTGCAGAAAAAACTCAGCTGTCCTAAGTTAGGGGAAGGTTTGAAATGTTAAGGATGAAATACACGATCAGTCATTTGACGTGACTCCAAACTCCAAATCAAATGGAGCGACACCAAACATTGTGCTCATTCTTCTTCTTCTTCTTCTTTGCGTATAATGGCATTTCGGCTCATTTTGGGAATGGTCATTATCTGCCAATGTCATGTCAATATCGTTCTCCGATGATTTTGCCAGTTTCATTAGTAAAAATAGCAATTTGTAATAGCAGTTTGTAATAATAATAAAAAAGGCAAAATTTAAATTAAAATAAAAAATAGCAGATCCCAAGACTAGTCAGTCAAGTCAAGTCAAGTCTATAATTTTTCTTAGTTTTCCAAAACAGGTCCGTCAAGTCCAAAGCAGTCAGGTCAAGTCATTGTGCTCATTCACGGTCAAGTCATTGTCCAATTTTCTGTCATTTATCCGTTTGACCGGGTCGAGTGACGTTGACATGAGCTCTGATTCGAAAGCGCGGCATGATGCCACGACGTATTAGTTTCTACACTCACGATCAGTTGGCGAGATGAACTAAAGGGACGCCACTGCTCGATTGAAAATCCAGTGTTTGACATCAAGCCAACGGATTTTACCAATCACGATCAAATTTTGGCTTCACGTCAGTCCATTTGGCGCGATGGACTGATCGTGTTTTTCGTGTAAGACAAGGCCTAGCTCGTAGATTTGAAACCCCAGATAAGTAAGCGTCATATTGATATTTATCAACTTATGAGTATGACATTGATACAAAAAAAAAAAAAACGAAATTATTATCTTCGATAAAGTTTATCGAACTCTACGTAAATAGACGATATTAGTTACATGACCGGATATTTTACTTACTCGTACTAAAGCGGAGCTTACGATGGTCGCATACAAAATTAATTTTAATCTGACTTGATATTTTAAAACTTTTCATATTTAATTTGAATCTGAAGGTTTAGAAAATTAAGTACTTGGCTATGTAAAATTTTGTTTACATAATCAAAATATTTCCATAAAAAATTATGGTAAAAAACAAATTATGTACTAGGAAAGCACTACAATAACCTATACCTAGAGGTTTATTACTATTATTTAAAAAAAAATTGAAGTTTGTCATATATAAATTAATGGTAAAAAAAACTTTTTAAAAACAAGCTTTTATTTAAGTGCCCTAAAAAGAAGAAAATAAACTTTAAATTAAATATAAAAGCTTGTCGCGAGATTTACCTGTATACTAACTACGAGTAATTCCTATAAAAATGTTTCCTATAAAATATGCAAATCTCGCGACAAGCTTTTATATTTAATTTAAAGTTTATTTTCTTCTTTTTAGGGCACTTAAATAAAAGCTTGTTTTTAAAAAGTTTTTTTACCATTAATTTATTTTTTATTTTTTAGTTATGATTGAGGACTAAAAAAAGTTTAGTTGTATTATTTTTTCGTGTTCTTCTCAGCAAGCCCTTTCATTTGATACCCATATTGTGGTAGTACAGAAAAAAATACTAGTCCGCCATCTTGGATGATCCGCCATATTGGAATTAGAATGACGTCACATAGCTAAGCATGCATTGTCATCCAAAATATGCGTGTAAACAAAATTTCAGCTAAATCGGTTAAAGATAAGATTGAAAATTCGTTGCAAAATTCCACCCGGACAAACATACATATATACATACATACATACATACATAATACTTACATTGCAAGTTAATAAAAAGCTTGTGAAAATAACTGCTTTTAACTAAATGTGTATTTAAGTATTTACTATATGGTACTTATTAGTACTTTTATTTGTATGTCTCATTCGACCCGATCTTATAAAAGGTTCAGTATAACTAGCATTTTAGCCTATAATGTTAACTGTGAAAGGAAAAAATAATATGAATTAAATTAAAAAAAGTCATTACGAGAAAACATATTAAATTAAATTTTAATATATTAATTTATAATTTTAATTTTTAATTTGGTACGTTAATATATTAATTTCTCCATACAATGTCCTAGAGAGTTATCACTACATATTATAATACTGCGTCTGTCTGTCCATCTGTTCGCGATTAACTCGAAAACTACTGCATCAATTTTAATGCTGTTTTCACCAATGGATAGATTGGTTCTCGAGGAAGGTTTTAGTATATAATTAACAAAGTTACGCGGGCGAAGTCGCGGGCAGTAGCTAGTTTATATACATATATACAAAACTGTCAGTTTTTCTTACAAAACTTCCCACATACGAGTATTATCATTTGTCTATTTTTACATTTGACCTACAACATACACGTATGAACGGACTTACGCAGGTAATGAAGGCATTGACCCATAATGCCCTTTGACTAATGACTATATACAGAGCACGTGCTTTTCATTTTTTTTTTCACTGTATGAGTAAAGTATGCCACATCCTATTTTCTTATGAATTTCATCTCAATATTTCCCTTTACCTGGTTAAAATTTTTTTAAACGTAATGTTTGTCAGACAAGCTGACGGCCCGCTTGATGGTAGGTGGCTATAGCGTCGCCTATTAATATAAGCAAAACAATAGGTGTTGTAAAATGCACACCTTTTATAATCAATACTAATAATAAATCTGTAAGGGTTGGTCATGGAGTAAGTTACTTTGTTTTCAGAGATATCGTGTTTATAGGCTCTATATACAATACTGAAACTAAATTGACCATTTTTACAATTTTTTTCTGTATGTATGTATGTTTCCTCCATAACTCTTAAACGAATCAACTGATTTTCATGAAACTTGGTATATAAACATTTAGACGTACGGGACACGGGATAGGCTACTTTTTTCTTTTTTAACGCGGACGAACTCGCGGGCATCAGCTAGTTATAAATATAATTTATAATTTATATTTAAGGCATGCCTAGTGTGGGGACCTACTAGGCATTTTTGTTCTTAAATTGTAATGTTGTGAAAATAATAAATTATTTTGAATTTTTGAATTTTTGAATTTTTGAATTTTTGAATATGTCAGGGATGTAATGTCCCTGACATAAATTATTGTCACTATCGCATTATATTTAGTTAGGATAGTAGCCATTCTTACTATCAAAACAAGACAAGAAGATATTTTTATAAAAAAAAATGATAATGACACTAAAATATTAATTCTTTACTTAGAGTAACAACAAGTGACCTTAAGTTAACTTTAAGTGCATTTGCTTAGTGCAAAAATATAAAGGCAATTTTCGTTTAACCTTAAACAATCGAGTTACTTAGCATTCTTACTTAAAATGCTTTTAAGTTAAGTTAAATGCTACTTTTTATTTGTTTGGCTGAGCAATGAGCATAAGACAAATCTTCAAATCAGCATGCATTTTGGGTCTTTTTGGTTTATTATTTTTAGCATTCACTTTTGGAAAAAATATTTTAAATTATATTGTGGACTAATTTTTTTTTTCAAATTGTGAGCAATTAATTCTCAGAATTGCTCACAATTCAAAAAAAAAAACTGCAGTAGTTACTAGTTTTTGCCCGCGACATCGTCTGCGTCCTTTTTCTATAGGTGTTTGGACATTTATTCAATCTTTATTGTCCGGATTTTTTTAATTTTTTTAATTTAAAATTTTAAGGTGTTGATTTTTTTTAAATTTTAAATGATTCTTCGGGAACAACACCTTTTTTCTGGATGAAAGGTACCTTAAGTCCATTGCTATATCCATGAGAGAAAACGTAGATGTCAAATTTCATGATAGTCGCTTTAGTATAGTTTAGGCTTTAAAACCTAACAAAGAAACTAACTCTTTTTTTGGCATTTTTACTACAGTCTGAACATTGAGCAGTCTTTGGCAACAAATGTGCTGTCAGTTCCAAGAGTAACAAGTCTTTAGTCGACATATAACGAGTCGTCTGCCTGTCCATCTTACGTTATATAAAAAAGGCCTTAAAACAAGCAAAACTTAAACCATAAACTCAGGGGGCTATCACGTAAAACACGTTCTGAAGACTAACAAATGTGCATATGTGGAGTACAGGAAGTGTGAAGACCTATCATTATTTTTCTCACGGGTATAACCTATTGTGTATTAGCATCAAACTACTACAACATGGAACACGCGTGCCATACAAAACACTACGAATTTTATGGAACATTTAAAAGCGACATATGCGTAGAGCATGAACTGTCATTTATAACAAAACAAACATAATAATGAGTACGTAATTTAAAGAAAATGTGACTTTACGTCAACCCATTAGAGTTTAAAATGAAATAGTAGAAGTTGATCGTTACTACCTTTTACCATTGACGCGTGAAGGCAAGAGTCTGCCATGATTCTGTCAAAGGCGTTCTTTTTATGTTCCCCTTTGATACTTGTGACGCAAATTCCATTGTAGTATTTCGATGTGTATTAGGTATTCCGTAAATTTAAAATGCAATGATTTCGATTACCTGCACTGCGGTTTATTTTGCAAAAATCACGAAAATGTTATTTTTAGGTCATTTTTTTACACCTTGGGTTACATTATTGGAGTTTTAGTAAGGATTAGCCTTTCTATTAGATGAAATAATTTTCAAAATCAGTTATATACCTAGTTTTTAAGTTAATACAAAGAAAAATTTACTTTTTTTTTGCATGTTTTTCTCATGGAGGAGGTTTTTATGCTCAAATTTCATGCTTCAAATTTCAAAGCGTACGAAGCCGCATAACTCGGCTAATGTTGTAGGCACAGTCTCTTTTTTATTATAAGTTATTTTGTAAACGTCTTACCTAACCTATTACTAAACTCATATTTAGTCCGCCCGTCCATAACACAGTAACTCATAAAACCAGATTTATTGCAGCCAAATAAGAATATAAAAAAAATCTTTCACAACTTTGTTGTCATAAAAATGTTATTGTCCCACGCACACACATCTGGAATATTTTATTGCAAAAAAAATATTGGGAAATTATTTTTTCACTTTGTTTCCTAATAATAGTTATAAAAAGATTTTATCACTCATAGAAGAAATTGTAATATTACGCTGTTTGAACAATCAATAATTATTATCAAAAAGTTCACGAAGTACTTTCATAAAAGACAGGTATAGGTGTAAAGAAAGGTACCCTATGTCCTTTTCTTAACTTTCGCTGATATAGCTTTCTATGGGTAAAAGAATTTTCAAAATCAGTCCAGTAGTTTTTGAGTTTATTCATTACAAACATAAAAAAATTCTCTATTTATATTATAAAACTAGCAGGCGCCCGCGACTTCGTCCGCGTTGAAAAAGAAAAAAGTAGCCTATCCTGTGTCCTGTACGTCTAAAAGTTTATATACCAAGTTTCATGAAACTCAGTTAGAGTTATGGACGAACATACACACATACAATACCTACACTTATAGATTTATTATTAGTATTGATTGATTGATGATGATTGATATATATTAGTATAGAAAAATTCCATTGCCATAAGTATGACTTGAGCATCGGTAACATAATTACAACGTGTACAAAAAAAATTTTTTTACGATTTTATTATATTATACTAGCTGGCACCCGCGACTTCGTTCGCGTTGAAAAAGGAAAAAGTAGCCTATCCTGTGTCCTGTACGTCTAAATGTGTATCTACCAAGTTTCATGAAAATCACTTAATTCGTTTAAGAGTTATAGAGGAACATACATACATACAATACCTACACTTACAGATTTGTTATTAGTATTGACTAGTGGCCCGCTCCCGGCTTCGCACGGGTGCAATTTTTTATTCAATCCAGCCGAAGATTGTTATGGAACTCACAAATAATTATGACAAATAATTGTTGGTTTGAGTAAGTATGTTAATAATAATATTATATAATTTGCAAAAAATAAAAATAATAATAAAAAATTTAAATATAAACTATGCTATCTTTTAAGTTGGGCAAAATTACATATAGTTACCAAGTTTTATCAAAACCGGTTCAGTGGTTTAGGAGTCCAGCGCGGACACACAAAGTGACACGAAATTTTTTAATGTAATTTTCAAAATTGACTCTGGTCTGGATTTGAAAATTAGTGGTAGGGCACACTGCGTTTCGCAGTCATTTGGGCAGCCCGTCTGGCGGCAGTAGCCACCCCCTTACAGAATACTACCGTGAAATAACAGCATATGACTGTGCTTTTGTGTTTCGGTGAGTGAGTAAGGGATGCCAGAGCCCATTACCCCCCATCCCTCCCTTATTATACATTATCCTTAATCCTTCTATGGTCGGCAGCGCACTTGTAGCACTTATGGCGTTACTTATGTTATAGGCGACGGTAGCCACCTACCATCAAGTGGACCGTCAGCCTGTATATGTATATATATATATTAATTACTAAACTAATAAAAGAATTTTAAAACGTTTTCTTCGAAACATATTATCAACAATGCAGTATGAACGAAATGTAATGATTGCGCCGCAATCCCAAGTTATCCCGGACATGATATAATTAAGGTTATTCCGCGAACTTTTACAAAGTAATAAACAGATACGATTTCTTAACAAAACCTGTCTTCGGTTTGTCAAATTGTTTATACGATTCGTATAAATTAAGAATCTTCAAATATAAATATATGTCCATATAAATAAGCTAATAAATATAATTCCAAATGAAGCTAGTAATTCTGAATAATGACTATGATTACCTACTATAACATATTTTATATATGTGTCGTTCATTGTAAAAGTGAACTATCTCCTTGTAGCTGAATTTTAGAATAACGAGCTTTTTGCGAATTATAGTGTAGAAAAAAATATATAAGCATTCATTCGTTGTTTTCACCTATGGGATTTTAATGCAACTATTGGAGTTACTTCACTTTTATATTGAAAGTTATGACTAAATGTGATACCATTAGGCAAGAAAAGATGTTTTAAAAATAGGGAGTTACACCACTTTTACAATGAACGACACATATTTTAGTATATTTTGATCATTTTTTTTATATATTCAAAAGTAACTTATCTTTATATATATATTTCTTCTGTGCGTGTGTATGTCACTGAACTCCTCCTAAACGGCTGGACCGATTTTGATGAATTTTTTTGTGTGTGTTCAAGGGGATTCGAGAAAGGTTTGTATTAATAAAAAATTGGTCGCGGGCGAAGTCGCGGGCACAGCTAGTATGCTTATATTAACTATTAACGATAATTGTTTAATTACATTACAGGAAATTCAATATAATAACTACACTAAATAAAAAACAAAACTTACTTTTAAACCTAAAACTAGAAACCTTATTTTTTATATTACACAAAAAAACATATTTTGTAGTAGGTACAAAATGATAAAATATAATTTCATCTAGGATTTGGGTTCCATGACGTCTCTTGTATCGAAGTTCCGGCATTTTTTGAATTTTTTTTTTGTCTCGAGTTGCGGGACCTGTAACACGGTAATTAGTAATGTATGATAATCATGTTATTTTCAAAATACATGATACATGATAAACTTTATTTGCTTCCGCATTCTGTTGAGACTTTACAAGAATTAAAAATATGATTTATTTAGACTATAAATAACATTTGTTTCTATATTCGACAAATATTGGTTTTTATTGAAATTTATTTTTTTATTGACATTTTCTATCAAAAATAAAATTGACTTATTGATTAGTCTCGAAGTACAGGGACGTCCCGGGACTTTGAGCGTGAGCACTGATTTGTCCCGGGATTTTGAAACTGTCGAGACTACTTACCTAAACTTTTACTAAATTTTATAAACAAACATTAAAATTATAAACTGAACAAAAAATAAACTGTGTAGGTGAGAGTTGTTTGCTCACACCGCGTATTAATTACTGAGTCATAAGAAAGAGAGAAAGCTAATCCAATATCTTTTTAATATATATCGCTGCTTAAAAACTAAAATGCCATAAAACAAAAAACCCAAATCCTTCATATTGTATGTTTCAAAATTACTTATGGTTGTTTTAATCAATATTTAGTATATTTTGATCATTTTTTATATATTCAAAAGTAACTTACATATATGCTTATATCTCTTCTAGTATTCAGTTTATTACAAAAGGACTTAAAACATTTTAATGCTACTTAAAAATACGCTTCTAACGATGTATAATATGCAATATTGGATATATATCTAATAAGAAAAAATGGACAAAAAATAATTTAATTTTTGCGATTAGCTCTCCCGTATAAAGTGTAATTTTGATTTGTTACCCTTTAGTTTTTAAGCAGCAATATAGACGTTGCTTGATGAGTACAAAAAATAGTAATTTATATGTAATTAAAGACCAAATGCGGAATTCCGTAACCCAATACACTGGGATCAATACATCGGTGGTTCGCTGGTATTTCTTGCGATGCTTGCGATAAAATTGTCACTTTTAAGCTGCTACTAGACTTACGACTTTCCCTGTTATTCAATATACTTGTTTATGACGAGGAAATGCTCGTATTTTATTAGAATGATAAAGTTTAAACAAACATAAGGAGATTATATAAAATATTTTAGTCGTAAAAGCTACGATAGTCTAGTTGGGAGACCGATATCGAGGCAACTGGCCTCGATTTCGGTTTTTAGAATATTTTTGATTTTCAGAATTGAAAATCCAACAGCAACCTAACAATTTTTAATCCAGGTAATGATCAATAAATTAAGTGAAAACTGCATTTAAATCGGTCAAGCCGTTTCTGAGATTATGAAACTGATAGACTGACAAAAAATTTAAAAATATTTTTTGACCTCTGTTTTGTACAACGTGTACAAAAAAAAATTTTTTTTTGTTAAATATTTTATGTACACGATTTCATTGGCATGTATAGAATATATAAATAAAAAAACATTTTAATAACAAAAATTTACATGAAACATTAAAAAAATGTAGAATAGATTTTGATATAAAATTAGTTGCATATAATATTATAATGTAACAATTACAAAGACCCACATTTTAATGCAAGTGGATGCATTAAAATGTGGATATTCTAAACTGGATATAATGAAAATAATTCATTATCAACTAATCTATATCTAAAATTAAGTTATATATATTTACAAATTAATCTATGCTAAATAAAAAACAAAATTTACTATTGGACCTAAAACTAGAAACCTTAAAAAAAATATATATAATTTATAATAACTAAAATATATTATTAAAAGGAGTCCCTTTAGGCAAGATTTTGATTATTTATTCATAAATTGCACTTTGACTGCAACCAAGTAGTTGATGCCTTGTGTTTATTGTTAAGTTTGCTATTTATAAGTGTAACTTAACACTTGGCGAGGTATTAAATGCAACCGGGCTTTCTTCACGTCAAAACGCAACATCTGCGGTTATACGATGTGACATTTTGCACAGCGGTTGCATTTCGCTACATTGTCTACCTGTGTGTATAATCTATACTATTATTATATACTAGCTGGCGCCCGCGACTTCGTCCGCGTTGAAAAAGAAAAAGTAGCCTATCCTGTGTCCCGTACGTTTAAATGTTTACCTACCAAGTTTCATGAGAATCAGTTAATTCGTTTAAGAGTTATACATACATACATAGGTACATACATACAGAAAAAATTCTAAAAATGGCCAATTTAGTTTCAGTATCATGTATAGAGCCTATAAACACGATATCTCTGAAAACAAAGTAACTTACAGATTTATTATTAGTATTGATTGACTATTCTATAATATATCTATCTATACTATTCTATATTAGTAGAAACCTCAAAATGTTCAGCGCGTTGGGTGCTGATGCTGATATTGATATATTTAATTGTAAATCGATGGAAATTAAGCGTAAATTGACAGCTATACTATTTAACTGAGTGTTTTTCTTTTCATGAACACATTTTTTTTATGAAAACATTAAAATTAAAATTAAATTAAATTAAGTTGGTAAAAAAATGAAAACATTTTGTTGATGTGCGGCTTCGCCCGAGTAAATTTGTAAATTATATACTAAAACCTTCCTCGAGAACCACTCTATCCATTGGTGAAAACAGCATGAAAATTGGTGTAGTAGTTTTTGAGTTTATCGCAAACAGACAGACGGACGCGGCGGAGGACTGTTTTATAATATGTAAGGATTAGTATTGATAATGATAAAAAAATATAAAATTAAAAAAAAAAGTTTCATAGCGCCTATGCATCGTGTAGGCTCTGCTTGTGTTAATAAGTAGGCAACTTAACTACCTACAATCAAGTCGAGCGTCAGTCCGCCTGGCAACATTAAAAAATATTTATAAATTCACGCAAAATGCTTGTTGAGTGTTATAAAAATGGTAATAATATATGAGGCGGCTGTCTCATTACGCAGCGATCGATCGATCGTCCGCTGGTAATGAGATGATGATTAACAAGGTATTTTTATATGCAACGACATGGAGCTTAATCTATCCTTATACAGGGTGTCCCAAGACGCCTTAATTCGCAAAACGAATATCTCCACTTTTGGTTGAAAATGACTTTTTGATACGGGAGAAACTCAATGACAATTAGAATTTAATTTTTAAAAGGTCTATCGGTTAATACGAGCCATAATTTCCAATGTAAAATTGTCTTTTTTCTTTTCTCGTATCATAAAAAAAAAAATTATAACGTCTTTAGTCTCCCCTGGAAAGTTTGCCTCAGTTTGCGAATTAAGGTATCGATATTTTAATACCAAGTTCTCCGCCGTGTCTGTCTGTCTGTCTGTTTGTCTTCGCGATAAACTTAAAAACTACTGCACCGATTTTCATGCTGTTTTCACCAATGGATAGAGAGGTTCTCGAGGAAGGTTTTAGTATATAATTTACAAAGTTACGCGGGCGAAGTCGCGGGCAGCAGCTAGTGTGGTATATAAGATATCTCCTAGTGGTAAGTCTGATGGCAGATTTTTTTAAAAATATTTTGCACTCAACGCACCCTTCGTTCCGTAACGTGTAAAGGTCCTCAACTCTGATGCAAACTGTCGATACGTGGGTAATTTGCAACTTTTGCGGTTATTAAGATCAAAGTGAAGCCTTGGTACGTTCTTTTTTAAAAAATTACAACCTAAACTTGTTTTCAATTCGTTCCACTTAAGTGCTCTTATTAGACACCGATTTTAAGTTATTAAATTTTACTCTTAAATTAATAAAAAAGGTAAGTTTTTTAAGGAGATGGACCGTATACATCAGTGAAACGTTACGGTACTACAAGCTTCTTTATTACATTACTTATTTACTTACTATTACGTACCTATCTAGCTATTATGTATAGCTAGATAGTAAAGTCGGGGTACAAAAACCTTCGTCAGTTTTCAAATTCAATCCTTTATCAAAATCGTAGACTCTTAGTACCTTTTGAAACTAAAGTACTAAACAGATAACTGACAGACGTTTAAAATAAAAATTTTATGGGCGATTTAAAGGTGACAAACCTTTTCTTACCCCGACTGTACAATGACTGACTATATGATATTGGTATGTATTTTAATTTCTTTTCTATTTATATTTTGCTATGCCTAATTCAAACACCGTTAGTATTAAATAAAAATTTCTATTTTTATTTATTACTAGTTGGTGCCCGCGACTTCGTCCGCGTTGAAAAATAAAAAAAATATAAAATCTTGACCCCTTGTTTCGATAACACTTTGGCCAAGCGTTATTTTTTTATTTTATTTGTAATGATCCCTTCGGAACAGTTTTCTATTCTAGACTAGCTGGCGCCCGCGACTTCGTCCGCGTTGAAAAAGAAAAAGTAGCCTATCCTGTGTCCTGTACGTCTAAATGTTTATCTATCAAGTTTCATCAAAATCAGTTAATTCGTTTAAGAGTTATGAAGGAACATACATACATACAGAAAAAAAAATCTAAAAATGGTCAATTTAGTTTGAGTATCATGTGTAGAGCCTATAAACACGATATCTCTGAAAACAAAGTATCTTACTCCATGACCAACCCTTACAGATTTATTATTAGTATTGATTGATGAAAGGTATCCTATGTCCTTTAGACAGACAGACAGACGGAGTTATATTCACATTTATAATATTATTGAATTGGATTATTGAATATTAAAGTATGGATTAGACATAAAATAGATTGTTTCCAATATAACATTATTCAATGTAAATGTGTATTTATATTTCGTGGTCAAACATTACTGTTTGCATTACTATTTATTATTAGTATAATAATCATTTTGAATTTGCAGTGACGCATTCAATATTAAACATTGTTATCCACTTCAAAAGCTAAAGGTTTAGCGCCTCTTTCACCAACTACAAGTAGTGTTGATTAGTTACTTTAAGAAATCATTTTCTGTTTTATTGAATTATGCACTCGGTTTACTGCATCATTCGATAGGTGATTTTTTTTATTATTATTTTCTATTTAATATTTGGGACGTTTACCGTACAAACAAAGCTGTATATCAGCTAAATTATTCCCGGTGACAGGTGACTTTAAGTGACGGTTTAGCCTACTTGACGTTGGTGAAAGAGGCGCTTAATGTAATATGTAATATGATATGATACAATGTTGACAGCTTTATGTAGTAAACTAGTCGATGCTAGTGACTTCTTTCGCGTGGAATCCATCTATAGACATGAATGTGTAATTTTATAAACAGAAATTAATATAATAAATTAAACAAAATATAAAATGTGTAGGTTAGCTAAACAGGACATAGACCTATTCGCTCAAAACGCATTTTTTTTTAGTTTTAGCATTTTTAATGTATGACAAGCTCGTTGGATGAGTGGAAATGGTTCTTGCCTAACGTTTTAGGGCCCCGGGTTCAATTCTCTTTGGGGTTAACTTTGGAAAATACTGGTGTGGATTTGTATAGTAGTGTTGGAACCACCCTCTTACAGCAAACCACCGTGAAATAACAGCACATGTGCGATTGTGTTAAGTGAGTAAGGGATGCCAGAGCCCATCCCTGCCTTACTTTTATGCCTTATCATTAATCACTCTATGGTTGGCAGCTCACTTGTGGCGTTGCTTGTGTTATATTATTGGCGACGGTAGCCATCTACCATCAAGTGGACCGTCAGCCTGTCTGTCCACCTTAACATAAAAAAATATCAGCCGTAACTTTAGACAAAAGGCCTGATAATCATCAATACTAATAATAAATCTGTATGGGTTGGTGATGGAGTAAGTTACTTTGTTTTCAGAGATATCGTGTTTATAGGCTCTATACATGATACTGAAACTAAATTGACCATTTTTAGAATTTTTTTCTATATGTATGTATATTCCTCCATAACTCTTAAACGAATTAACTAATTTTCATGAAACTTGGTAGGTAAACATTTAGACGTACAGGGCACATGATAGGCTACTTTTCTTTTTCAACGCGGACGAAGTCACAGGCACCAGCTAGTTTAAAAATAATTTTACATGTAAATAATCAAACTTGATTATGTGATTATTTAGTTGGATAATGCAACGTCATGATACGAACGTCAATGTCTTTCTTCACATAGCCTCAGATTAAGGAATAGTCTTACTGTCGTAAACATAGCTTTCAGTGGTCAGCAAGTTTTATTATAGTATTACCATACTTATCCAGGTCAATGGTTATAGTGAATTATTTCCGAACACTCGGCCGCATTCAAGGCTGCATATTGTTTTGAATAGACCAACTGAACATTAGAAACTAAATTTAAACACATTCAAACATAAACATTCTGTCAGTGAATTTCATGAAACGAAAACGCAAGGGTTTTAGAAACAGATTTATATGTTAAATGCATCAAACTACTACAACATGGCTGTAGGGTTTTTGTTGAAATCTATACTAATATATAAGCTGAAGCTGATTAATTAACTTCAGCCGACATATAATAAATTACAGACGCTAACATAACAAAAAAAATCACTGCTAAGTATGTTGTATACAGAGAATTGTGACTAGCAATTTTATAATTAACCATGTAATGTGGCGATTCGTGACTAATCTACATTCTAAAATAACAGCGACGTGTTTTTCAGCAGTTTATTACAATATTTTAACATTTCGTGTCATCAGTATAGAAACAATGGGTTCACATTTTTACATTGTACACATCAAACTACTACAACATGGAACTCGCGTGCCATACAAAACACTACGAATTTTATGGAAAATTTAAAAGTGACATATGCGTAGAGCATGAACTGTCATTTAAAACAAAACAAACATAATAATAAGTACGTAATTTAAAGAAAATGTGACTTTACGTCTACACATTAGAGTTTAAAATGAAATAGTAGAAGTTGATCGTTACTACCTTTTACCATTGACGCGTGAAAGCAAGAGTCCGCCATGATTCTGTCGAAGGCGTTCTTTTTATGTGCCGCTTTGGCATTTGTGACGCAAATTCCATTGTAGTATTTCGATGGTTAAATGGGATAAGCTAGCACTGATTTCATACTAACTTGGTTGGACTAAGCGTCTCTTTCACCAACTACAAGTAAAGTTTTGAATTAGTTACTTTTAGAAATCATTTTCTGTTATATTGAATTATGCACTTGGTTTACTGCATCATTCGATAGGCGATTTTTTTTATT
This sequence comes from Synanthedon formicaeformis, assembly GCA_945859745.1. Taxonomy (NCBI): domain Eukaryota; kingdom Metazoa; phylum Arthropoda; class Insecta; order Lepidoptera; family Sesiidae; genus Synanthedon; species Synanthedon formicaeformis. The sequence goes on from OX243975.1 coordinate 7,325,733, forward strand.
ATTTTCTATTTAATGTTTGTGTCGTTTACCGTACAAACAAAGGTATATCAGCTCCATTATCCCCGGTTATCGGTGGCTTTAAATGACAGTTTGTCCTACTTGACGTTTGTGAAAGAGGCGCTTAGTATAATTTCCAGAAAAAATTGCATTCCTGCGTAACCTACTTATTATATATGTAATATGTTAGTATGTAGTATATTTAATCAAAACCTTCATGTGATTCGTGAACAGCGCAAAAATTATATGTACATAAAAATTACCTTACGTATGTTAATTTTCCACAAAACTCGTAAACTAGCCGATGGATTAACTTGAAATTTTTATATAAAATTGCATTTTGATAGAAGAGTGTTTTATATACTACTAGCTAGTGCCCGCGACTTCGCCCGCGTTAAAAATTAAAAAAAAAAATAAGTAATATAACGCCTGACACCTTCATTACTAATTAATGTTTCATTCACTTTGTTAGTTTTCTTAATTATTGATGTTCTCTCGGGAACAGTACTTTTTTTCTGGATGAAAGGTACCCTATGTCCTTTCTTGTATCCCTGACAACGTGTATGCAAAATTTCATGATGATCATTTGAGTAGTTAAGGCGTGAAAAGGTAACAGAAAGACAGACAGAGTTAGTTTTACATTTATAATATTAGTATGGATTTTTTTCAAAGTTTCAACCGAAACAAAAAAAACCACTTCGAAGTTTCGAAGATAGTAGGTAATAATATAAGACCAATTAACTGAGCAATTTATTTTTCGACGGCTTCCTCCACAGTCAAACACGTTGTTTAGTAGGCAATCTTTACGTCCTACGTAACATTCGCAATCGATGTCAACAAACGAATAATCTGTTTCATTATACGACAGTAAGTCGACGCACTTTGATATTTAAAATAGAACTAGTTACAGTTTGTTGCTTTGATTTTATTTTTAAACTGTCCTATTAGAGATTTGGCACAAGCGGCCATAGTATAAAGATAACAGAGCCGCAACTCTTATATAACATTGGGTCTCAGGGTTGTTAACAATATACCTTTGAAATTTGAATTTCGAATTGAATTTAAATTTAGAAGGAGATCACACTAGTGTCGCTTAGATAGCACTCACTGAAAAATATCAAAATTTAATATTGTAACACCGTAACCGGAATCAAATTCATCAGCATTTATGCTTAGGGTTACAGCAAAATGGAACAAAATAAAAAAATGATTTTTTTAACGTACATACAGCTTTTTCATTTGTCCCTTGAAATCTTAAGATTTTCCGAATATTTCTAACTAGCTTTTATCCGGGACTTCGTCCACTTCCCTAGAAGACGGTATAATACTTTTTTTTGGATCCTTTTGTGAATATTTGTCAATCTGTCTGAACTTTTCTAGGGCTAGCAATTCTAAGAATTCCTAACCGAAACAATATGCCAATTGTTTTAAAGCATATTAGTTGTACTTCTACTAATGCTTTAGGCGTTTAAACTTTGTTTATTGACAATTATTGGTGACAAGGCACATTAATTAAAGTATATCTACTGACCACCTGTTTTATACTGTGACACGAATTTATTTTTAGAATATTTTTTTTTCGTCACAATAGACACATGACACGCCCGATCTATTTTACGGGCACTAAAATACTAATGAGCTCTTTTTGGAACTTATACGTTTCCTTTGAAAATGTTAAGATTGTTGTAATAAATAGATTTTACTTGTAACTGACGCTTAATATTGCCCCAGTTACTTTCTTTGATCACATTTTTTTTTCTTTGAGAAAACGTCCACATATTGTCTAGTTTGATTTGCTTGTCTGGTATCTTGTTTTCACATGTTTCTTTGTCCAAATAAACATCCAAATAACTAATAAATTAAATATAAAAAAAATTTGAATTTCTACTTTGTAACTGATAAAATCAAGTGATGCTTGATTCTGTAAGAAATTACTTAATATTGTGGATTAAGTTTACAATAATGTACACAATATAAGGAAAAGAAATAAATAATAATTTCTTTCTTTATATTTTAATTTTCTTGTATTTATATTTTAATTTTTTTGTAATTTTTAATAATCAATATTATCAATATTAGCGCCTATTTCACAAACGTCAATTAGGCCAAACTGTCATTTAAAGCCACCGGTAACCGGGAATAATTTAGCTGATATAGCTTTGTTTGTACGGTATACGTCCCAAACATTAAATAGAAAATAATAAAAAAAAATCGGCTATCGAATGATGCAGTAAAAAACCGAGTGCATAATTCAATAAAACATAAAATGATTTCTAAAAGTAACTAATCAACACATTACATGTAGTTTGTGAAAGAGGCCCTAATTGTATTTATCACCTGACAGTGCATAATTTACCAATGGATAGAGTGGTTCTCGAGGAAGGTTTTTTGTATATAATTTACAAAGTTACGCGGGCGAACTTGCGGGCAGCGGCTAGTTAACAATATTTTAGTGAGGATGGATTTATTTCTCTGTAGTTCTGTGACTGACGTCACTTGAGTTGAATGTTTGCCACACAATTTTAATAAAATCTCAATAACTTTGTCAAGTTTAAGAGAGACATAAAGAGGCGCATTTTATTGTTATGCTGAGTTGAAATACACCAAATAGGAATTTTATAGTTCATTTTAGTATTGAATGCGGATTTTAGAAATGTATTTACCAAAACGACGTCATTGAATTTTATGTGTTATGTAAACAAATTCTTTTATTATACTAGACCAACGAGTCCAGGCAACGCCCTAGTGTTTTTGGGACATTTTATAAACATAACTAGTTGGCGCCCGCGACTTCGTCCGCGTTGAAAAAGAAAAAAGTAGCCTATCCTGTGTCACGTATGTCTAAATGTTTATATACCAAGTTTCATGAAAATCAGTTGATTCGTTTAAGAGTTATGGAGGAACATACATACATACAGATTTATTATTATACGGGCCTCTTTCACAAACTACATGTAAAGAGTTGATTAGTTACTTTTAGAAATCATTTTCTGTTTTATTGAATTACGCACTCGGTTTACTGCATCATTCGATAGGCGATTTTTTATTATTATTTTCTCTTTAATGTTTGTTTACCGTACAAACAAAAGTATATCAGCTCCATTATCCCCGGTTACCGGTGACTTTAAATGACAGTTTGGCCTACTTGACGTATGTGAAAGAGGCGCTTTGTGAATCTAAAGTATAAGTACTTTTTGTCTTATGTTTGTCTAAAAGTACATAACCCATTTTCTTTTCTGAAAATGGGATCATTGTTTTTGTCTTGTAGGTCATTGTCTAGAAGACAATTGATTGTGTAGTGTCATGTGTAGTGCGTTGATGTCATCTCAGTAACGTCTTTGCTTCAGCCGATGGAAAACGTGTAGTTATTTGTATCGTTCATTGTAAGTGGTGTAACTCCCTATTTTTAAAACCATCTTTTCTTGCCTAATGGTATCACATTTAGTCATAACTTTCAATATAAAAGTGAAGTAACTCCAATAGTTGCATTAAAATCTCATAGATGAAAACAATGAATGAGTGCTTATATTGTTTTCCTACACTATAATTCGCAAAAAGCTCGTTGTTCTAAAATTCAGTAACAAGGAGATAGTTCACTTTTACAATGAACGACACATTTAGTGATATATCTTAATTTTGTATCTCAATGCTAAACTATTGTTTATAATGTGAAGTGAACATGGAATTCTCTGTTGTGTGCCATGTGCCGGTCGCCTTTATTGTAAACAAAAAAAGTTTTTTGTAAGTAATTTTTTTATGAAATTTTATTATGAAAATTTATAAAATACTCGTACTTTAGCTTGTCTTGTTGTTATTTTTATCGTGTATTTTTTTTTTACAAAATAATTATATAGACATTAAATATTATAAAAATAAATAAAAATATATATATTATAAATAAATTTATAAATTATAAAAAATATTCTTATTTTTATTCTTATTCCATTATTCTTTGGTTAAACATTAAACATGCTCTTTGACATTGAATTTTTAAATTTTACTAGATCCCTCGGGAACAGTATTTTTTTCTAGATGAGATCTAGTCCTTATACATACATATCCTGTGTCCTATTTTGTGTTCCTGACATCGTGTATGCAAAATTTTTTGATGATCTGATTTTGTGATTTGATTTTGATTTTGACCTAGTTAATGCTTTGTATTTCTTTTTCTAAATTGAATATGAATTTCAAACTCGAGCCTCGTCTCTTATAATTTATGCAGTCCATAAAACTCCGCTATTAACAAATTATATTGGACATTTAAGGCCGTGCCTCAGAAAATATTCGAAAATTCAGCACTTCTAAAAATAAATTTAAACGCGTGTACACGAAAAGTAACCTTAAATATGTCCGCATTAGAATATTATTCTTGTGGCAAGTATTTAGAAAAACACAAGGAAATCTTCTAATAAAAAAGAGATTGTTACATTCTATTCTCTTTTACTTTGGAAATTTATATCAACTTCTATCTAGCTTTTATTTACTTAAAGTAAACTTATTTACTTACTAGCTGGCGCCCGCGACATCGTCCGCGTTGAAAAAGAAAAAGTAGCCTATCCTGTGTCCCGTACGTCTAAATGTTTATCTACGAAGTTTCATGAAAATCAGTAAATTCGTTTAAGAGTTATTGAGGAACATACATACATATAGAAAAAAAATCTAAAAATGGTCAATTTAGTTTCAGTATCATGTCTATAGAGCTTATAAACACGATATCTCTGAAAACAAAGTAACTTACTCCATGACCGACCCTTACAGATTTATTATTAGTATTGATTTACTTAAAACTATAAAATTTTCGATATATTTTTTAAACATCCGTAGTCTCAATATTCTAAATCGCACAGTGGCTCCGGGTTGTTTCTGGCCGGTCCTTTTAGAAAATTATGGGAGAGGCCTAAGTCCAGCAGTGGACGTCCTTTTAAGAGCGGGTATAAAGAGAAATAGCCAATCCTAGATTTGAATTTTATCTAAGTAAACAAAGTCTAATTTAATTAATTTTTTTAAATAGTTAAATACATTATAAATGAAAGTGAAGACTGTAACAGAAAACATAATATAATGAAATTTTCTCGATAGAAAAAAATCACCAAGTGAGCTCTCATTTCCATCGATTTTAGTTTTATTTTCAAAATGACACACATTACAAAGCTAAAAGTGTATCAGTAATTTCACTTCACATATTATCTAAGGCTGTATGTAACAATTTTTCATTTGACATTGTAGTTTACGAATAATTAGTATTTAATACTTTTGGCACTAATAACATTTTTATTGAGCGAGTTGCGCTATCTTCCGTCGCATGTTGTGCGTAGTTCTACGTATTTTGTGTCACTGTCATGTCGAAGGGGCCACGCGGGTGAAATTACTAATTTTGTTTGCTTTATACCCACTCTTAATAAACATTTCTTTCCAAGGTTTTGAACCCGATCATGCATTCGCGCAAAACCATCCGCTTTACACTGAGCCAGCTGGATTGAGATGATGTTGGATGAATTCGCACATAAATTGAAGAGACTCAAGCAAGACCTGTCCGGGATTTGAATGTGCTTTTACAATGTTGCCAACCGAGCATTCGTCCCATAGCTTAAACATAAATATTCAAAATTGTTTTTCTATTGTTACAGATTCAAAAACGAAAATGAGTGAACGCACGTGAAACGACATTTTGTTAATCGAATTTATTGAACATCACTAGTGCTTAATGTGTGATAAAACAGTGTTGAGTGTTAAAATGACGAATATTTCTCCCGAAACGAGGATCATGATGATGAGGCCTAGCGATGGAAGAAACAGTTATAGGAGACAGGTAAATTTTTTATATACTATATTTGTTTTTAAATTATCCAAAAGATATAAAATTTCACTTAGGTACGCTATATTTTGGCACATGGAAACTACTTAGTGGTACGTCTAACTTTATCGTCAAAACATTTCTTGCTGCCGATATAAGTTTCTGTCCTGTGACTCCTTGGTAGAGTTCTTATTATATTTTTGTTATACATAACCATCAAACTACTACAACGTGGAACCCGCGTGCCATACAAAACACAACGAATTTTATGGAACATTTAAAAGTGACATATGCGTAGAGCATGAACTGTCATTTATAACAAAACAAAAATAATAATAAGTACGTAATTTAAAGAAAATGTGACTTTACATCAACCCATTAGAGTTTAAAATGAAATAGTAGAAGTTGATCGTTACAACCTTTTACCATTGACGCGTGAAGGCAAGAGTCCGCCATGATTCTATCAAAGGCGTCTTTTTATGTGCCGCTTTGGCATTTGTGACGCAAATTCCATTGTAGTATTTCGATGGTTGCTTCATTAAAAGTGACATAGTAGAATATAATCGCTCTCACAGCTTTTTTTCTGTACCTTTTTTGAGGTTTTTGCTCATATCGCGAATATCTGTAGGAATAGCATTATGATTACTTCTGACAAAAGTTTCTACATGAAAAAATGAAATAAATATTATTTGTGTCATGTGTGTGTTTGTTTGTTGTTAAAGCACCATAAGATAAAGAAAACTTGGAAATGTAAAGTATTGGAATGATTATCTTCATACCGCCAAGAACCAATGTAGCTAGAAAAGTTTTTTACCTATCCTCATAGGAAACTTTTAATCAATATTAATAATAAATCTGTAAGGGTTGGTCAATGGTCATGGAGTAAGTTACTTTGTTTTCAGAGATATCGTGTTTATAGGCTCTATACATGATACTGAAACTAAATTGACCATTTTTACAATTTTTTTCTGTATGTATGTATGTTCCTTCATAACTCTTAAACGAATTAACTGATTTTGATGAAACTTTTTAGATAAACATTTAGACGTACGGGACACAGGATAGGCTACTTTTTTCTTTTTCAACGCAGACGAAGTCGCGGGCGCCAGCTAGTTTAGAATATTATTGCGCGGCAACACGTTTGGTCTAGTGGCTAGTAACCCTAGCTGTTAACCAAACGGTCGCGGGTTCGAATCTCGCTAAGGGAAAATGTTTGTGTTAACATTTTACCTTTGTACCTGAGTCATGGATGTTTTTTATTTATAATATGTATGTATTTACAAAAAAATAAGTTATATATCAACTGTCTGGTAGTTGCTTCTGTGGAACTAGATGGTGCTGTGTGGAATGTGTGAAGATATTTATTTATTTATTCTGTTTTATTTATTCTAACTTTTATAAAACTTTGTTGGAAATCCTAAAAAAATGTGAGAAAATGATCTATTCGATTGCCTGTGTAAGGTTAAAGGTACCTTAATAAATTATCTCTTTATTGGCAGTTTAAAGGTTAACTGTGAAAGCTTTGATGAAAGTAAAAACAAGATTTCAAAGTTTTCACTGAACGAGCTATAAATTGAGCTTCATCTAAGTGAAGATTTATATTAACCTTAATTGCTTAGATTTCACTACACTTTTATTACAACTACAAATCTAGGTATACAAATATATAAAGCTGAAGAAGTTTGTTTGTTTGGTTGTACGCAGGAACTACTAGTTCGAAATATGTGTTTTATTCCTAAGACTTTGTGTTTTTGGTTGTCAATACGTGTAGTTACACCTTTTTTTACGCATTTCTGAATAAAAAATAATACAAACAAATCATAATTTTTACAATGAATTATAAAGAATAATTTATAAAGAATTAATTAATTTTTAATTTTTATAATCTTATAATGAATATTAATAGTTACTATCGAGTTCACACATTAGCTTTGGTACATTCTAACTGGCTGTTAGGTAAACCTAAAATCTACAGACCTCTGTACCTAAAGTTTCAGAGGCTATTCCCAACTGAATTTATTTATTGAATGTTTTTTTTTTTTAAGTTACACGAGTGTTAGATCTCTTTATTAGTATCAGAAAACATCATTAAAGTATAATTAATCAAACAAAAAATTACTCTTACAATCAATTAGCGTAATGTTTCACAATCCGTCACATTATCTGCACAATGGAAAATGATGTCATTGAGCTTTGTATTCGTAGAAAAAAATAAACACTAGTCTCCCATTCTAACTGCATTCGAATAGGGCTGATTTTTACATAACAATTTGTAATAGTAATATGTGGCAGTGTGTCGGCCATTAACCCCGCCGAAATGCTCTGTACAATCTAGCGGACGCGTTCAGATAAAGTGATTAGTGATGCGAATGTGAGATCATTTGTTTTTATCGACTATCGACAAATCAAAATATAACTGTTATTATAAGCGCCTATTTCACGAACGTCAATTAGGCTAAACCGTCACTTAAAGTCACCTGTCACCGGCAGGCTTATTATCTAAATACGTCTGCTGAGCGACAGGCGAAAAATGCGAAAAATTTGTGCAATATCACACTAAATCGTATTACGTACACTAGTGTAGTTTGCGTAAAAATTAACGATTTAGTGTGATATTGCACATTTTTTTTGCATTTTTCGCCCGTCGCTCAGCAGATGTATTTAGATAATAAGCCTGCGGGAATAATTCAGCTGATATACCTTTCTTTGGACGGTAAACGTCCCAAACATTAAATAGAAAATAATAAAAAAAATCGCCTATCGAATGATGCAGTAAACCGAGTGCATAATTCAATAAAACAGAAAATGGTTTCGAAAAGTAACTAATCAACACTTTACTTTTAGTTCGTGAAAGAGGCCCTCAATGTTAATTGTAATTTTTTAATAGATTCTCATGGAAACTATAATATTATTTCTCATTTCATAAATGTTTAAAAATTCTTGCGATCGTGGCAATATGCAAAGCTTGATGTTTGGATAAAAGTGATATTTTTATAGTAAAGACTGTTTCTAATCAGATTCATATTTGTTGTAATTATAATAAAAATCCTAAATAATAATATTGTAAGTGCGAAAGTAAATTTGTTTGTTTTTTTACGCTTTAACGCCTTACTTGATAGATCGTCATGAAATTTTACAAATTCGTTGTAAGGGATACAGCAAAGTTCCTGGGGGATACAAAAAATTCAACGCCTGGCAAGTGTTTGAGCAATAACATTAAATAAATGTTTGAGACTTAAGAAAAAGACTAGCTTTTTTTCTATTTCTTCATTGTACATTGCAAAGATCTAAATATAATTTTTCGAAATATTTTATTGCTATAAATTAATTAATTCGTTTTAGATTTCGATTGGCTTCTTTATAAATACATATTTTGTCTTTCTTATAATATAATCAATACTAATAATAAATCTGTAAGGGTTGGTCATGGAGTAAGTTACAAATTCTAATGGGTTGACGTAAAGTCACATTTTCTTTAAATTACGTACTTATTATTATGTTTGTTTTGTTATAAATGACAGTTCATGCTCTATGCATATGTCACTTTTAAATGTTCCATAAAATTAGTGGTGTTTTGTATGGCACGCGGGTTCCATGTTGTAGTAGTTTGATGTACATGCCATACAATATGAAAACATACATGTTCAAGAAAATGTTTTGAAAAAAGTCGATTGCGTTCAAGTAATTGTATAGTCGATGCTGGTCTCTAGTTTATCTTTACTTTATCGATAAAAATCAGGTGATTCACAGCACTATCCCCCATTCACACTCGCCGGGTACCTACAAGTACATGGTGTTTGAGCGATCGATTTTCGGAACATATACTGTGTACTAAAGTACACCTTTTACTAGCGTGTACCGGCAATATATCTTTTGTGAGAACTGTACGCGACATGTTTTTTTTTACTTTTTGTACTTTTTGAAATGTCGTTTACACTTTTTTATTACATTTTCGTGTTACATGCGCTTCATTTTTTACGTTTTTTTTTTAAAGATGTTGTTTCATAAAATAAAATGTCACATGTCACACGTTACGTGTTACAGGCTATACAATATGCTTCAATACATATTAATATAACATACATATAGGTACAATATATTATATTTATATGTTTTAATTATATTTATTAAATTATTTATTTATTCGTTCATTAGTATTGATTAAATTACTAGCTGCTGCCCGCGACTTCGCCCGCGTAACTTTGTAGATTATATGTATACTAAAACCTTCCTCGAGAACCACTCTATCCAGTGGTGAAAACAGCATGAAAATTGGTGCAGTAGTTTTTGAGTTTATCGCGAACAGACAGACAGACAGATAGACGCGGCGAAGGACTTTGTTTTATAATATCGCTGCTTAAAAACTAAAGGCCACAAATCAAAATTACGCTTTTTACAGGAGAGCAAATCGAAAAAAATTTTTTTTTTTTACTATTTTTTTCCTAGTAGATATATGTATATCAAATATTATATATCGTTAGAAGCGTATTTTTAAGTAGCATTAAATGTTGTAAGTACTTTTATAATAAACTGAATATATGAAAAATGATCAAAATATACTAAATATGGAATAAAACAATAAACGATTGTGATTGTATTTTTGCAATAAAAACATTTTTGGATTTTTTTTGTTTTATGGCCCTTTAGTTTTTAAGCAGCGATATGTAAGGATTTTTATTTATCGCTCGTAAGGAGTAAACTCCAGTCGTGCGTCGGAGCTGACACATACACATTCCTTTTTTAAATTGTAGCTTGTTGTACTCATGTGGTTTTCCTCATTCAGATCCTCGCTGCCCTCGCTGTCTCCCTGGGTCCGTTTTCTGTGGGTCTCAGCAAAGGATACATGTCACCGGCTATAGCGTCCATGCAGGAAACCAGGATGAACGGAGCCTTCAGTATAACGGATCAGCAAGCAAGTTGGATAGCCAGTTTAAGTTTATTAGGTAAGTTGACCTTACATTTTTGTGACACGTCCTATATCATATTGTAGAGTTAGTTTTACGAAAAATAATAACATATATCTTTAACGAACTTTAACGAACGTAGATTCAGAGTAATACAAGTCAGTTTTCCTCCATACAAACGTAGAATCTTAATTACACCGCTGTTTTATGTTTAATTTACAAAAGTAAGCATGATACCGATTTATCTTGTCGTTAACTAGGTTTGTATGCATACAAACTTTAAAAAAAGTAATAATTTAAAAGATAATATGATCATTGAAAAATCCATATTTTAACACACAAGTTTTAATGCAACTTCGATGGTGAATAGGTCACTAGTGTACAAAAACTCCAAAATACTTTGCCTATAAACATTTATTAGTTATTCAAGAGTTCAAATAACTTTACACGAAATAGATTTATGCAGTAGTTTTATCATAAAGAGTATACGCCCAAAAAGGGCGTGTTATAAAGGGTCTGTTTATGATTTTATTTTTGGTATGAATCATTGTGCATCTCAGTCGACTGCTCTTCCCGCGCTTTGTGCTGTGTGAGACAGGACGCATTTTAGCCATGAGACCGATGAGTTCGGGCCGCCGACTTGTTTCACGTTAAGACGCCGAACTTAGTAGGATAACCATCAGTTAGATATTTTTTCATGAAAAATTTATATGTATATAAATTTACATATGTACTACTATGATTACACCTAATAAAGTTTTATAATTTTTTTCCTACCAAGTCGCTGAAAAATTAATTTACGTGGCTTACGTGGGCTAAAACTATAAAAATTATTATTATACTAAACATTGTATTTATTCTAAAATTCTAAAGTATCTATTCTGTTACGGTCTACTCACAGTCATTAAAATCTGCCAATTCTGCTTCTCCACTAACTACTTCTAAACCAGCCAATGGATTTTAATACGTTTTCCACTTATGGAAAGAGGAATAAACGAAGAACGTTTGTTTGTGTATAAAACGTATAAAAAATTGCATCCAGGAGTGAGTACTAATATTATACTGCGAGTAATATTATAAAGAAGAGAGAAGATTTGTATGTTTGTAAGTAATGGATAAACTCAAAAACCACTGAACCGATTTTAAAAGTTCTTTCACCTATAGAAAGCCTATATCATAGAGTACCATAGACTATCAATACTAATAATAAATCTAATAAGGGTCGGTCATGGAGTAATTTACTTTGTTTTCGGAGATATCGTGTTTATAGGCTCTATACATGATACTGAAACTAAATTGACCATTTTTAGATTTTTTTTCTGTATGTATGTATGTATGTATGTATGTATGTTCCTCTATAACTCTTAAACGAATTATCTGATTTTCATGAAACTTGGTAGATAAACTTTTAGACGTACGGGACACAAGATAGGCTACTTTTTCTTTTTCAACGCGGACGAAGTCGCGGGCGCCAGCTAGTATTTTATAAAGTTACGCGGACGAAGTCGCGTTTAAAAGCTAGCATTTAAAGAAGAGACTTATAAAACACAACGCGTATCTTACACGACATATTTCATTGAACCTACTTTTCTACGAAGTACGTGCTGCCACTCGCACAACACCTCGTGAATGGTCAAATAATGGACCCATTGGTTGTAGTATTATCTAAATCTGTCGATCGGTTTCTAACTGTACGTGACAGTAACGGCGTATAACATTTAAAAGTTGGGTAATTAGTCAAGAAGGTATACAAATTAAGTGTAGTCTTATAACAAGAAAGATAAAAAATTCCGAACAACATACTCGTACTGTGGCTATACATATCGTTGCTTAAAAACTAAAGGGAAACAAATCAAAATTACACTTTTTAAATGAGAGCTAATCGAAAAAAAATTTTTTTTTCTTATTAGATATATATAAAATATATGCATATTATACATCGTTAGAAGCGTATTTTTATGTAGCATTAAATGTTTTATGTACTTTTATAATAAACTGAATACTAGAAGAGATATAAGCATATAAGTTACTTTTGAATATATAAAAAACGATCAAAATATACTAAATATGGAATAAAACAACCTTAAAGTCTTTTTGCAACATACAATATGAATGATTGTGATTGTATTTTTGCAATAAAAACATTTTTTAATTTTTTTGTTTTATGGCCCTTCAGTTTTTAAGCAGCGATATTTTAGTTTCAAGTTGGTATATTCATCATGAATAGGTATGAATGAATGAATAGGATATAAAATAGGTAGTACAACGACTACATTTGTTTTTGTTACTAGCTGTTGCACGCGACTTCGATAGCTTCTATATGTGAAAGAATTTTTCAAATCGGTCCAGTTATTTCGGAGCTTATTCAATGCAAACAAACAAACAATCAAATCTCTCCTCTTTATATTAGTATAGAAAAACAAAAATACAAAAATACAAATCTTAGTATTAGTATAGAGTATAGATTGCTACTAAATAAAAATCTTTGTGTTTTGAATATGAATTCTATTAGATAAATTTTTACGAATTCTGAATATTCCGGAATACTTTAATAATTCATAAAACATACCAGTTATTTTAAATGACGTTTGTTAATATAAACCAACACTTAAATTAATCGGCTTAACGTCGTAAATCAAATACAAAATGCTATCTATTATCGTCTTACAACAACAAACATACAAAACCCAGGCGCAACAATTCAACAAACCTCAACAATTATGTTGTCTGCAAAGTCCTTCTTCAAAATCATAACGTTCGTTCCATTGGGTACAGTCGGCTTCATAAAATACATAAATTTGTAAACATAAACTTACTTTTGTACCCACATTATAAGATCACCATGGAACAGTGGCGGATTTACCAGAAGGCTGAGTAGGTTGGAGCTAAAATCTGCCACCCTAGGGCAGATTTTAGAGCAAATTTGGCCAAAAAATCATTTTTTTTTTCTTACAGAAATAATATATAAAAAATTGTTATACAAGTGACCCAGAAATTGCTCGCATTTTTCTCGGGAGCTGATACTGTGGCTAAATTGGAGTACCTTACCTTCAGTTTTTTTTTACATTGTTTTGATTGTGAACTAGGGTATCGAATTGCAGGGTTCAATGGGGGCGGCAAAATTTGAATAGCCTAGGGGCGGAAAATTTGAATAGCCTACTGTCGGCAAATGTGTAAATTCGCCACTGCCATGAAACAATACTTCGTGTGTCTTGTGTTTTAAAATTAGAAATCCCTTAACTTTTAAGCTACTGTAGTCGGCAGTGCACTACAGTAGCTTAAAAGTTGCTTGTGTTATAGTATAAGCGATGGAAGCCTTCGTACGCGCTCCTTTTTCTTTCATGTTAAAATATTTATCCAATCCTTATTGCTCTTATATTTCTGTTGGGGTTTTTGATTTTGATTTTAATCCCACAGGAACACTACTTTTCTGTATGAAAGGTACGCTATGTCCATTTCTGTATCCTTGACAACATGTAAGTAAAATTTCACGACGATCGGTTGACTAGTTAAGACTTAAAAGCGTAAAAATCGAAAAAAACAAACTAAACTTTTGCATTTATAATGTTAGTTAGAAAAGGTCCCACAAATTTGAGCCTAATTAATAACTGTCCCAATTTATTTTATTTTATTTTCACATCAAAACAAAATAACGTACAATAGGTACAGTATTACCACCTAAATTGTCAATTATAGGGTGTCATTGTGTAGGACTTATATTAAACTAGCTGCTGCCCGCGACTTCGCCCGCGTAACTTTGTAAATTATATACTAAAACCTTCCTCGAGAACCACTCCATCCATTGGTGAAAACAGCTAGAAAATCGGTGCAGTAGTTTTTGAGTTTATCGCAAACAGACAGACAGACAGACGCGGCGGAGGATTTTGTTTTATAATATGTAAGGATTATTTTAAATTATTTACTGACACAATTTAACAGATGTCCTACAAATTCGTGTTAAAATAAAATTTTAATAAAACAATTTTGTAGCTTACTGTACCGAAGAGAAAATAAATGTAATTGGCGTGTTGTGTACGAGAGAAGCAATTTGTCACGTTTCGCTCATACACCGCACGGCGCAGCGCCAGTTGGCTGTGTTTTTGTGTGTCTGACTGTACATGTACGTACACAAGGTACGTTTTCAGATCAAGGCTGATTGCAGGCCAGTAGTCAGGCTGCAACTCACTATGTTATTAGTTTGCGCAGATTTGAACCAATCAAATAATACGTTCGCCTTCTAACTAAAATTTTATTGGAGTTCAATAAATTACGAGTAATTTTAAAAAAATAATCGAAATTGGTCTTTTATAGAGGTAAAATGAAATTATAGAAGATACGAGTATATTAGCAAAGAATATAAACTGACGGACTCATAAACTGCATCAAAGTTCAGGATTACTTTGAAATGATTTTTTTTAATAAGTATGCAAACTTTTTAGATTAAATTATATAAATATGGAGAGACTGGCTCTTAATCTTAAAAAAAAGCAAAATTTAAAAATAGAACTGCAGTAAAACAAATGAATATAGCCGGGAAAAGAAAATTTACTCGTAGTATCAGATTTGCGTGTTATTTAAAGCAAAGTTTTAAATTGATTCGCATTGATTTTTTATTGAATTATTGTTACCAGCAGAATTGTAGGGTTAGTTTTTTAACTCATCGAGAGTTTTTGAACCATAATATGGATTCTTCGTCCGAACAAGCGGCTCAAATTGTAGCACTGGTGCGGGAGGGCTTGGATCAACGAACGATTGGTAGAAATTTAAATTTAAACCAGTCTACGGTTTCTAGAATATACAGAAGGTTTGTGGAGACAGGTTCTTACAGAAGGAGACGTGGTACAGGCAGGACTCGAGCAACCACCGGTCGTGATGACCGATTTATTGTTACAACTTCCCTGCGAAATCGTTTCCTCACGTCAATTAACATCAAAAAAGGAGCTTAATGAAGTGCGTGGAGTAAATGTGAGTGCACGAACAATAAGAAGAAGGTTAAAGGAAGCGGATAACATCCCTTTTAGACCAGCAAATGGTCCAAATTTGTCTGTAGCTCACAGACAAGCTCGCTTAAGATTTGCGCGTGATCACCTAAATTGGACAGAAGAGCAATGGGCCTCCGTATTGTTCACGGACGAGTGTAGGATATGATTATATGGTGCAGATGGTCGCAGAAGAGTCTATCGTCGACGTGGGGAGCGATATGCTCTAAGTTGCATTGAGGAGCGTGTTCCTTTTGGAGGTGGTTCGTGTATGGTCTGGGGTGGCATATCGATGAACGGGCGAACAGAACTTGTGTTCATAGACATGGTCCGTCAAAACGGTAATAGAGGGGGTTTGACTGCACATCGCTACTTAACAGAGATCTTAGAAGATCACGTGGTGCCTTACATGGGATTCATAGGCAAAAATTTTACTTTAATGCAGGATAATGCCCGGCCGCACGCTGCTGTACAAGTTCGACAATATTGCGAAGAGGTTGGGATACGTACAATGAATTGGCCAACACGCAGCCCGGATCTTAATCCCATTGAGCATGTTTGGGACAATTTAAAAAGAGCTGTATATGCGAGAAATCCTGTGCCCACGACAGTGGCAGCACTAAGAACAGCACTTTCAGAAGAATGGGACAATATTCCGCAAGATCTTTTAATAACCCTAATAAAATCTATGCGGAACCGATTAGAATCCGTAATAAGGGCACGTGGGGGTAATACACCCTATTAAAACATAAATAAACCCTTGCATAAAGTTTGTGTCTATTGTTAAAACCAATTTTTTTATAAAACCAATTTTCCTTAAATTTCTGTTTTTTCTTCAAAAAAGTCTTAAGGTCCTTTCCAGTACACAAACTTAAACTTAAGGATACGCTGTTTTAAAGTTCACGAACCAATCTAGAGGTTTCAATTTAAATCTGTATAGAAAGTTTGCATACTTGGTTAAAATATTTATTTCAAAGTCGTCTATTACTTTGATGCAGTTTATGAGTCCGCCAGTGTATATATACTCAGCTTTTACTTAATTACAATTCTCAGCACATATTATGTGAATCCATAATTTATTAAATAATTAAGAAAGCAATCGCTTACTTTGTTGTTTCTTTTACAAATTTTCATACGAAAATTTTTAAAATTCAAAACATGGGATAGTTAAATTATGGACCACAGATTTTTTGGAAATAAAATTTTACAATAAGCTACCAGAACGTTGTCCTTTGAAGGCGCTATACTCTTTTCATTGTATCTACTCGTGCATTTATACTAATACTAGCCTTCCTCGATAAATGAACTATCCAACACAAAAAGAATTTTTCAATTCGAACCAGTAGTTCCTGAGATTAGCGCGCACAACCCAAAAAATAAACAAACTCTTCAGCTTTATATATTGGTATAGATTAAAAAGAGAAAAGAACTCAAAAACTTTTGGACCGATTTTAAAAATTATTTCACCAATAGAAAGCTACATTTTCAGCGAGTAACATAGACGAAGTCGCGTGTTAAAGATATAGATAGATGATTGCAATATAATACATAATATATTACTAGATAACCGTTATTATATGTGTCGTTCATTGTAAAAGTGAACTATCTCCTTGTAACTGAATTTTAGAATAACGAGGTTTTTGCGAATTATAATGTAAGAAAAAAAAAAATAAGCATTCATTCATTGTTTTCATATATGGGATTTTAATGCAACTATTGGAGTTACTTCACTTTTATATTGAAAGTTATGACTAAATGTGATACCATTAGGCAAGAAAAGATGGTTTTAAAAATAGGGAGTTACACCACTTTTACAATGAACGACACATATGTAAGTCACTCGGCCAAAAGTTTAGTGAGCCTTTTATATTTGCTTAGAATATTAACATTGACAGAGACCGGTAGCTGCAGTTCTGTCAGTTAGCAGTTAAAGTTAGTCAGCCTGACTTACCTACTTAAGGCATGAGTTACTATTTCACAGATAAAATAACTCATTATTATAAGGGCCTCTTTCACAAACTACATGTAAAGTGTTGATTAGTTACTTTTAGAAATCATTTTCTGTTATATTGAATTAAGCACTCGGTTTACTGCATCATTCGATAGCCGATTTTTTTTAATTATTTTCTATTTAATGTTTGGGACGTTTGCCGTACAAGCAAAGGTATATCAGCTCCATTATCCCCGGTTACCGGTGACTTTAAATGACAGTTTGGCCTACTTGACGTTTGTGAAAGAGGCGCCTAGTATTATATAACTAACTGGTGTCTGCGACTTCGTCCTCATTTTTTTTACTACAACATTTTTTTAACTCAAAAATGGAGTAACACAAAATGAACTTAAAATTCCGAAAAATTAAGACTTAATTTACGTATTATCGCGGAAAAAGTCTTGGATAAAAGTTTCTCCCAAGATGTCACTTATTTTAATTGTACTTATTCTCTATGTATTTATGATCGTAAAATTTCAATATCTGGTTACAATAATATAAAGAGCAGGAAACGCAACTTGAGACGACAAAATATAAAACTGTTTATTACGCAATATATATTACAAAATGGAAATTACATTTTACTTCCTCATTTGGTTAAATAATTTCAATCATAAAATATAGTGGACGGCTAATGGTGCTTTGACTAAGCATATTTCAAAAATACCGACACGAGCGAAATAAGCTACTACGAAACGCAGTGTTCCCTGCTACTACGTCGCCGGGAATCGAACACGGGGCCCTTGAGACATTAAGCAAGTACCCTTACCACTCATCCAACGGGTCGTCCCCCGTTTTATTCAACTAAATAGTTTCAATAATATGTAATCGATTAATTGGACGTTCTGTCGTGTGAACAGCCATGTCCCAGAACGAAATGTCCATCCAATTCCGGATTTTTTTTTTAAATTATATAAAATCAAGGCAGCGCTCTCACTTGATGTAAGGTGCAAATATGGCCAAAGGTGGAGTTAGTAGCCATTTAACCTTGATTTGGAGACCCCCGAGGTTGTAATTTTGGGAAACACGGACGCAGGCAATGAGTTACACTCCTTAGCAGTTCGGACAAGGAAGGTGGAACTGTAACTGTAACGCTTCGTACGTGACCGAGGAACATCAACCACGAAGGGATGAAACCCCCGCCCGCACCTCTTGTTCAGCAAGTGGAACGGTTCCGGCCGGATCAGATCGTGTAGAATGGACGCACACTCTCAATAGTGCAGACGATAGAAAATCGATAGGCATTCTACTTTTCGGCGATACTGAAGGCTTTGAAGTTGAGACTCCACAAGGGTGTCGTTGCCAAAAAGTTTCTTAAGGCGCTACGCCCATATGAAAAGTCGAGGCGCGTCGAGGCGCGTCGAGGCGCGTCGCGGCGCAGACGAGGCGTGAAGAGTTGCGGCGGAGGCGGCTATGCTTTCAACTTCACTTACCAAGAAATCACTTACCAGTTTCGTTTAATTGTTGCGCTATTTCACCCCATTTTTGGTCCTGTTTGTTTCTATTGCTAAAGTCGGAACGTGTCTGGTCATAACGACACGGGTTACATCAAACAAGTTCGATGATTTTTATAATTAGATCTAGATCGTATGACATTTTACTTTTATTTAATAAATACACGACCACGTCTAAACACAGCCGCAAACAAAATGCCGTGCCCCTTCGGCGACGCTTCGCGCCTCCGCCGCGCCTCGCCTCGCTTCGCCGCCGCCTCTCCAGTATGTGGGCGCACAACCATTGATTTCTATAGGAAAGCTAGAGGCGGCGCGCCGCTTATGCGCCCGTTCCTCGACGCGACGCGACGCGACTCTTGTGTGGGCTTCGCGCCTTAGCTCGCCTTTCATTCGAGTCCAGTGCAGCCAATTGTTATCGGGCAGATCCATCCCAGAGTTGGCAGTAGTATTCCATACATCGGAATTGTGCTCTGTATAAGTCAAGGTGCTGTCTCGCAGTTAAGTACCACCTAACCTTGGAAAGAATGCCTAATTTTCTGGCCAGTGTTTATAGCTACAAATGGTCAAGCATTTAGCTAATTTATTTTTTAATTTTGAACGCGAACAAAGTCGCGTGTTACTATATATTTGAGTTTAACCAACATTTCACTGGACTCCCTGTACGTATTATGGGTATTATATGTGTTATGTTAATACCGTAATAACACCGTGAAATGGCCCCGAGATGCCTCCCGGGCTGAGTAATAAATAAAATATGAAGCACTTAAATTGTAAAAGGGAAATGCACTGTAAATCATAAAACTTGTATCGAGAGTGGCACCATTTAATAGTTTCTGGATTTTGTAAGACACTAACTGTTGGAAAATGGCATTAAATATTGTCTATCTATAGTATCCATACTTCCATACTGGGTATATACCTAGTGAGGGCATATAGTAGGGTATTATCATTATATTTAATTTTTTATGTAAAGTTCGGCAGACAGGCTGACGGACCACTTATAAACACATCGCTGCTTAAAAACTAAAGGGCCATAAAACAAAAAATCCAAAAATGTTTTATTGCAAAAATACAATTACAATCCTTCATATTGTATGTTGCAAAAAGACTTCATATTTAGTTATTTTGATCATTTTTTATATATTCACAAGTAACTTATATGATTATATCTCTTCTATTATTCAGTTTATTATAAAAGTACTTATAACATTTAATGCTACTTAAAAATACGCTTCCAACGATGTATAATATGCATATATTTGATATATATCTAATAAGAAAAAAATAGTCAAAAAAAAAAACTTTTTTTCGATTTGCTCTCCTGTAAAAAAAGTGTAATTTTGATTTGTGGCCCTTAGATTTTAAGCAGCGACATCGGGAGCTGCATGAGCTCACACCGCCTTCCCCTTTCTTCCATCAGACATACAGACGTACAAATGGTTACCATCCTCATCTTGTCTAAATCCCTCTTTTACAGTCCAAGCTTTAAAACATCCAAGGTCTGTCTTTCTGTTCGCGATAAACTCAAAAACTACTGCACCGATTTTCAATCTGTTTTTACCAATGGATAGAGTAGTTCTCGAGGAAGGTTTTAGTATATAATTTACAAAGTTACGCGGGCGAACTCGCAGGCAGCAGCTAGTCTGTAATAAAAAAAAGTTATATTATAACTTCAAAATACACAACAGATGGCGTTGACTGTAGTCACTAATTATTCTATTTGATAATCTTATATAACAATATAATTCTTTTATTTTTTCTTAATCTTATCACAGATGGGTTTTCGAGATTATCTCATTAGAAATTCTGTATGATAATATTTTTATAGCATATCTTATCGATATACTTGAAATTTGTAAAAAGTTTATGACAAAATAAATTGACAATAAAATGCATTTATGCGGATAAATAAAATAAAACAAAATATAAAATGAAAATTCTAAAATCGCAGGAATATAAATTACTTAAAAGTTTGACTTTTATATATCACCCAACAGATTCCGATACGGTTTTCGATAATGGAAAGACCTAAAAAGAGGAACGTTTTTGTAAAAAAATGCATCCATGTGAAGTTGACTTTTTTATTTATTTTTTATGTATTTTTATTTAGAAGCTATTGACGAGATAGAGAAGAGATTATTGACGAGATAAAAAATCTATGCGGTTTTCAATTTTTATGTTAATGTAATACTAACTTTTGCCCACGACTTCGCACGCGTAACTTTATAAATTATATACTAAAACCTTCCTCGAGAACCACTCTATCTATTGGTGAAAACAGCATGAAAATCGGTGCAGTAGTTTTTGAGTTTATCGCGAACAGACAGACAGAGGCGGCGGAGGACTTCGTTTTATAAATGTAAGGATTCGATCGTCGGATTATGGTCGAATTTCGACTTGGCGAAAATGGCGAACAGTAGGTACTTTTTAGGCCTTTATTTAAAGTTTTATTTTCTATCCTCAGGTGCATTAATAGGAGGTATCCTCGGTGGAGTGGCGATGCGTTTGGGCAGAAGAAGAGTCCTCATGGCTGCAGCTCTGCCTTACACGATGGCCTGGATAGCCACATCTCTGTCGAGCAGCTTCGAAATGTTAGCCGTCACTTCGTTCTGTGCCGGAGTACTGCTTTGCTGCATCGCCATGATTACACAAGTAACTAATTATTTTTGAATTATATTTTTACTATTTTTGGAATACAGTAAACAAGCAATTCATCACCTTAATCTCAGCCGTTGGACGTCCACTGCTTGACATCCTTACTAATATCACCGAGTATCTATCCTACTAATATTATAAACGTGAATGTGAGTTTGTTTGTTACGCTTTCACGCAAAAACTACTGAACCTATCACAATGAAATTTTGCATACACGTTGTCTGGGACATCAGATAGGACATAGGGTATATTTTATAAAGTTACGCGGGCGAAGTCGCGTGCAGCAGCTAGTAATAATATAAATACAAACATCAATGACTCAGGTACAAAGGTAAATGTTAACACATAAACATTTGCCCCTAGCGGGATTCGAACCCGCTACCGTTTGGTTAACAGCTAGGGTTACTAACCACTAGACCAAACGTGTCAAAAGCTTAAAACTTGTCACAGTAGAGTTAATACATTACCAGTAGCCATATAATATCTGGCTGGATACAATGTTCCTTTATGTCACTGTAATAGGGTAGTTAGTACATGTTAGTAGATAGTAGATTGAAATCTTGACGGTTAATGGTTGAGGGTTTCATCGTGCCCCCTTCGTTCCAATGACCTACTGACCTAACTCGCCTAGTTTAAAAAAACGTGTCAAAGCATTTTATATTTTATTTCATATATAAATTTATGCTTTCATATATAAAAAAAAAAACTAATGACGCGTCCCCGGCATCGCACGGATGCATTTTTTTTAGCAAATTTTGTAGAAAAATTTTACTCGTTTCATAATCCAGTATCCCTCAAAGGAATTTTTTTCTGATTACTAACAGGCTGAATCTTCATGAGTAGCTTCGGTTTGCCGAGACGAACAACTTTTTCCTCTGTGAAAATTCTCGATAGAGGTAGCTAAAGGAGTTAGCAGCCGTAAAAAACTTCGAAGCGTAGGACTGGGAAAACGTACCACTCAATTTGTAGGACTATGCGGTCATTTTATTATACAAATGTTTACTAAGCTGCAGACAAAAAATCAGCTGGTTAGTGTACCCATCCCTCCTAAAAAACCAATCCCAATAAATCATAATAATGAGTTATTATGATTTATTGGGATTGGTCATAAAAATTATTAACCATTATTATTACAAAATAAGAGAGTTACTCTCAAAATCATGTTTTGATGCTCAAAATAAATAATCGCAATACTTGTGATATCATCTAAGTAAGTGGATGATATCATAAATGTATTTAAGTACTATTCGCTGTAAGCTGCCAGTGATAATTAATTAACTTTCAATTCTTCCCACAGTTTCTATGCCACATATTGAGCAGCAGTGCTCATTCATCTGATCTGACATGTTAATTAAAAAAAAATGTCGCACACATAATCCAACAACAAAGAATGGTAATTTAGAGAACAGTTTTGTGCAAAAATCTCATGTTACTGAGACACACAGATACGAAGTTCGTCCAACATACTCACGAACATATTGGATTGGACTAGCGCTCATTTTGTAGACATCGAACAATGGCGTTTTTTAATCATATAAAATTTTATTATTGTAGTTATTAGCACACTTTTCTTTTAATATTAAAGTCATCAATATTAAGTTTAAGTAATTTTAAGATAATAATATGCTGACGGTCCATTTGATAGTAAATGGCTACCGTTTTGTTTATCAAAACCTAGAATTTTCCATTGTGTCCTTTCCTCAAGTCTATTTTAATGTAATGACATTGTATGAAATATGATACAAAACACTCATATATTTAGAAAATTGCACATATTATAATAACTAGTTTTAGCCGGTTAACTAGTAAATAAAAAATCGTATTCTATAGTTTAACGATAACGTTTTAAAAAAATATAACAAAAAAGAACTAATTCCGTCCTAGTTAAAACCTAGGTATGTGTCTTTTCAGTAAATTTATTATTTTAAGGGCCTCTTTCACCAACTACAAGTAAAGTGTTGATTAGTTACTTTTCAAGTAACGCTGATTGGCGAGTAACTGTTACGAGTATCTTGTGTCAATTTCATTGAAGTTATGAGTAATGCTACTTGAATATGATGAAACTCGTACGCTTTCTTTCCTCCTAATGGCGGTTAACCTACTTGACACTTTACTTAGAGATGGTGAAAGAGGCCCTAAGAATACGAATTTACATAGAGCTACGAACTGTTACTGTTACCTAGTTATTCCTCTTTTCTATGCGAATTTAGAACTAAAATCACTTTTTAAAAGGCTCATCAAACTCAAGGGCCGTGTGTATCATATAGCTGCCGTCCATTAACTGTATTTTCACAGTTTTGCAGTAACTCTCTTGTAAAACATGGTTTGCAATATTTCGCACCCTATTCTAGCAAAGGAATGACAAAAACCCTTCACACTAAAACTAGTACAGTACACGCTTGTTCACAGATTAAAATTTCTGTCGTAAACACAGAAATGGTAATTGAGATTACTTTTCTAAGTTGAAAGTAAAGAAATTCCAAATGCCAACACACTGCGGTCAACTATTACGGTAGCCCGATTGGAGGCAGGAACCACTTCTTTATATTATATAGGACTTCTTTGAATAAACAGCTTGTTTGCTGTTGTGTTTCGGTGAAAAACAAATGAATATTATATTTAAATTTAATAATAAGTAGCTGGTACCCGCGACTTCGCCCGCGTTGAAATTATATACTAAAACCTTCCTCTTGAATCACTCTATCTATTTAAAAAAAACCGCATCAAAATCGGTTGCGTAGTTTTAAAGATCTAAGCATACATAGGGACAGACAGACAGTGGGAAGCGACTTTGTTTTATACTATGCAGTGATAAAATATATTTAAATTTATAGTTCGCTCTTCGCACAATTCGTACGAAATATAATCGTGCGAGATGACAACTGAACCACTCTTTGAAAATTCTCAGTGGAAGTCCTAATAAGGCATTGTCACGTCTGCGTATATAACTTAATCTATGACAAGAACAATAATGTCTCGCTTGTTTATTGTAAAGCGTTATGGAAATGAATCGTTCACGGAACGTATGTAAACCAACCATTACTGTTTTATTGTTTTATAACAATAATAAACTGTGGAATAATAATGGGAAAGTTTAGAGTAAATATTCTTATTATGTTTATTAAATACGTATTTATGCTATTACGTCTTCGCCCGTTTTTGTACCTTTTATTTATTTTCATGGTCTATAAAAAAATATCATTATTATAATTTATTCTATTATTGTGACTTAATAGCGTTACAGAATCAGAATCACGTTGGAGTGAAAATTTATGATTTTCAGTAGTTTCAGATGTTTAGTTTGCAGATAAGATGTTAACGTTATATTATTTGTAGTTTTTTAATCTAGATTTTATACATGGCTGAAAAATATTTTAAAATGAATTCTTCTTAGAACAGTTTTTAAACAGCCCTTTTTCAAACTAGCGGTCGACGGCTTACGCAGATAAATATACAAAATATTAAAAAAAAAAATTAAACAATGTTTTAGAACATAAATGACTTCACATACTGGGTCGAAGAAAAAAGAGAAATATCTCAAATTTGATAATAAAAATAAGACATTTAATATCAAGAAAAATTACTAAGTGACACTTTTGATTATACTTTTCTTGAATAAAAATTTACAGAAATCGTATATTTTTTACAACTATTATCTAATAAATGATATGAATTTTTGGAAAATAAGTTTTCCACATATAATTCCCTATATAATAAGTGACTCTAACGCTGTAACGGCCTTAACTGTGATAGTCGTAGGGATATGTAATTTTTTGATACGAACATAATAAGTATATACCCAATTACAAAAAATCAAATATTTTCTGTTTATAATAGCTTTCTATAGGTGAAAGGTTTTTTATAATCTGTCTAGAATTTATTCGTTACAAACAAAAATAGAAATTTTTCTCAAAAAAATACATCACCATACAATAGTTAACTATGATTTAACTCATTACTTTTGCACTGTTGCTTGCATGCCATTATTATACACCTTACACACACTTCCTAGCTTTTTTTCTCAGTTAAAATAACCGTCTGTAGAACAGTTAACCTAATAGCTGTAATTAACAACATCTGCTTCCATGGTTCCGCATTGGATCCGTCTTGTTTTTGTTTGGATTATGTGAAGCGAGCTTAGATGTCTGAACGGTTTTTAGATCTGTTACCACTAATACGAGTTAACGGTACCAAAATTTATAATGTTTAACTAGCTGGCGCTCGCGACTTCGTCCGCGTTGAAAAAGAAAAAATTCGTTTAAGAGTTATGGAGGAACATACATACTTACATACATACATACATACTTACATACATACACACATACATACACACATACACACATACATACATACATACATACATACATACATACATACATACATACATACATACATACATACATACATACATACATACATACATACATACATACATACATACATACATACATACATACATACATACATACATACATACATACATACATACATACATACAGAAAAAAATTCTAAAAATGGTCAATTTAGTTTCAGTATCATGTATAGAGCCTATAAACACGATATCTCTGAAAACAAAGTAACTTACTCCATGACCAACCCTTACACATTTATTATTAATATTGATTAACTAAGATTTTCTCTATTTATCGAGTGGATCTTCCAAGAATTTCGCGCCACAGTGATGGTGACAAAAAATATTAGAAAAGTAGATAAATAATCCATCAGAAGAAAAATCCTAAAATAAAATTTTATATGAAAAAAAAAAAAAATTTGGTGTGGTAAAGGTGTTTGCTGTAAAGCTCTCTCAGGGGTCCCGAATTTTATTAACGGCCTGAAAAATTTTGGAAATGGATTTTGTTATTATAATAAAGGGTGGCAAATAGGCTGACGGTCCACTTGATGGCTTATGCGATGTAAAGTACTTATGCTTACCATCGCGTATGGACGCAAGTAACACCAGGAGGGGGCGGACGTAAACTATTCGTAGTTTACTTTAGTCTGGATCTGACAAGTAGTCACAGCGTTTCGCAAACATTTGGGCAGCTCGTTTGGCGGCAGTAGCAGAAGACTACTTTACAGAAGAACACCGTGAATTTACAGCATATGTGCTGTTGTGTTTCAGTGAGTTTATAGCACCTGTGGTGTTGCTTGTGTTATAGGCGACTGTAGTTACCTAGAGCCAAGTGGACTGACAGCCTGTATGTCGACCGTAACATATAAAAATTATTCAGGAATTTCATACTGATTCCCTTCAAACAAATTAGGATTACCTATTAAAATCTTCTTTTTTCTTGTTAACAGGTATATATCACAGAAATAGCAGTGCCAGAAATCCGCGGATGCCTAAGTTCAGTACTGAAAATCCTGAACCAGATCGGTATTCTCATATCTTACTTGGTTGGAGCGTACCTGGACTGGCCTCGGCTAGCTCTCGTAGTGGCTACGGCACCAATACTTCTATTCTGCGCTTTACAATTCATCCCAGAAACTCCCTCCTCTCTGCTACTGAGAGGAAAGGAAGAAGAAGCCGCAGATTCCTTGCAGTGGCTAAGAGGCCCAAATGCCGACATTAGACAGGAATTGGCAACAATTCGTACGAATATTTTAGCCAGTAAGCAATACCACGAAGGGAAGACTGGAAAAATTAAGGTCTTATTCTCCAAAAGACTGGCTCGTCCCATTTTAATCACTTGTGGGCTCATGTTCTTTCAAAAGTTCACCGGAGCTCACGCGTTCAATTTTTACGCGGTCTCCATGTTCAAGAAGACGTTTAGAATGATGAATCCACACGGCGGCGCTATAGCCACAAGCGTCGTGCAACTTCTTGCCTCTTGTTTGTCAGGAATGCTCATAGATCATCTGGGTAGACTACCTTTGCTCTTATTCAGTGGAGTAATGATGTCTATAGCTTTAGGAGGCTTCGGTACCTACGCTTACTATTTCGATGTGTCCAAAGCTTCTGCTGAATTGTTGCAACAGGAACCGACAGCTCACGACTGGATACCACTGATATGTGTACTGTCGTTTACAATAGCCTTTTCTTTGGGCATAAGTCCTATATCATCGTTACTGGTTGGAGAGCTGTTCCCCCTGGAATACAGGAGTACTGGGAGCGCGTTAGCTGTTAGTTTCAGTCACTTGTGTGGCTTTGTTAACGTGAAAACAGCCACAGATTTCCAAGAGAGCATAGGGTTGTATGGTCTCTTTTGGATGTATTCGGGACTCTCAGTATTATGTTTACTATTCGTCATGTTGTTTGTACCAGAGACGAAAGGTCGAGAAATAGATGAAATGGATCCGAAATATGTCGAGTCTCTTTGTATAAATCGATAGTAGTCTGTACTAGTGTAGTATAATGTGTGTGAATTTTTAGCTGAAATAATTTGGCGATAAAATACAACAAAATTTTGAGAGATTATTGTAGAATCAAATAAGTCTGATACACTTACATGAGCAGTAAGAGTTTTCCAACGAAATGAGTAGTGTCAATTCTATATTGTAGTTGGAAAGTGATGGATTAGTCAGTATTTTTTAATTTTTATTAAATTTCCACCCTAAGTGCCTTATGTAAAAAGTTCCTTTCCTGTTGCGACTCTAAGACTTAGGTACACTCGAAGTGGTATAACTTTTTTTTATAATTATAAATATTATATCAGCATTTTACTATGCATTAAATTATATTCTTATCTTGTATCCGATATAAATTAATATTTATATTTAAGATAATGATAATAATAATAATTTTATATACCACGTATCCCATAGAAAAAAATATATAAAATTTTGAATTTCTTAAAAATATTAAGCTGGATTTACACGATTCGGATATTTCGATTAAATTTATGACTAAACAAAAACTGTAGCGATTTTGATATGAATTTTTGCTAATCAAATATTTTTATAATTTTATTATCATCGTATTGATGAAATTCCTATTATTGGATATTGAATTGGCGTTGTAAAATGTAAAAGGATTTTTGAGTTTTTTGAGATATGATAAAAATTAAAAAAATATTTTTTTTGTCGCATTTTTAACGCAAATCTTTAACACCTTCCAAACGAGGTATTGTGTACCGTACAAACAAATCAATCAAGTCAAATTATGTACAAAAGTTCTTCAAACAGTGAATAACTAGTCAAATCCATTTTGAGTACAAATTAGTACTGGTATTTTAAGTACACATCGAGTGTACCACACACTATAGTAAAATTTAAAATTGTGTAAATTGATTTTTGAGTATAGCTATTTTGATGATGGCTAACCTTTTTAAATACTATTATATAACAAAACATTTAATTAATTAATTATGGTTTAATATATAGAGGTGCGAAAATATTTTTATGAGAATCAAATTAAAGATCTGATCACTTAAAAATCAATTTATGCATTTATTGTTATAATGTATTAATTTAATTGTAAATATAGAATTAAGTTTTTTTTTCAACACGATTTTTTTGTTTTGAATGGCCAAGCGACTAATTTCTTAGTGGAATTAGTATAGAGTGGAGAGTATGCTTAAATAGCCATTTACGGGTACAAAAACTTGACCTAAGAAAGTGTGAAAAGGGGCTGACGTAGTAACGTTAGGCAATAAATGTCGGACACGAAGTGAGTCAGCTCTATACGTTTCCATGTACAGAGTTTACTCCTTAAGAATCGATATTCATATATTATACTACTAGCTGGTGCACGCGTTCAAAATGTTATATAGCCTTAAGCCTTTGATTATCGCGCCCTCTCGCGGTGAGTAGCCGACTTGTTGACTCAAAGCTGTTTGTCTTAATAGTTCTGCCACTGAACGATAGATGGCGTTAATTTAAACAAGGAGATATTTTTTAGCTTTTACACTAAATAGCCTATAGCCTTCCTCGATAAATGGATTATCCAACACAAAAATAATTTTTCAATTAGAACCAGTAGTCCCTAGGATTAGCGCGCACAACAAAACAAACAATCAAACTTTTCAGCTTTATATGTATATTGGTATAGATAAGCCCGTGGTATGAAAATTTATGGGAATAAAACATCACAACTACTACAACATGGAACCCGCGTGCCATACAAAACGCTACGAATTTTATGAAACATTTAAAAGTGACATATGCGTAGAGCACGAACTGTCATTTAAAAAAAACAAACATAATAATAAGTACGTAATTTAAAGAAAATGTGACTTTACGTCAACACATTAGAGTTTAAAATGAAATAGTAGAAGTTGATCGTTACTACCTTTTACCATTGACGATTGAAGGCAAGAGTCCGCCATGATTCTGTCATAGGCGTTCTTTTTATGTGCCGCTTTGGCATTTGTGACGCAAATTCCATTGTAGTATTTCGTGGAGTAAAATCAAAAATTGTCACACGAATGCGTTATGTTTATGCGTTATAGTTACGTTCTATTTTTTTTTATACTATAGTATATCTGAAGTTTCATAGATATTGTGCCACCTGCACAATACGAGTATTATTTAAAAAAAAAGAACAAGTTGTGCTTTGGGGGTTTGAATTGTGATTTAAATTTTATAATCGTTCGTAAGGAGTAAACTCCAGTCGTGTGTCGAAGCTTTTTTATTTTAGCACACACTTTTTATCCCTAATTTTAACTATGCCGCCCTTTTTTGTATTTTCAAGTTAGGCACAAAAATGTCTTCCATAATGACAACGAAAAAATTTTTTGTCATTTGTTTTTGAAATATAACAAAAACATAAATATATTTGTTTGTGAATTAGGTATTTCATGTCAGCCATTACATGAGCATAAGTGCTAAAAATAATTGTGTTAAAACAAATATACCTGCCTACATACATCGCTGCTTAAAAAATAAAGGGCCACAAATCAAAATTACATTTTTTACAGGAGAGCTAATCGAAAAAAAATTAAATTATTTTTTGTCTATTTTTTCTTATTAGATATATATCAGATATATATGCATATTATACATCGTTAGAAGCGTATTTTTAAGTAGCATTAAAAGTTTTAATAACTTTTATAATAAATTGAATACTAGAAGAGATATAAGCATATAAGTTACTTTTGAATTTTTTAAAAAATATCAAAATATACTAAATATGGAATAAAACATCGATAAGTCTTTTTGCAACATACAATATGAAGGATTGTGATTGTATTTTTGCAATAAAAATATTTTTGGATTTTTTTGTTTTATGGCCCTTTAGTTTTTAAGCAGCGACATATATATAAGGTAGTATCTTCATTGACTGTTATATTTGAAGTAAAGTAAAGTAAACTCTCAACTGTTTTCCTCACTTTGAAAATGTTATAAATAAACTATTATACATTGTATATTAAACCTTTTCCAAGTAGTGCCTTCAGTGAAGATTTAAATGTAGATTGGTGCTAAGTAATGGTGCCTTAACTAAAAATCCTAGATCATAATTTATGTATACTAAAATCCTAAGTTTTGTGTAGGTATAGATAGAATATTATTTAATAAAAAAATGTTTTAATAATTATTTTAATAGTATTTCAATATTTTTCTGAGAAAGAAATATGAAGATAAAATTATTATTTTTTAAAATTTCAGATAAATTTCGTTTTGAAAGTGTCTTTTATGCAAAATTAATGAATCATCACATAGTTTTAAGATGAAATATAAATAAATATAAATGAAATGCTTATTTTTAGGAAGTGATCACAAAGCATTTTTAGCTCAAATTTTAAAGCATTTTTTTTAACAATATTTCGTCAATAAAAGTGCCAATGTGATTCTATCATAGAAACTGAAGTAAGACTGTCATTTTTTTTTTCAAAATTATATAACATTTTATAAAAAAAAAAATTACAATACAGTAAATTATTCTTTTGTAATTAGAAAAAAAATATTTAATATTTAATTAAAAAAAAATATGTTTTAAGTATATAATAAGTGACATCTGTTGATGTAATGTACTGATTTGATGTAGACACTAAACAAAATTTTCATCGAAATGTAGAAAAGAAAAAGAAAATATATAAAACTAACTTTTCCATGCGACTTCGTCCGCGTAATATTTTTTATGAAATATTCTATTATTGTTTACAAATTGTATTATTTTAGGAGAAGAATCAATTTATTATTTGTGATCATTTCAGTAGAAGGAAATATTTTTGGAAAATTTCATGATTTCAGATTTAATTTTAATTGATTGAATATTTAGAAAAAAAAATACATTCGCATAATTAAATTTGGAATTCACGTAAATTCAAATTAAATCCAAATCGTCGGTTAAAATTTTGTTAACAGTGTCCACTCTATATAATTTATTATTAATTCAATGTTATTATTAATAATAAATAACGTGTTGCCATGCATCATGGAATACTTCAGTAGTTTATTAATTATATTGTACTTAAAATAACGAATTAAATGTGGTTTAAAATAAACAATTTAAAAATAAATTTTATTTTTATTTTTTAAATATTTTTTTTGGAATTCAAAGGATTACATTTGATTTAGGTAAGTATGTTGAAGACTATATTGCAGTTTTTTTTTTCAGAATAAACATATCCATGAGCATATTTTATTTTCTCATAGAATTGAAAGATATGTATAGATAGGTAGTTATCTATTATAAAAGAAATAATCAAAATTTTAACAAAAAAACCGACTTTAAACGGTTTTCTCATGGATGCCATTGTCAGAACTGGCCCAAATTGAAATGGGACCACACGGGAAGCACAGCTTTGAAATAAAAAAAGAATCATCAAAATCATTTCACCCAGTCGAAAGTTATGAGGTAACAAACATAAAAAAAAGTCGAATTGAGAACCTCTTCCTTTTTTGGAAGTCTGTTGAAAATACAGTCGAATTGAGAACTTCCTTTTTTGAAGTCGATTTAAAAATCTTAGGGCCTCTTTCACGAACTAAAAGTAAAGTGTTGATTAGTTACTTTTAGAAATAATTTTCTGTTTTATTGAATTATGCACTCGATTTACTGCATCATTCGACAGCCGATTTTTTATTATTATTTTCTATTTAATGTTTGGGACGTTTACCGTACAAAGAAAGGTATATCAGCTAAATTTTTCCAGGTTACCGGTGACTTTAAATGACAGTTTGGCCTAATTGACGTTTGAGAAATAGGCGCTTATTCTCATACCTAGCTATGAAAATGTAATTTTTGATACAACATATCTAGAATGTACGAGTATAGTACTTGTAATATATAGGTAATTTGAAATCCAAATTATTTCAACAGATTTAACTTTGATTTCTGACTGTACTCGTACTTACGACGCCTGGCAGATTATATTAGCAAGACACTTAAACAAAATGTTTTTGCAATTAGATGACAACAGGCGTAATCGTAGGTATAGATTAAATTAAATATGTATATATTAGGGCCTCTGTCACCAACTACAAATAAAGTGTTGATTAATTACTTTTCAAGTAAAGCTAATTGGCTAGTAAATGTTACGAGTGCCTTGTGTTAATTTCATTGATACTTGAGCAATACTACTCGAAGATGGTGAAACTTGACACTTTACTCAGAGATGGTGAAAGAGGCCCTTACTTTGGTACTTAGGTTAACTAATTATTGCAATATAAACATTTTTATTCTGTCTTCCTTTTTTGTTTTAATATAGGTACAGTGAACTTCTGCAGTGAGACAAACAAAAATAGATTTTTATGTCAATTTTATGCTCATTTTTTAATGATATATTTTTCAATGTTAAGGTCAATAGAAAGGCTGACAAGGATACTAGGTTGCTATTGTCGCCTATAATTCAAGCGAAACCATAGGTGCTGCAACCATAGTTTCGGATAAGGAACACAACAGCACATGTGCTTTTATTTCACGGTTTTCTGTTAGGGAGTGGTAACTGCTACCAGCTACTAGCTTTTACCTAAGAAAATGATTGAACCCCCAGTACTGACTGTTATTTATTTTATTTTTACTAAAAAGGTATAATAAAAACTAAAGGTCGGTAACACAAGAGATTTTATTTTTTATTTTATTATTTATTTATTCATTACATATTTTTATTTCTTGTTAAATCTACGTCATAGAATCACTAACGAGAGAAAGGCAACACCGTTCCCTCAGGCGATGCACATGTGAAACACGAGATTACACATCTGAAGTCTTGTCTGACGACATTTTTATAAAAGACTAGGTGGTGCCCGCGACTTCGTCCGCGTTCAAAATGTAGCCTTTCATTATCGAGCCCTCTCGCGGTGAGTATAGCCGCTTGTTGAGTCATAGCCGTTTTTTTTTTTTTTTTTTTTTTTTTTTTTTTTATTGTTCCCCCGGGGGTTACACCACCCCTGTGGGCCGTATATTCATTCTTACATAATGCTTATTACATGTTGCTTATAAAATTGTTTGTTTTAATAGTTCTGCCACTGAACGACAGATGGCGTTAATCTTAATAAGGTTAATATATTATATACTTTTATTTTTTAGCCTCTTAGGTCACACTCAATAGCCTATTTCAATCATTAGTCAGTCAATCAGCGACTTGATGGTAGCCTCTTACTATCAAGTGGACTCATGTGTGCCCGTCTGTCGACGTTTACATAAAAAAATAAAGATCAATAATTTGACGTCAGTCATGTCACCATAAGACATGATCGTTTTAATGGCTTTGCCTACAATATTTATTACTATTTCGGAGCAATGCAAGCAAACAAACAAACAAACAATCAAATTTTTCTTCTTTATAATATTAGTTTAGATGATTTTCACGTGACACGCGTTGTAACAATATATTTGCATAATACTAGATCGCATTTTTATGAACTGGAATTATATACGCAAACCTTCCTCGTTTATCGCTCTTTTCATTAGTGAAAACCGCATCAAACTCCGTTGAGTGGTTTGAAAGAAAGCAGAGAAACAGACAGAAGCTTAACACATACTTATTACTTAGTATTTACAATAATATTTTAAACTTGAATGTAACCCTCTTTGTTTGTTTAACTGTTACCTTTTCACGCCTTAACTACTCAACTGATCGTCGTAAAATTTTTCACACATAAGTACCACCCAGAAAAAAAATTGTTCCAAGAGTATTGTTTCCAAGAGTTAATTAAAAATAAAAATCTGCAATGTCTGTCAAAACTATAGCAATAAACATTGAAAAAAAAAAGATCATATATTTCAACGCGGACGAAGTCGCGGGCGTAGTGCAGTGTATAATAAAAATAAATCAATGTGTAACTAAATCTTACAAAGTAAGTATCTTTAAAAATTGAACCACATCAGTGTTTGTATCCAGTCAATCGATAGATTACAGCAATGCGACTCAACAGGTGAGATAGATATATATCGATTTGGCGAGAGGAACAGAGACGGGTATAGCGGACAATCGCGACGCGGTCTCTCGAGGCTTTCCAACAAGCGACACGCCGGTTTCACTGTAAAACATTTTTCTTTCTAAGTAATTAGTTCCACCTTCCTTGTCCGAACTGCTAAGGAGTGGTACTCATTGCCTGCATCCTTGTTTCCTTAAAATTACATCTCTGGGTCACTTACATCAAGTCGTTGCCTTGATTCAATTATATTAAAAAAAAATTATAATATCTTGATATATACTGTGTTTTAAAATTACTAATTTAGTTTAGTAATAATAGAACTTCGTTTCGCAGTCATTTGGGCAGCCCGTCTGGCAACAGTGACCAAACCTTCATAACTAGTACCTACTAAGTATTTTTCCATATTTGTAATTTTTCATAAGCAGTACATATTTTTATTTTCTTTTTTACATTCATTAAAATGGAGCTTTGGCCCTTGGCAACAGCCAAGGAGAAAATTTCAAACTAACCAAGTAGAAGATTATTTAATAGTTAAATAATACTTAATAGTCGAATATCTCAGGGGAGGAAGGTTTTTTACTTATTTCTAATTTGCAAAAAAGATCCAAGCAAAGCCGCGGGCGGCCGGTAATATCGAATAAATGCTGACAAGTTTTTATTACTTGCTTTAAAACATAATAATAATATATGATAATATATAATAATATACGCTCATAATTATTTATTAATTTGCGTACCTAGTAAACAATATTTTCGTATTATTTTACAACGGCGTTGGTGGTGTAATGGTCAGCATAGTTGCCTTCCAAGCAGTTGATCCGGGTTCGATTCCCGGCCAACGCATATGACTTCTTTTTCTATTTTGCAGTTTTGCTTGATAACTTGTTGATGACATTCTGTATATTTTTAGTTGTTTTGTTTTCAAGACTATAAAGCTTGTCTGCTACCGTTGATCATAGAAAAATAAGTTTTCATTAGTTATTTATTTTATTAAATGCTAAATGAATATAAACATGCCTTTTTTGTCACTTCTTTTTTGGGGGCACGCTAATAATTTTTTGTAATAGAAGTCAATTATTTTTTTATTGTTTAAAAACAATAGGTAATATCTTTGGAAATAAAATTTGAACTTATATTTAGGTGAGGTGAGTTTTTACAAGAAAGCCAAGAGTTTTTACAATTTTATGAATATAAAAATATTCATAAAATGATTAATTTTTATATTATTTTTTTCTTAAGACTTAAGGCTAACTTCAGAACGAACAGATTTTTTTAAAAAAAAAAAATTTCAAGAGATAAAAAAATATATACAAAAAGACTTGCGTTGGCCGGGAATCGAACCCGGATCAACTGCTTGGAAGGCAACTATGCTGACCATTACACCACCAACGCATCTGTTAAGACTTACAAAATGAAGTAATCGTTCATAAATTAAGTAGAAAATATTTGTTCAGTTGCTTCATAAGTCTTTGCCTTTTAGTTGTTGCCAAGCAAACAAATTTAATTAATCAATTCACAGCATTTTGGGACATTTGTGGGTATTTGTGATATTGAATTGATTTTTCAGATGCAGGAAAAAGCCAGAAATTTATATAGGTATAATATATTTTAGTCTATCTATACTTACTGACATAATAAACGCCCTAGTATCTAAAATTACCAGTCAGATTTCAACAAATATTTTTGCATTTTATAGCCATTTCTTGGGGAAGGTTATATGCTATTTATATGTATAATAACGTTGTGACCCATTCGGAAAAAAAACCATAGACTGCTAATCAGAAACTACGTGGCCTAAAAAAAAAATTAAAAAAAAAAAATAGATAAAAAAAAATTAAGAAAAAAAATATATATAAAGAGATTAGTATTTTTGTTTGTAATGAATAAACTCAAAAGCTATTAAACTGATTTAAAAAGTTCTTTCACCTATAGAAAGCTAAATTATCAGGGAATACCTAACATAGGAATACCTCCTTAGGAACCTAAGGAAGTCACGTGCAACAGCTAGTATAAAAATAACTTCTCCCTTTTCGCATTTTCACTCATACAACTAACTAAATAAAAAGTCTGAATAATCCTCTTGTTCAGAATGTAGGCAAGTCTGAAAAACATCGAGTAACTTTTTCACATTTTTTTTTCAGTTCATTTATTACTTGCTATCGACCTGCCACTTCTGCCCGTTTGCAGTGATGTATTACAGCATGACGCTAGCAAAAAATTATGTTTTTTTGTCTTGTACAACCATCGAAATACTACAATGGAATTCGCGTCACAAATGCCAAAGCGGCACATAAAAAGAACGCCTTTGACTGAATCATGGCGGACTCTTGCCTTCACGCGTCAATGGTAAAAGGTAGTAACGATCAACTTCTACTATTTCATTTTATACTCTAATGGGTTGACGTAAAGTCACATTTTCTTTAAATTACGTACTTATTATTATGTTTGTTTTGTTTTAAATGACAGTTCATGCTCTACGCATATGTCACTTTTAAATGTTCCATAAAATTCGTAGTGTTTTGTATGGCACGCGTGTTCCATGTTGTAGTAGTTTGATGTGTACAACGTAAAAATGTGAACCCATTGTTTCTATACTGATGACACGAAATGTTAAAATATTGTAATAAACTGTTGAAAAACACGTCGCTGTTATTTTAGAATGTAGATTAGTCACGAATCGCCACATTACATGGTTAATTATAAAATTGCTAAAGTCACAATTCTCAGTATATTACCTACTTAGCAGTGTTTTTTTTTTGTTATGTTAGAGTCTGCTATTTATTATATGTCGGCTGAAGTTAATTAATCAGCTTCAGCTTATATATTACTATAGATTTCAACAAAAACCCTACAGCAAAACAAACTAATAACATACAATATTAGACAGTACTATTACTACTTACTGCATTGCCACTTACAGGGTTTTATTATGTAGGACTTGAACACATTATATTACCTAAGTTAAAAATTAATTCTAAATGCTGATGAGAGGATCTGGGTAATAAAGGGTAAATTTATTATATTATAGTAGCGAGGTTATCCACTTATATTTACAACTAGCTGGCGCCCGCGACTTCGTCCGCGTTGAAAAAGAAAAAGTAGTCTATCCTGTGTCCTGCACGTCTAAATGTTTATCTACCAAGCTTCATGAAAATCGGTTAATTCGTTTAAGTATAGAGGAACATACATACTTACATACATACATACATACATACATACAGAAAAAAATTCTAAAAATGGTCAATTTAGTTTGAGTATCATGTATAGAGCCTACACGGAGGCCTGAAAGTAATTGAAATTCTTTGAATTATTTATTTGAAGACAAAGAGTGTTTAGATAAATTCTAAACAGGCTCTGTTAAAGAAAACAAATGATCTCGTATTTCAACCATTCAACCAGCCTACGTGGTCGTTGTCATGTGCAATCATCGGTTACTGGAATTGGGTTAACATAATTTTTAACAAAAAAAAACCACTTCCTACGATTTTAGAAGGTTCCCCTTGATTTCTCTGGAATGCCACCATCAGATCCTGGTTTCCTTTTCATGGTACCACCCCATTGACTTACTATATTACTGCGTAAGGACAAGGCTAACGCTCCTAGTTAAGAGCGGGTATAAAGAGAAATAGCCAATCCTAGATTTGAATTTTATCTAAGTAAACAGTCTAATTTAATTAATTTTTTTAATAGATAAATACATTATAAATGAAAGTGACGACTGTAACAGAAAACATAATATAATGAAATTTTCTCGATAGAAAAAAATCCCCAACTGAGCCCTCATTTCCATCGATTTTAGTTTTATTTTCAAAATGACACACATTACAAA
Organism: Synanthedon formicaeformis; assembly: GCA_945859745.1. Classification (NCBI taxonomy): domain Eukaryota; kingdom Metazoa; phylum Arthropoda; class Insecta; order Lepidoptera; family Sesiidae; genus Synanthedon; species Synanthedon formicaeformis. The sequence continues at coordinate 7,364,595 of OX243975.1, forward strand.
GCTAAAAGTGTATCAGTAATTTCACTTCACATGTTATCTAAAGCTGTATGTAACAATTTTTCATTTGACATTGTACTATCGCGGTCAATGGAGCAGACTTTTCATAAAAAAATTGTCTAACGTTGAATTGAGGTTTGTCATAGTAACATAAATGTTATAATACGAAATACGAGTAGGTACTTGAAGTAGGAACAAAGATAAATACAAAATGTGCACACGAAATTGTTACCGCGATAGTACTTTACGAATAATTAGTATTTAATTACTTTTGGCACTTATAACGTTTTTATTGAGCGAGATGCGCTATCTTCCGTCGCATGTTGTGCGTAGTTGTACGTATTTTGTGTCACTGTCATGTCGAAGGGGCCACGCGGGTGAAATTACTAATTTTGATTGCTTTATACCCACTCTTAATGTTACCGACGCGTTGGTGTCACAATCGGAAATTGGCACCAATGACAGCTAGACCTACAAAGCGCTTCCTTTTGTGTTCGTACGAGTTCTAATGTTTTCTAACAGATGGCGCTACTGTTTGTATATAAGTAGCAAGTTTGTGTAAAATGTTCCGTTGGGCGTATCCTTACTTTGGATATCTCCTTTCCAACAAGTTATCCGCGAACACACGTAAAAAAATATACGATCCTTCTTTGAAGGGGGTTAAAAAATGAATATATTTTTTAATTTTTTTTAAATATTTTCACACATTCCACACAGCACTATCTAGTTCCACACTATGCAACTAATGCTTGTATTATGTATACAAGACAGTTGATATATTACATAGATAACTTTTTTTTTATTATAAAATTATAAAAAATAATAATAATTTTTTTTTATAATTTTATAATGAAAAATTTATTATAAAATTAAATACAAACATCCACGACTCAGTGCCCCTGGCGGGATTCGAACCCGAGACCGTTTGGTTAACAGCTAGGGTTACTAGCCACTAGACCAAACGTGACTTTAAAATCAGACTTGGCATTAATTTCGCGATTGAAGCATTGAACCTTCCCGCTATTGCAATAAAGACGAATGTTAATTAGGTTAGTGGGTAATGTGTCAAGAGATGCGGTAAGTCTGACAGTTAATAAGCCGACAAATCGTCGGTTGTACTAATAACATCTGCCAAGCAAACTCGTTATACGAGTATGTACCCCAAAGTACGTAAATAACAAACAGAGGTCCTTCTGTACAGAGCAGTATAGAAATTCAGAGACCGACAGGTAATTCTTCCAATTGTCAATTTATACTGGCTGGTGCTCGCGACTTCGTCCGCGTAACTTTATAAAAAATAGCCTATGTTACCCGCTGATAATATAGCTTCCTAACAGTGAAAGAATTTTTCAAATCGGTCCACTAATTTCGGAGCCTATTCAATTCAAACAAACAATCAAATCCTTCCTCTTTAGTAAGTACAGATAGATGACCTCTTGGTAACAGTTCTTTTTTGGATGAAACGTGTAAATCACGTGTATACAAAATTCGGTCGAAAAGGTAAATCGAAATCGAAGACAGATAGACAAACAGATATATAGTTTCAGTAACTCTGTCGGTGGTAAGTAAGTCTATTAGTAATTTTTCATTAGGCAATTTTTAGTTTTATCATCAATACTAATAATAAATCTGTAAGGGTTGTTCATGGAGTAAGTTACTTTGTTTTCGGAGATATCGTGTTTATAGGCTCTATACATGATACTGAAACTATGTTGACCATTTTTACAATTTTTTTCTGTATGTATGTATGTTCCTCCATAACTCTTAAACGAATCAACTGATTTTCATGAAACTTTGCAGATAAACATTCAAACATACAGGACACAGGATAGACTACTTTTTTTCTTTTTCAACGCGGACGAAGTCGCGGGCGCCAGCTAGTTATATTACTAAAGATTTAGACTGACATAAGTATGTATATAAATTTCAATGAATTTAAAAATCAATTTAATTTATAAAATAAATTGTAAAATTGTTTAAACATTATATTTTGTTTGCTTAGCAACAATTAAGATTGAAGTTTTAAGCAACTGAGCAAATATATTCTACATTTATGAACTATAGGTAGGTTATATTACAATATTTTGTATTCTTACGTATATGCGTTGGTGGTGTAATGGTCAGCATAGTTGCCTTCCAAGCAGTTGATCCGGGTTCGATTCCCGGCCAACGCAATCGTTTTGTATTTCCTTTTCGCTTGATAACTTTTTGATGACATTCTGTTTATTTTTAGTTTTTTTTTAAGTGGACTATCAGCTTGTCTGCTACCGTTAATCATAAAAAAGTTCTATTCTTTACTTTATTCTAAATGCTAAATCAATATAAATATTCATACAATGACATTTAATTATAAATTACAGAATAATAATAACAAATGATTCTATTAATTATTATTTATTAAAATAATAATTAATAGAAATTGCAATAATATAAGCTTAATAGAAATATTTGCATAGATGTATTGTATCATCTGTAATGAAAGTGTTCTGTGCGAACCGCATTTAAGATGTAAACACATAAGTATAGAGTACGTCTACCCCCATCCCCTTTGCAGAGGGGGTGGATTTGGACTTGGGGTAGTCAGTCGACGCGGCAAAGTGCCGCGGCTCGGACGCGCATAGGCGTTTCATACGCCCCTACTCAACAACCCCCAAATGTATTTTGCTTTGACATTTTACTTATTATTTTTTTAATTCACAATCACAAACGAACCTTCATATGAAACCTTATTTCTTTTTTAAAAACAGAATCCTGTCACGTTCGAAATTCGAATACGAATTTCCAACGTGAGCGGTTTTTTTTCGCATCTCACACCGAACCTCCTTGGTCTGAAGGCTTCCTTCCTATTTCAAATTTTCCACAATTTATTTTGCGTTCTTTCGGAAAATTCTTTTCTTTATACAATTTTATTGTGCAGTGTTTTTCTTTTCTTTGAAGAATCAATTGTTGTCATTCGAAGATGTCTTGTGGATTATGAATGGCTGTCAAGTGAGTATTTCTTTCTTTTTTAAAGTCTTATCGATTGAATAGATTTAAGACAATGAATACTTTAATTTTTCCTTTTGTTATTTACATAACTTCTTATAGATCCATAGTCTTATAGAATTAATAGTGACAGGGCACATCGCTTTTCGTTATAAATTGGGCGGCCCCATCTGGTAACAATAACTACATCGATGAGTAACCATCACCTTCTTAGAGAAGACCACCGTGAAATATCAGCACATGTGCTGTTGTGTTTCAGTTGGTAACTTAGGGACATTAGTCAATTTTCCTATTAATTCCTAGTTACTTATTATATTACTAGCTGGTGCCCGCGACTTCGTCCGCGTTGAAAAAGAAAAAAGTAGCCTATCCTGTGTCCTGTACGTCTATATGTTTATCTACCAAGTTTCATGAAAATCAGTTAATTCTTTTAAGAGTTATAGAGGAACATACATACATACATACATACATACATATATACATACAGAAAAAAATTCTAAAAATGGTCAATTTAGTTTCAGTATCATGTAAGAGCCTATAAACACGATATCTCTGAAAACAAAGTATCCATGACCAACCCTTACAGATTTATTATTAGTATTGATGATGATAGAGATCGGCTATACATTCACTTGCAACTACTTATATAGTGTTGACGGTAGCTTACCATCAAGTTGACCGTCAAATCAGCCTGTCTGCCGTAGGGTCAAAGTAATAATATTAGAAAATAGGATAAGAATAGTGCTCTAACACGGGGAACCCCCTTTAGTAGCCAGTTTGCACAGTTTTTTGAAAGCTCTACGGTCAGTAAGTCAGTATTTCAAATTCTTAATCAAACTAATCAGGTATCTATTGATATACATAATAAGTTTGCGTTATAAACAAACAACTCTCAACCGTCAGTATCAAAATTATATAACGCAGCGTCGCGTCTGACACTTTGACCTATATAATGGGAAATTTTGGCAGTTCAGCATCTCAGCAAAATGGAACAGTTTTATTTGCAAGCGCTGACAGCGCTGTTCAATTTGGACGCCGAAAGTGTTGATATAGTGCCTCGACTATAGCAAGATAAAATAATATGATTGTGTGTTTGTTTGACTAAATAAATAATGGTGAAATGAATTCAGAACCGCACCTATTTTATAGCAAATCTTAATTGATCGAACAGAAGAAAAAATCTAAAACCTGCTAAATTCCTAAATAAGACTTGTAAGCATTATATGATGTTAAGCGCATTTTTCACCATCTGTCAAGTAGGCTAACTGTCATTTAAAGTCACCTGCTTATGTGTGAAGACCAGATAATTTTATTTGTGAAACTCCAATGTACTCGTATACGAAGTTGCGGCCAAAATATTGTTATATTTTAACAAAAAAATGTATGTGTATTTATTGGTAAAAATGTGACTTCTTGTCGTATTTATGTGCATTAGCGCCTCTTTCACCAACTACAAGTAAAGTGTTGATTAGTTACTTTTAGAAATCATTTTCTGTTTTATTGAATTATGCACTCGGTTTACTGCATCATTTGATTTAATAGGCGATTTTTATTTATTATTTTCCATTTAATGTTTGGGACGTTTACCGTACAAAGAAAGGTATATCAGCTTAATGATATCCAGTGACAGGTGACTTTAAGTGACGGTTTAGCCTACTTGACGTTGGTGAAAGAGGCGCTAAGTGTATACTGGTTTATAACTAATTTTTATATAATACTCAATGCTAATAATAAATCTGTAATGGTTGGTAATGGAGTAAGTTACTTTGTTTTCAGAGATATCGTGTTTATAGGCTCTATACATGATACTGAAACTAAATTGACCATTTTTAGATTTTTTTTCTGTATGTAAGGATGTATGTTCCTCCAGCTCTTAAACGAATTAATTGATTTTCATAAAACTTGGTAGATAAACCTTTAGACGTACAGGACACAGGATAGGCTACTTTTTCTTTTTCAAAACGGAGAAAGTCGCAGGCGTCAGCTAGTATATATATCTATAAAAACTTTTAACAAAATTCCTGAGCACACGAAATAATTAAATCGATAAACAATTTGTCAAATGTATCCGTTAATAGAATCAGGTTCCGTCACGTAGTTCCATTGAACGAGGGCTAATGAATTACATTTCAAACAAGAAAGTTATTGTTTATGTACAGAAACACGCCTATTGTTACTGCGAATATCGGGTGGAGGAGGTCTTATAATTTTAACTACGAGTATATTAACATTATATCAAGTCAATATTTATTTATTTATTTATTAATACAAGGCCCCCAACGAGGCAGACATCTAACTATAATACACTGTTCAAAACAAAGATTTAAATCGAAAGATGCGGCGTAATCTCCTCGCGCCATACTAAAAACACATTGAAAATTCTTAACAATGGGTTGGGCGCAGGCGCTTAACCCAACTGCAGTTGCACGCCAGCTACAGTGAGTGACGGTCGCTTGTTGAGAGCGTCGCTATCGTCACAATCACGTTTGAAGTAAGGAATGTGTTGTCTGTGTTTAAAAGTGTGTTAGACAAAGGTATGTATATGTATTATATACTTTTGTCTTTAGTATAATATATGTTGTATTTTGTAACACACTTTTGCTAGTAATGCCGCATCTCTCGATTTAAATCTTTGGTTCAAAATAATCAGCACAAGGCGGATGCCGCCGCAATTATAGGAAGCTCAGCATGCACCAATAAAAGCTCCAAGCAACATCCTATGTACTACCTAAATCTAATTTAATGTAATCTATCTATTAAATGGGAATAAATAATTGAAATATATATTGTATAACATTACATGTCACGTCCATAAAATAAATAATAATCAATTAATAATCGATAATAATCAATAATCAATATCAATCAATATATTAAATGAACCCCCAAAATGATATTTCATACTTGAATTCCAACTAGCCAAAGGAAAAGTTATAAACAAGCAATTCTATCTATATATTATATCGCTGCTTAAATTCAAAAGTATTACCACAAATCAAAATTATACTTTTTTACAGGAGAGCTAATCGAATAAATTAAAATTATTTTTTGCCTTTTTTTTTTCTTATTAGATAATATCAAATATATGCATATTATACATTGTTAGCAGCATATTTTTAAGTAACATTAAATGTTTTATGTACTTTTATAATAAACTGAATACTAGAAGAGATATTAAGCATATAAGTTACTTTTAAATATAAAAAAATATCAACATGCAACATAATATACTAAATATGGAATAAAAAAAACCATGTCTTTTTGCAACATACAATATGAAGGATTGTAATTGTATTTTTGCAATAAAAATATTTTTGCAATTTTTTCATTTGTGGTACTTTTTCATATTATAGCGATATATAATATATATAACTCTCGTGTCACAGTGTTTGTAACAAAACTCCTCCGAAAAGGTTTGACCGATTTTTATGATTTTTTTTTGGATATATTCGGTAGGTAGTTTTGGCAAAACAATGTTTGCCGGGTCAGCTAGTTGTTATTATAAATATCTCAATTCCGAATATGACACAATAATAACAATAAACGAATGGAAATGAAGCAATAATTACGACAGAAAACCCACCAAAGCTTGTAATGGCAACACAGCTTTTAGATTTTGAAGAAGTCAGCTACATGAAAAGCTCTTTTTATATAATGACGGATTGATGTAATAAAAATGTGATTCCCATAAAGTTTGCTGCGACCCTAGGAGAAGAGCCTTCATAAGGTGGACCCGAAACGCATTTGTCAAACGACATCACAATAAGGTTCGGAATACACTCTCAAAACGTTACACGATGATGAGCATTTCGTGTATACTTAGCTTTTTCTATCAACATTATGCAACAAAAAAATAAACGAGTTATGAAGTTTTGAAAAACCTGCAATTTGACCGGTTTTTCCCGATTTTCTCCTTAACTAACGATCTGATCGAGGCATTCGACCTCTCATTTTCTTCGTGTTTTCGTTCTCTACAAATTGTCTTCGTGTTGATATCGTCGTGATTACCCTGATAGTTTCAATTTTATAAGCAAAAAAACTAAAAAACAGCCATAAAATTGTTAATAACAATGTATAATGTGTAATTGTTAATAACAATAACAATGTTATAAATAATAAACTCGAGTGAAAAACATGTCAGTATCAATACTAATAATAAATCTGTAAGGGTTGGTCATGGAGTAAGTTACTTTGTTTTCAGAGATATCGTGTTATAAGGCTCTATACTTAATACTAAAACTAAATTGTCCATTTTTAAATTTTTTTTCTGTATGTATGTATGAAACTTAGTAGATAGGCTACTTTTTCTTTTTCAACGCGGACGAAGTCGCGGGCGCCAGCTAGTATCATATAAAACTATTCTTCACACAATAGCGCAGTTGGTTTTCTTCTTAGACTTTTTTTTACATATAATGCTCATACCAAATCTCTGCAGCTTGTACTAATATTATAAATGCGAAAATAACTGTCAGTCTGTTACCTTTTCACGCCTTAAGTATTCAACCGATTGTTATGAAATTTTGCATACCAGTAGTTAGGGATACAAGAAAAGACATAGGGTACCTTTCATCCAGAAAAAAAGTACTGTTCCCGAGTTATCGTCTAAAAATATAAAGAATTGCGCGCCACTGTCGCGTGGCGGCTCCACCATCGTCACAGTCGGTGTCGGGCGTTAATAGTCACTCATATATTTTCTTTTTCAAAGCGAAGTCGCGGGCACCAGCTAGTCTTAATATAAGTACTTATAAAATCGTTTGTCGTTATAAATGAGCGAGTTATCATGTTTGATTTTTACCTATTATTTCAATAGACAACTCGCTCTCAATTCTGGCAGTGAAAATCACATCAAAATCGGTCTAACCGTTTCGAAGATTAGTCGAGACAAACAGACAGATATACCTACAAAAAATTTTGAAAAATTATTTTCTTTTTGTTACAAGTATACCGTACCTATACTTTGATATACATTTAGTTAGAAAACAGTTATTTTGACATTACAGACATTTAAATTTCATTTATTTAGTGTAGGTATAGATTTTAGACTTTTGTAGAATTTACGCAGAACTAATTTGTGACACGAAGTCACTGAAAACTTTTAGGCCTGAAAGTTTGACCCATCGCGAACCCAATAGTTGGCGTCCAGTTCCAGAAGCTTTATTTACTTTATTATTTGTTTGCCCCCATTTCTGTACATTTGCCTGAAACCCGGCTTCTCCCGGGATCCCCCGGGCGGGATCGGGGGACTTAGTATAATGTACAAAAAGTAAAATGAATGATGTTAGTTTAATGATTTTTTTTTTGGAGACTCAAACGCGTACGAAGGTTTCCGCAGCTAATAAATAAATGAAACATTAGGTTTATCGATTTATGCCTCGTACGTCCCGATATTAGGTCCCACATTCCAAAAATTCCCTCGTTTGTCCCATAACAATATTCGATTCCTGTGGTTCAAAGTACAGTTAACAAAAATAAAATTACATAGTATACAGGACGTTCCAAGACCTTAAATATTTAAGTACCTTAAATATCGTAGATAGGATATTTTGCTGGAAGAAGACTTTATGTTATTTTTAAAAGTCAGTAGGTAATTCAAAGATTTTCCAAAAATTACTTGCTTCGTCTGGAAATTGAATCGATTTAAATGTGAAAAAAAAAATCACCCGTATTTTTATGATGCCGATCGAAAGAATGGACAAAAAATAATATTTCTTTTTAAGTAACATAGTATCTTAAAAGAAAGGAATAACGTAAAATGTTTGATTCAAATCTCAAGAATATTATTTATTGGCGACTACGACATAATTTTTAGAAAATCTTTGAATTCAGTATTACTAACTTTTAAAAATAACATAAGCTTCTTTCAGCAAAATATCCCATCTACGAAATTTAAGGTATCGCATCATGTCCCTTATTTAAGATCCCTTCATGTCGCATATATCGGGACGCCCTGTATAATATTTATATTTATTTTGTTCATCAAAACACTCTATTTCGTTTCACCTTTTCCGTTAAATTGAGTAGTAAACAATGAAATATGAATTTCGATGCCATTATGCGAAAGTCAAAACTAATACCCGGCCTGATAATAGGCTGAATCTCTGGATCGGCTAATGGATTTACAGGAATCGCTGGGACGTAATGCCATTTGCGAGCCTCGTCCGTCGGGCCCACAGATCTTCGGAAATGCGCGCGTCCTAGCTAGAGATATAGCACCGCTAAAGAATAGAGCGTGCTTCAGAATTGTCTAGCTCCACAATTCAATCACGTGTTTCGTCACGAACAACAAGCGAGCGAACAAATACTATTGGTCCGGCAGTTGTGTGCGTGTAAGTGGGTACGGTCGGTTGTCATTGTGTGCTATTTGTACGTGAGTGTGCGTCAGTGGCGTAGCTAGGCGTGGGCGAAGTGGGCCCACGCCCACGGCCTCGCATTTAGGGGGCCTCGCGAGGCCTCTTTAAATTTCAGTCAAATGTGGTCCCCGACAAAATTTAGATCTTAGTAATGAATATTATCCAGATTTAGCAGATTTAGCTGCAAAAATCAATTACAAATCTTCAATTAAAGCGAAAAGCCGAAAAACATTATTTTTGTGTGAAAATTAAATTAGTCTTTACAAAATAAAACTTTTTTTTTTCAAATATTCTCCCACCGTGCATTTATATTTTTTTCACTATCATAAGTAGGTATGTCGTGTCAAAGCATGTTTGGTAGCATAGTTTTATTGGGTTTGCCCTTTGCATCCCTTTATGGGGATGCGACTTTGCCCAAATCTTTGCCCACGTCTATATTAGACCACGCTACGCCACGTGCGTAATCTTAGTGGCACGGCTGTTTGTTCTAATATGCCATATCTCGGGGCGCCCGGCCGCGCGCATTTCCGAAGATCTGTGGTCGGGCCGCTTATTTCACTATTCGTCAGTCGGTTTTAATCGGATTACCACCGGACTGAACCGGTGTGCTGATTGTGATTTAATAATAATCAGCGTCGCTTTTACATATATGTACAGTCGGGGTAAGAAAACGTTCGTCACCTTTTCAAACGTCTGTCAGTTGTCTGATTAGTGCTTTAGTTTCAAAAGGTACTAAGAGTCTACGAGGACTTGACCTGATTACTTTGCACTTGACGGACCAGTTTCGATTTCGACTTTCGATTTTAATTTGAATTTTGACTTTTTGACTTTAAAAAAGTTTTAAATCACTATTCTTACAAATTACACTGGCAAAATCATCGGAGAAGATCCAATGGAGCCAAGACATTCAAAGAGAAGAAGAAGAGTCTACGATTTTGATAAAGGAATGAATTTGAAAACTGACGAAAGTATTCGTACCCCGACATTACCTAAGTATTTACTCCTTTTAACTTGTGTATCAACAACAGCATCTTACACAGCCTGTAGCTCCTAAAGTATTGACCGTAGAGTAAAAATGAATATATCCAAATTTGTGGAAATTTTTATGTAGAAACTTTTGTCAGAAGTAATCATAATGCTATTCGTAGAGATATTCGCGATATGAGCAAAAATCTGAAAAACGGCCCCCATCCTTGAGGACTTTTAGTATTTCATCTGGATACTGTAATGTAAGGTATAACTGTACCAATTTTCGGATATTCCATTTTCAAAACTACACGAATTATTTACCCTGATTTTATTAATTTGACTGGGCTATAAGGTTTGTAGGTATTATGGAAGCATGGGCACTCATTTGGTTATTTAATTTCTCTTTTTATTTGTGTACTTTCTTTATAATTAGAGATGGGTTTGCTCTTGGCCAACAACCAGCTATGTAGCCAGAATGGATGACCTATGATGGAGCGAGCTCACCCAGAATATGCCTATTCACTCAAACTTTTTATATATTTGTACTCCATAAGCTTCAACTCTAAATAAATCCCCGGGTACACGAGAGCATATCCCCATCCATTCAAATCGAAGTAACACAAATGAGAAATGAAATTCATGAACACACATCGGTATATTTCATTCGATTTGTAAGTAAATCTTTCGAGACACAATAGCGTTTTCCATCTCACTCGCGCGCCAAAGTAATCCTATCTGCGTCCCGCTCTAACTTATGGAAATTGGATTGTCAATATTTGCCCGTAATGGGATGCAAATCTTGTTTAGAAATATTGTTTGAACAGATTTTGTAATGCCGAATCGAATTTCTTTTATATAGCAACGGAAAATAAGTATAAATACATTCTGCTGTTTCACTAGATAATTATGTTATCAATACTAATAATAAATCTGTAAGGGTTGGTCATGGAGTAAGTTACTTTGTTTTCAGAGATATCGTGTTTATAGGCTCTATACATGATACTGAAACTAAATTGACCATTTTTACAATTTTTTTCTGTATGTATGTATGTATGTATGTAAGTTCCTTCATAACTCTTAAACGAATCAACTGATTTTCATGAAACGTGGTAAATAAACATTTACATGTACGGGACACAGGATAGGCTACTTTTTTCTTTTTCAACGCGGACGAAGTCGCGGGCGCCAGCTAGTTAAATAAATAAAACCTACGAATGTCATATTGACTGAAGAACTGTGTGATTCTTGTATCAAATACTTCGTATATGTAACATTATTTATAACATAATTTTGAAAATTTAGATGAAGACCAACCCCGGATTGGAACCTTAATTTTCTACTTTTCGTCTTATGAAAATCTAGGTTTTTTTACACCAACCTAGACAAGTTAGACGGAAAAACGTATAAATCCCATTTCTTTTTTCCCATCTAAAATTACTAGCTGACAATTGTAACATGTCGATCAAATATTGACTTCAAATATACATCAATCAAACCATACCTGTTTCAACGCCCAAAAAAGGTTAGTTTTTCATACAAAACTAGCGACCAGCTTAGCTCAGGGTGGATTTTTTATATAATAAGTATATAAAAATATTCCCCGTTTATCCTTCTTTCCACATGTGAAAACCGAATCAAAATTGGTCCTCACATTCTCGAGTTTTTGAAACGTATGCAAACCAACAACATTTTTATAACTAGCTGGCCGCCTCCGGCTTCACACGATATTTTTTACAAATTATACATATAAAATCCTCCTCGTTTAACGCAATTTCCATTAATGAAAACCGTATTAAAATCTGTTACGTAGTTTAAAAGATCTAAGCATACATAAAGGGGAACTTTTTTATACTATGTAAAGAAGATGTCCTTCCTGCAGTGAATAAATGTCTTTCTTTCTTCTTTCTTTCTTTCTTTCTTTAAGATTTTGTGTCTACGAATTACCATAGAATAAGTAGTGCGAGTAGTACTAGTAGGTACTAGAACTACGAACACGTCAAAGTGTAAATTGTTAACACCCCGCATGTTAACTGTCAAAACCCTTTTAGGGAAAGTGTATGTCAATTGAGTTATTGTTTTAAAGGTCCGTTAATAGGTTTATTCGTTTGATTAATAGGCATGTGTGAAGAAGACGTTTTTTTGAGTTGCACTGCAACTTTCTCATGGCATTTATCATGCACATTAAAAGTTTACACAGACTTCATAAAAGAGTTATAATAGTAGCAAAATTTCAATTTTAAAATGAATTTAAAATCTTTGTGATTAGTCAAAATTTATTTTGACCTTACAATAACCCACAAGGGGCCCTAGCCAAGTGTACGACTGTAGAAAGCAGCTGCTTTTCTCTTAGCATAGCGTAGCGTAAACGACTGTAGAAAGCACACTTGGCTAGGCCTCAAGGGGCCCTAGCCAAGTGTACGACTGTAGAATGCAGCTGCTTTTCTCTTAGCATAGCGTAGCGTAAACGATTGTAGAAAGCACACTTGGCTAGGCCTCAAGGGACCCTGGGCAAGTGTACGACTGTAGAAAGCAGCTGCTTTTCTCTTAGCATAGCGTAGCGTAAACGACTGTAGAAAGCACATTTGGCTAGGCCTCAAGGGGCCCTAGCCAAGTGTACGACTGTAGAAAGCAGCTGCTTTTCTCTTAGCATAGCGTAGCGTAAACGAATCGTTCTCTCTTTCGTTTCGCAAGTAAGCAACGAAGCGTTTGCAGGTCCACCGAGATGGCCGGCGTACCATCACTTCCGGGTACGCCGAGGTTGAGACAGGGATCGTAGGCCTCCCCGCGCTGGATAGCCGTGGCGGGGCACCGAAGTCGTGTAATGACGTCCCCACGACCCCGCTCATCAAAGGCTGAAAGAAAGTCGTTGGGTTTTAGAATGCCCGTAGTCCACGTGGGTGTCTTAATCAATCTATTGTATATTAATTAGTCCTAACAATGCATATTGCGTCGACATATTAGATTTCTTCTTACCTCCATGTTTTGGCACCCCAATCATACAGTTGTAAAATAAAAATCCATTGTCACCTCAGAGTAAATTTGTCCCTTTCAAGTGCCTTTGTATGTGACACCTATTTCATATGCGAAGTGTTAATTGAATGCCACTTGAGGCCAAATATGTAAAAAGTTACTATAGTATTAAATAATTTAATAAATAAATTTATTATTATAATTATTTTTTAATAATGGGTGTGCTCTTGGCCAGCATCTAGCCGTGCAGCAAAGACGAGGCCGATGATGGAGCGAGCTCACCCAGAAGGTGTCTATTCACTCGAAATTTGAAAAGATTTGGGTTATATGAGCTCGGAAATACAGACGGCAGGGAGTTCCAATCCTTGGCAGTGCGTATTATATTATAAAAGAGTTTCTAAAACGTTTGGTCCAAAAAAGAAGGGATTTTTACAAGATGAGGATAACCTGGCGTACGTCTGAGTGTCCGATTGAAGAAAGGAGAAGGCGGTATGAGCACATGCAGCTCATACCGCGAAGACACACAGACATTTAAAAAAAAAATTAAAAAAACATTCCTCGTTAAATATTAGTGAAATAGATCTAAGCGTAAGCTCTAAGCGTAGCAAAATTCGTTGAGTGGTTCAGAAGAAGTTATCCAACAAAACCGACATAAGCGGAAAACAACTTTATTTTATGACTGACTAGTGCCCGCGACTTCGTCCGCGTAGAAAATTAAAATATGTAAAGCAAGCACGCCTGACATACTTACATATTATGACACTCTGGGATCATATGTAAGTATGACACATATGCAAAAGTATAATCTCTGGACATCAAACTACTACAACATAGAACCCGCGTGCCATACAAAACACTACGAATTTTATGGAACATTTAAAAGTGACATATGCGTAGAGCATGAACTGTCATTTAAAACAAAACAAACATAATAATAAGTTCGTAATTTAAAGAAAATGTGACTTTACGTCAACCCATTAGAGTTTAAAATAAAATAGTAGAAGTTGATCGTTACTACCTTTTACGCGTGAAGGCAAGAGTCCGCAATGATTCTGTTCTTTTTCTGAACACAAGGCGTTCTTTTTATGTGCCGCTTTGGCATTTGTGACGCAAATTCCATTGTAGTATTTCGATGTCTCTGGATTATACTTTTGCCATACGTTAGATCTTTATTTTTTGTTGGAATATTTGGCCTATGTCAATCCTGAAGTTCTATTCTAACTATTAGTGAAAGAAACTTTTAGATCGTATGAGTTATTAGTTACGAAGATTACCTCATACATAAAAACAAATAAACATACAAATTTTACGTCTTCTTACTTTGCTAGCTGCTGCCCGCGACTTCGCCCGCATAACTGTAAATTATATACTAAAACCTTCCTCGAGAATCACTCTATCCATTGGTGAAAACAGTATGAAAATCAGTGCAGTAGTTTTTGCTTTGTTTTATAATATGTAGTGATTTATTATGCTGGCGTTTGTGCTTCCCAGCTCATAAATCCCAAAATAGGCATTTTCTGGGTGTGCTGCCCATAATCATATTAAAAAACTTTTGTCTTTATAAATTTTATTTATTTTATGTAACAAAGTTCAAGTTGATCTAGATAAAAATATATCTACAACTCGCAAGTAGGTCATATGCGTTAGTTTGTTAAAAGCAAACTGTATTGTTATGATATGGCTGGATAAGCGTGAATGAGACTCGTGTCTTATGGGTTCCGTATAAAAAAGTGTGTACAATAGCCAAGCGGTTTATAATTTTGGTTGCAGATACTTTAGTAGCAGGTTTGAATCTCAATTGGGAATTTGAAAAAAAAAATTGCTTTTTTTATGTAATTTAAAACTTTATTATTTATAATATTGATATTAATAAAAAAAACTTTAAAAAAAATTCTATTAATTATGAACAATTAAAAATTGATAAAATTTAAAGAAAAATCACGTGACTGTGAACGCGTCACGATTGGTCACCATAGTTGTGAGTGGTTGTGACGTCAAAATGTTAAAGCTACTTTAGAACAGTACTACAGCTCTACAGCGTTCGTGACTTGACAAAGCTAACATTTTGACGTCACGCGCGCTCGGGTTTGTTCGGGAGCGGTCGGCGCGTCTTCGTTACTGTATTCAAAAATTCCTCGTTTATCCTTCTTTCCAATAGTGAATTAAGATACGTTGTTTTAGAAGTAACAGTTGGCGAACAAACAGACATACACATTGTTTTAATGAAAGAAATAGTTACTATGAGACAACCGTAACAGAGATATTCCATTGCATCGCAGAGATTTCTTTCGGATGTTGTTTTCTAATCCTTACTATTCTTACTAATATTATAAATGTGAATGTGAGTTTGTTTGTTACGCTTTCACGCAAAAACTACTGAAGTGATCACCATGAAATTTTACATACACGTTGTCTGGGACACCAGAAAGGACATAGGGTACCTTTCATCGTTCAACGCGGATGAAGTCGCGGGCACCAGCTAGTTATATACTAAAACCTTCCTCGAGAGCCACTCTACCCATTGGTGAAAACAGCTTGAAAATCGGTGCAGTAGTTTTTGAGTTTATCGCGAACAGACAGACAGACAGACAGAGGCGGCGGTGGACTTTGTTTTATAAAATATATAGTGATGTAAGGCTTGCTTCAATTAATGAAGTAGGCTTGTTCAAATTGTGTTTGGCAGCGAGATACGGTTTGAGCCGCATTGCACCAAATTATATTACGTTCCATTGTTCCGTTCTGTCTCACAATACAAATACAACTTAAATACAAATACAATTCACTTACACATCCGGCTGCCTTATTATTTAACAGCGGACGATAGCAGATGACTTGCGACCAGATACAAAAATGATGTACATACTTTAATTTTAGTTATTGTCAGAAAAGCTTTGGTTTCCTAGGATAGCGGTGCCGTCGTATAGCGGCCGTAATATTAGAACGCAAAAAGACGGCCGTCTTTACGGTGCTATATTATATATATCTTCTGTGCGTATGTATGTCACTGAACTCCTAAACGGCTGGGCCGATTTTAATTCTGTCTTCACCTATGGATAGAGGGATAATAAGGAATGGTTTGTGTGTAAAAAAGAAATTGTTCGCGGACGAAGTCGCGGGCACAGCTAGTATAGTATATATAAATAATGTGAATATCTAATAATCCAAGGTCTAAGGTCCCTTGCTTATGCAAGGGGTAAATGTCAAATATTAAAAAAAAAATAGTTCCCGAGATTAGCGCGTACAACCAAACAAACTCCACAGATTTATATATTAGTATAGAATTTTTCAAAGCGGACGAAGACAGGGGCACCAACTAGTTATATAGATATAATTTGGCTACATGGAGACTGACGTTGGTATTTTGGGTCCGAAATTCACTCGTAGTTTATATAATGTGGAGGAAATGAAACGAGGCCTATATGACGCCCAAGGGCGCACCGCTAGGGATGGCAAACGGGTTTATCGATTATCGAGATAAGCGAACGTCTTTACCTGTATTTTACTATATTTTTTTACAAAATATGTGTCGTTCATTGTAAAAGTGAATTATCTCCTTGTAACTGAATTTTAGAATAACGAGCTTTTTGCGAATTATAGTGTAGGAAAAAAATATGAGCATTCATTCATTGTTTTCATCTATGGGATTTTAATGCAACTATTGGGGTTACTTCACTTTTATATTGAAAGTTATGACTAAATGTGATACCATTAGGCAAGAAAAGATGGTTTAAAAAATAGGGAGTTACACCACTTTTACAATGAACGACACATATCTAACTACCTATCCAAATATTTTAATCTATATTATATTATACTAGCAGGTGCCCGCGACTTCGTCCGCGTTCAAAATGTTATATAGCCTAAAGCCCTCTCGCGGTGAGCAGCCGACTTGTTGAGTTAAAGCTGTTCGTCTTAATAGTTCTGTCACTGAACGATAGATGGCGCTAATCTAAAAAAAGAAAACGATCTTTTTTTTTAGCCTATTAGGTCACACTAAATAGCCTAGCTAAATGGAAATAACACAAAAAGAATTTTTCAAATCGAAGCAGTAGTTCCTGAGATTTATATATTGGTATAGATTATAAAACTAATATTATAAGATTATAAACTAATTAATATGTAAAGCTTGTAAGTTCGTATTTATGTTGAAATTGTAAAATAAAATGGGATCATAATTAGGTTATATTTTATTAACTATTAGCTTTTGACAGCGAATTGGTCCACGCCTTTTATTTTAAGATGTTTAAAACATTTAATTGGTCGTAGATTTTTTCATTTTATTTTGAGATTATCCTTCGGAAACAGTATATTTTTTTTGGATGAAGTGTACCTACCCTATGTCCGTTTCTGTATCCCTGACAACGTGTTTGAAATATTTCACGATATTGGTTGAGTAGTTAAGGCGTGAAATATTAACAAACAAAAAAATTTACTTGATATTTTTAGTTCCAATGAAGAGCTTTATTATCTTCACATGACCAATGACAATCCTCTATTATTTTAAGCTATTCTTAAGTAAAGCTTTCTAGACCAAATTTTACGTATAAAATATTTTAATATAAAAACTTTTTTAGGTTTTTGGCGTTGGCTGGTGTCAATGAATTTCATCTCTGGCATTATTCCAAAAGCTATAAGTTAATTTTAATGAACAGGCAATATGAAAAGATATTTCATTATCACCTATCATTATCATTTTTAATAAAATATTTTATTTATTTTTAGTCTGTGTTTGTGTATAATTTTTATGTGTACTAACTATAGGTTTCGTAAGATGTCTACTAACACTTTGGGTCCAAATAACCCGAATAAAGAACTTTATTATCTTATTATAATAATTATTATTATTAATAATAATAATTATTATTATTATTGTTAATAATAATAATAATAATAAATTTATATTGTAAAAAATTTAAAATTAAGAAAATTAAATAAATAAGTGCATAATAATAATAATAATACTAGTTGGTGCCCGCAACTTGGCCCGCGTAACTTAACTTTGTAAATTATATACTAATAAAACCTTCCTCGAGCGAGAACCACTCTATCCATTGGTGAAAACCGCTTGAAAATCGGTGCAGTAGTTTTTGAGTTTATCGCGAACACCGAACAGACAGACAGACAGGACAGACATACAGACGCGGCGGAACTTTGTTTTATAATAATTATGTATTATATTATCTATGTAGGTATGTATGTATATAGATACATCTATGTATCTATGTATATGTCCATCCTGAAACTTAAACTGAAACTGAAACTATTGGCAGATGGCAGGCAGAGACTGAGACTTGCAGTTGGCACAGACAGATGATTGATGATGATGATGATGATGATGAACCGATCCAGAACGCGTACGAAGTCGCGGGCACCAGTTAGTATATAAAAGTTCAAAGTTGACCGTCAGCCTGTCTATTAATATTTACATAAAAGTATACAACCTACTTGCTTATCGTTCTATGTCGGTTTCTATTTGAAGATGTTCCGTTGCCGCGGACTTCCGTTTAAGTTGAAGATTGACCAGCCGGATATTTCTCCGCAAGCGGATTTGCCAAGGCAACTTGTCTTCATAAGATAAGCTCTAGCAGTTAAACAGCTAAACGTAGGTACTACCATAGAGTAAGTATACTGGTTAAGGTCACGTATAAAGAGAAATAGCCAATCCTAAATTTGAATTTTATCTAAGTAAACAAAGTCCAATTTAAAAACTTTTTCAAAATAGATAAATACATTATAAATGAAAGTGAAAATTCGAATAGAAAACATAATATAATGAAATTTTCTCGATAGAAAAAAATCACCAAGTGGAACTCTCATTTCCATCGATTTTAGTTTTATTTTCAAAATGACACACATTACAAAGCTAAAAGTGTATCAGTAATCTCACTTCACAGATTATCTAATGCTTTATGTATCAATTTTTCATTTGACATTGTAGTTTACGAATAATTAATATTTAATACTTTTGGCACTTATAACATTTTTATTGAGCGAGATGCGCTATCTTCCGTCGCATGTTGTGCGTAGATCTACGTATTTTGTGTCACTATGATATCCAAGGGGCCACGCGGGTGAAATTACACATTTTGTTTGCTTTATACGCACTCTTAAGTACTATTTATCGTTCTACCTACTACTAGGCATTGGATGCCCCAACAGACTTGAAACTTGTAGCGCACCGGAAAACCGCAATGCGCCACTACTCCTCATGTTTCAAAATTATTCAAACTTACAAATTTTTAAGAGGTTTTTAATGTTTACGTATTTGAGACATTTCCAATATCCCTTTCAGACCTGAGATTTTTTTTCTCTCTAATCAACGTAATTTTTTGGTTTTGGTAATAGCTGGTAATGTCATTTATGGGAAAAATAGTTGAAAAATCCTATTTTTAACCAAAGTTCTTAAAAGTACATATCACGATCGTGAGTTCTGGGTCTTACTTCTACCTGCGCACGATTGTGAGTTCTTGATTAAACAATAGATATTTAATGATTAAATAATTAAATTAAATTTATTTGACTATAATCACTTTAATTAAAGTAATTGAGGATGTTTTAAGCATTAAGATATATAAATATATGTATGTGTGATTGGGTCAATGAAACCAAAAGTTAATTAGAAAGATTATATTTATTTTTTAGTTTTTAAATCACAGTCGAGTTAAGTTTGAACGTAATGCCCTTCTGGAAAATTGGAAACAATTCTGTCTTTATTCTTATAATTAAGAAACTAATATTTAAAGTCCTTTAGTCAAAAACATAACTAAATAAATTCGTTAACAAACAAAAAAGAATGCCTTCCTAGCGATACAAGTAAATAATACTTCTAATCATAGAATAGTAGTCTTAATGTTTTCAGTCTTCATTGTAAGAGATGTAATGAAATAATTTGTTGAATAATTGTTTCCTCAATCTTATTTAGTATGATAGAGGTAAAAACAGTCTTTGTTACGACTTAGGCACACCATGATACCCGAGTCTCTTTAGTTCGTCCAACAAAGGGATGGTAGTAAAATATCTGTCAAAAAATACACAGCTTCCAGGAGGCACACTCTGTATGAGGCGAAGCACAACAGCAGGTCCGAGTCCAAGAGGGTGCGAAAGTGCGGGGTTTTGGCCATAATAGATTTCAAAATCGACCATAAGCCCTTCACTTGTGGTAACAACAAAACTTTTAAGGCCCACTGGGCAAAGCTTGTTTTTTACTAATTGCCTAAGGAGGCACTTCCCTGTAAAGGGGATCATTTGTGCATCTATTGAAAACCTTCCTGGTGTTCTTAAAATTTTATTGCAGCCTTCTTTGACCGCGTCAATTACCGGTTGCACTTTCCAGAGAGGATTAACTGTAGCTTGAACGGGTGGAATATCGGTTTCCACTACATGTAAATTGTTTCGCAGTGTCATAAATCGGTCTCTTGTTATTTTAGAAGCTATTTCTTCAATGCTAATTTTTTGTCTCCAATACATAGCTATTCTAGGATAAGATAAATTTCCCATCATGAGGTGAATACCATACAGTACTTTCATTTTCGCTTTAGTAGTTTTTAATATATCACCAGTTTTTCTCATGTAATAAATATTTGTACACACTGCCATTTTTTCAAAAAAATCATCATTGTAATAATCATTAAAATATTCATTGGGTGATCTAATGACAAACGGTTCTAGATGGCCAGGATAATCGTGTATAGCTTATCGATATAGGGTGCTTTTTTCCAAATACGTGTGTGCTGACTCGCTGAGGAACTTTTACTTGGATCGGATTCTTACGTTTTTTTGGAACCTGCCTCGTCGTTTTCTTGAGTATCAGTAGAAGCCTTTCTTTTTTTGTCTCGCTGGCGTGGTGAAATCAGGTCAGGAACACAAGGTTCTTAGTTTGGTGCGCACTTTCAAGCTGTGGTGCGAAAAATTCTTCATCTGCATCGTCTACCTCAAAGTCTGAACAGTTTCCATCTTGCAGCAAGCTTAGCACGAGTTCTTCATTCAACGGCAACCCTAAAATAAAACAAAATACTATGAAAATGTGTAAAGTTAGACCAACTCACTATCATGCGTTAGTGTCATTGCGACCTCGAGCTCACGACCGTGCTATACCTACTTTGCAACGATATGAATCCATAATTAGATGTGCTTTAAACGTAATATTTAATGTAATCGATTTTTTAAACTTATCACTATATATAAACACAAGAATAATGAAATAAAACGCGTAAAAAGCAAATAAAATAAATAAAACTTACGATGTCCTGTCCGGAGGTCAAGGTACACAGCCATTTCGCCGGCTCGCACGTGACGACTAGACCACGTTGCCGCGAAAACGATTTCTCATTGGTTGCTTGACGAACTCACGATGTTATGGTTTCGGTTTGGCGCATAGAAATGAATTGCGCGCGGATTTAGAATTTTTTGAAGTTGTAACTCACGATCGTATGACTCAGGTCCGAAAGGGATATAGTTATTTGTTAACACCAAATAATAAAATTGATGGTATGGATGATAAAGGTTAAGGAAGGGGTAGTTAGTTTGTTTCAACGTAGATATGGGATTCGTACTTTTAGGAATACCATAGCACACACCAAATTTTCCAATTCAAACCAATAGTTACTGAGATTAGCGCGTTAAACCAAACAAACCAAAAAAACAACTCTTCAGCTTTAAGATATATAACTAGCTGCTGCCAGCGACTTAGCCCGCGTAACTTTGTAAATTATATACTAAAACCTTCCTCGAGAACTCAAGCTACCTGTGGACTGTCAGACCTTTTAAGAGCGGGTATAAAGAGAAATAGCCAATCCTAGATTTGAATTTTATCTAAGTAAACAAAGTCTAATTTAATTTTTTATTTTTAAATAGATTAATACATTATAAATGCAAGTGACGACTGTAACAGAAAACATAATATAATGAAATTTTCTCGATAGAAAAAAATCACCAAGTGAACTCTTATTTCCATCGATTTTAATTTTATTTTCAAAATGACACACATTACAAAGCTAAAAGTGTATCAGTAATTTCACTTCACATATTATCTAAGGCTGCATACAGCCTACATATAACAATTTTTCATTTGACATTGTAATTTACGAATAATTAATATTTAATTCTTTTGACACTTATAACATTTTTATTGAGCGAGATGCGCTATCTTCCGTCGCATGTTGTGCGTAGTTCTACGTATTTTGTGTCACTGTCATGTCCAAGGGGCCACGCGGGTGAAATTACAAATTTTTTTTTTGCTTTATACCCACTCTTAACAAAAAAAATGACAGACTTTTTTCTTTCACAACATGTTTTCATCGAGAAAAATACAAAAATTTATCTCACTTCTCTGCTACCCAATTAATTAACGTCATGCTAATTCAACTTCGCTTTTAATTTCGTTTCGAGATTAATTCTTGTTAGACTCGTGGAAATGCCAATCTAAACTCTGTTAGTCTTTTAATTTGACTGGAAGACTTCGTTACATGTATAATGTGATTGTGTATGCAAATTTATGCGAGTCCGAGCTTCCGATAGCTTTACATCGATATTGTTCATCAGGCAGACAAAGTTTAGAGCTTTTTTATTTATTATTTTTAAATGTATATTTTTCTACACTAACACTGATCGCAATTAGCTTCTGTTTGCACGCGACTTCGTTCGCGTTGAACTATGAAAGGTACTCTATGTCCTTTCTGGTGTCCCAGACAACGTGTATGCAAATTTTCATGGTGATCGGTTCAGTAGTTTTTGCGTGAAAGCGTGACAAACAAACAAACTCACATTCACATTTATATTATTAGTAAGGAAGGATAGCCTATGTTACTCGCTGATGATGTAGCTTTCTATAGATGAAGGAATTTTGAAAATCGTTACAGTAGTTTTTGAATTTTATTGATTACTAGTGTTTTTGCCCGTGTCTTTGTCCGCTTCTGATCACTACCTAACTTCACAGGAACACCCGCTAGACTAATCTGAAGATTGTTTGAAAACACAAAATTCGTTTAGCGGTTTTGGAGAGGGAATATACAAACATCGCCCTTTATAATATTAAGAGAAGAGATTTATTGACTACTAAACTGGCGCCTTCGAATTCGTCCGCGTTGAAAAAGAAAAAGTAGCCTATCCTGTGTCATGTAGGTACGTCTAAATGTTTATCTACCAAATTTTATGAAAATCAGTTAATAAATTTTGAATTACTTACTTTTATAATCGACAGATAATCGGACGATCCAACTTGCCAATAGGTTGCCACTACAACCATTACAAATAATATTTTCACACCAAATATGTTTTGTAGTACCTATATACCCTAGGATGCTAGTACGAGTATGTTATATTGTAAGAACTGGATAATACAGGCAAAAAAGTTGTTTTTTGAATTTTTAATATTTTATAGCTAGATATCAAAAACGCCAGCCACCTCTGACAAATCCCACTTATATCTTTTTGCCATTCAAATGCCTCATTAATATTCAATTCTCCTTTGCAGGCGGGAAAAATCTAATAGCTGAAGAATGGCCGGCTCTAGGGAGAGATTACTCTACGATAGACGAACTCATTATGACTACGGATACGAGAGAAGGTTCCAAAGTCGCTACGATAGGACTGAAAATCGGTACGAGCGGTCTACCGCCGAGTCTACCAGACACTCCGAAAGATACGACAGGCCTAGAAGGAAAAATGGATACGTATATGAAGACATATATTCAGATTTCGATGAAGCCCAAGGCCGGCTGTCCCTGTTCAGACCAATAAGGCCCGAATATCTCAATTTACCGAGTTCTTATGACAATAAATATAACTCTTTACCGAGGAACTATTATTACGAAGATAGGTATACACAAAAATACAAGAAAGACTATTACGATTTTAGAATCGAGACAGAGAGGCGTAGGCCCGTAAACGTGCCGTATAGGAGTGAAATATTGAAAGATAACATTAGATTTGAAAGGAAAACTCCAAAGAACGTGGCCGTCTGCAAACCACTGCGAATCAGCGAAAAGAACGCACGCTATTGGACCACAGATCCACCCGAGAAAGACCGAGTACGACCGAAAAAGTCCGAAGAACCGAAAAAGAATGTGAAATTCTCAGAAGTATCTGGTTGCAATAGGAAGATTGTTGTCGATGATCCAGTCTGCGGTAGAAAAGTTGTACCAGTGAGAGAGTTGGAAGTGTCCTTAGACCAAATGATACTAAACGGTTATTTCGAGAAGCATAATATACCCATATCAAAGCATATGAAAGTTGGCAACGTTGTAAAGGAAGAGACAGCGAAGGCGACGTTGCCAAACGGGAAATGCTTATCGGGTATAGGAAAGGAAAAGCCGGTGCCTCGGAAAACTAGACATTTGCCGCAGGTGAGTTTACTCGTGTCGTATAGAAATATTTGCTTAGGAACATCTGTTTACATAAAAGGTTTAGTAATATTTTTTTTTAAATACTTGTTAAATATCATGAAGTCTCATATAGGCGTTGGTGGTGTAATGGTCAGCATAGTTGCCTTCCAAGCAGTTGATCCGGGTTCGATTCCCGGCCAACGCATGTCTTTTTATGATGAATTAATTTACACTTGAATGCATGATTGTAAGAACACGCCTTGTATAAGATGACTGTAAAAAACCACCTCATCCCAAAACTTTAAAAATCAATATAAAAAAGCTATTAATTATTTCTATACGAAATTTCCAATATACCATATTTTTAATATTTCTTAACATAAATAGTAAAAAAAAAATCATACAGTTAATTTTTTTTACACCAGACAGTTTTTATTGATTTTCTTAAAATTTTATATTTGGTCTGAGGTGGGTTTTTACAATCATGCATTCACTTATTAATAAAAGATTTTATTTAATACTAGCTCGCGCCCGTGACTTTGTCCGCGTTGAAAAAGAAAAAAGTAGCCTATCCTGTGTCCTGTACGTCTAATTAATGTTTATCTACCAAGTTTCATGAGTCAGTTAAGTAATTCGTTTATGGAGGATCTAAGCATCTAGTTTTAAAGATCTAAGCATACATAGGGACAGACAGACAGCGGGAAGCTACTTTGTTTTATACTATGCAGTGATATAGTTTATTTAAAGTCTTAACTTGGCTAATTTTGAGCATCAATTTTCATTATAACCCATTTCCCGTGGAGCGGGATTGGAGCTGGTACGGCCTTGTGTATCGAAGCAATAGTAATAAGCAACAAACTGTAGGTAATTTTATGATTAATTCAGTCTGCTGTTGGCGGCCTATTAATTACGAGCGCTCAATTAGTTACAAGTCACAAGATACGAGCGGATTCAAAAGCAGACGCAAAAGAGGGGTGTAATAAGTTTGACCTTTGTGTCTCTGTGTGGCATAGTATCTCCCAAACGGGTGGACCGATTTTGATTCTGTTATTTTGGTTTGAAAGCTGACATTATAGAGATGGTTCTTAGCTATAATTTAGGAAGATCTCTTCAGGCGTCAGCCCATATACAAGTTGACGAAATTTACAGCAGATATAGAGTGTTTAGGCTCAATAAAAATTCCAGCTTATACTAATTTTTGATTGCAGCATGTTATTGATGATTTAACAAGGTTTAACTAGACGGTATTAAAAAAATATTTTTGCATCTTGATAGCCAATAAAACATAATTATAAAGAGTAAGTTTAATAAAGTTTGTATGTTTACTTGTTTTTATTTTTTACTTTGTAAATTTTAATAAATAAATATAGGAAGTGATCTTCGAAACTACACATCCGATCTAAAAAAAAATCCTTTAAGATTTTCAAAATTTCAGTATGGACACAGGCTAAATATTCCAATAGGGCCCCAGTTATCAATACTAATAATAAATCTGTAAGGGTTTTCGGAGATAACATGTTTATAGGCTCTATACATGATACTGAAACTAAATAGACCATTTTTAGAATTTTTTTCTGTATGTATGTATGTATGTTCCTCCATAACTCATAAACGAATTAACTGATTTTCACGAAACTTGGTATATAAACATTAATTTAGACGTACAGGACACAGGATAGGCTACTTTTTCTTTTTCGACGCTAACGAAGTCGCGGGCAACAGCTATTTTTAAAATAAAGATACAACGCTTGGCATCAGTATAATGTCAGACGTCAATGTATGCCAGGCTTGATATTGTTTTACTTATTTTCTCATGTGTTATGTTTTTCATTTGTCAACACGAACGAATTCGCAGGCACCGGCTAGTCTTAATTAAGAGTGCGTATAAAGCAAACAAAATTAGTAATTTCACCCGCGTGGCCCCTTGGACATGACAGTGACACAAAATACGTAGAACTACGCGCAACATGCGACGGAAGATAGCGCATCTCGCTCAATAAAAATGTTATAAGTGCCAAAAGTATTAAATATTAATTATTCGTAAACTACAATGTCAAATGAAAAATTGATACATAGAGCATTAGATAATCTGTGAAGTGAGATTACTGATACACTTTTAGCTTTGAATGTGTGTCATTTTGAAAATAAAACTAAAATCGATGGAAATGAGAGTTCACTTAGTGATTTTTTTTCTATCGAGAAAATTTCATTATATTACTTTTTCGGTCCGAGCCTTCACTTTCATTAATAATGTATTTATCTATTTTGAAAAAGTTTTTAAATTGGACTTTGTTTACTTAGATAAAATTCAAATCTAGGATTGGCTATTTCTCTTTATACGCGCCCTTAAATAAATAAATAATGACCATGACACTTTCAGTGAAGTCTTACATGTCAATTAGGAATGACCTGGTAATTAGAATGCCTTCTCAGACATGCTAGTGTAACATTTCCATTAGTTGGTGTTGCAAACATGAAGTGCTAATTGGCAGAATTATTTTTGTCGCGAAGAGTTTGACCTTGTTCTCCAGATTATTCTGAATTCTGATTCTTTGATAAAGGATACACTAGATTCTGGGTTGTTTCACCATATTCCTTAATCAGAGGTTTCACTACGACAGTAACTATTCCTTAATGTGAGGTTTCACTAAAAGTGGCATAGTAGAATATCACCGCACTCTCAGATTGGGGTGATATTTCAAATTAGTTGCACAAAGTTGTCCTTAAGGTGAACACGTTTTACTACTTGAACTATTACTATTACTAAATGTTAAATGTTAAGGTTCAAATCAGTCATACAACATTTACATTATTCATCTTTTCAACCGACTTCCAAAAAAGAAGTAGGTTCTCAATTCGACTGTATTTTTTTTAATGTTTGTTACCTTATAACTTTCGACTGGGTGAAACGTTTTTGATGATTCTTTTTTTATTTGAAAGCTGGTGCTTCCCGTGTGATCCCATTTCAATTTGGTCCAGTTCTGACAATGGCATCCATGAGAAAACGGTTTGAAGTCGGTTTTTTTTTTGTTAAAAAGAGATATACTATGTAGTGAATTATATATAGATATAGGACTGGTTAGATTAAGTTAACCACTTTTGAAACAATTGATTGTGCCTCCGCCAAGTATTCCTCAGTAATTGGATATAATATTGTATACTTTCTAAAATCTGGGTTACCTGGTCAAAGAAGCCTCTCAACTAAGAAGGCCTTTAAAGGTTACTTATAATTGACTTGACGAAATGATACCCTTCCTAATAACATTATTGTTACATTTAAGCTCAGCGTAGACGTGATTATAGTATATATTAATTAATATGCTAAAACATTGCTAAAACATAAATATACAGGGCGTTCCAAGACTATGCGACATAAAGGGAAAGTACCTTAAATATCGTAGATAGGATATTTTTCTGAAAGAAGACTTTGTTATTTTTAAAGGTTAGTAATACTGCATTCAAAGATTTTCTAAAAATTACTTTTTCGTCTGGGAATCGAACCGACTTCAATGTGAAAAAAAAAATCATCCGTATTTTTATGATGCCAATTGAAAGAATGGACAATAAATAATAATTCTTCTTAAGTAACCTAGTATCTTAAAAGAAAGGAATAACGTAAAATGTTTGATTAAAATTTCGAGAATATTATTTATTGCCGACGATGACGTAATTTTTAGAAAATTTTTGAATGCAGTATTACTAACTTTTAAAAATAACATAGTCTTCTTTCAGCAAAATATCCTATCTACGATATTTAAGGTGCTTTTCCTTTCATGTCGCATAGTCTTGGGACACCCTGTATATTATAGCAATATAATGTAGTCGGGGTACGACCGACCGTTTTTAAAATTCTTTCACTATAGAAGCTCATTATCAGCGCAGAGAGTAACATTGGCTATTATTTTACTAGTATATATTTGAGCGGACGAAGGCACGTGCAACAGCCTAGTAATATTATAAATGCGTAAGTTAGTTTGTTTGTCAAGCTTTCACGGGGTAAATTGTTAAGAGCGGGTATAAAGAGAAATAGCCAATCCTAGACTTGAATTTTATCTATGTAAACAAAGTCTAATTTAATTATTTTTTAAAATATATAAATACATTATAAATGAAAGTGACGACTGTAACAGAAAACATAATATAATGAAATTTTCTAGATAGAAAAAAATCACCAAGTGAGCTCTCATTTCCATCGATTTTAGTTTTATTTTCAAAATGACACACATTACAAAGCTAAAAGTGTATCAGTAATTTCACTTCACATATTATCTAAGGCTGTATGTAACAATTTTTCATTTGACATTGTAGTTTACGAATAATTAATATAAATTTAATACTTTTGGCATTTATAACATTGTTATTAAGCAAGATGTGTGCTGAGAGAGAGAGAGAGAGAGAGAGAGAGAGAGAGAGATGAGAGAGAGAGAGAGAGAATCTTCCGTCGCATGTTGTGCGTAGTTGTACGTATTTTGTGTCACTGTCATGTCCAAGGGGCCGCGCGGGTGAAATTACAAATTTTGTTTGCTTTATACCCATTCTTAATGTAGCCTTGTACTTACATTGTTTTCTGAATTTAATGTTACTCTTTACATCATGTCGTATGTTGTTCATGGTCTTACGATGCTGACGTCATCCGCCCATTAAATCTTATAACGAGCTAGAGCTACGAAAGCTTATGGGATAGGGCGGTAAGTATTTTTGTGTCACTATGTTTAATTTTTTACTAGCATTTACTCGTGACTTCGTCCGCACCTGTTTTTCTCAATTCTTTTATCATTCATTCAAACTTTGTTGCTTCATATTTTTGTATTTGTTGTTTGTATTTTTATAGGAAAAGTCATCAAACTACTACAACATGGAACCCGCGTGCCATACAAAACACTACGAATTTTATGGAACATTTAAAAGTGACATATGCGTAGAGCATGAACTGTCATTTAAAACAAAACAAACAATAATAAGTACGTAATTTAAAGAAAATCTGACTTTACGTCAACCCATTAGAGTTTAAAATGAAATAGTAGAAGTTGATCGTTACTACCTTTTACCATTGACGCGTGAAGGCAAGAGTCCGCCATGATTCTGTAAAAGGCGTTCTTTTTATGTGCCGCTTTGGCATTTGTGACGCAAATTCCATTGTAGTATTTCGATGGGAAAAGTAGATTTTTGTGGATAAAAAGTACCCTATGTCCTAATATGTATCCCTGACCTGACAGATTTTATAGTGATCAGCCTATGTTAAGCCTTCTATAAGCTTCAAGTATTATTTTTTTAATTTATCAATTTTAATTTTAATTACAAATATATAAAAATACAAACAGTGTGTGTAGATGAATAAAATACAAATTGTAATTTTTGAAATAAGGAAAAAATCTGAATAAACTATCTTAAATGAAATAATACCGTATCCACAATCCTTTTATGGGGTAAATTAAGGATTTAAGGGCTCATTAGAAGGGCTTAAAACGAGGCAAGCGGGTTGGTATTATAGCCCTGATCCTTCACATATACTTATAGATATGTGACGTACACAACCCTAATAAAAGGCAGGCGTTTACAGGACCCTTTTGAAGGAGACTAACATATTATGGGAAAACTTAACCTTTTCAATTTGATTTCGATAGATTTTTCATTAACTCGTCCGTTATCATTGTAAATCTATTAGGTAAAAGTATAGGAGAAATTTTTTTTCATAAATAATAATCATTTATTTCAGAAACAACATCTATATTACCTATTAACAAAATAATAATAATAATATTTTACATCCACGTAAGTTGAATAAAATAAATAAATAAATATCTTCACCATACATTACTTTTTTTGTAAATACATACATATTATAAATAAAAAACATTCATGACTCAGGGTGCTAGCGGGATTCGAACCCGCGACCCTTTGCTTAACAGCTGGAATTACTGACCAAACGTATCGTCAAACTTTTTCAATTTGATTTTGCTAGATTTTTCATTAACTCATCCGCTTACATTGTAAACCTCATAAAATATTCATAAAAATCATCGAAGTAATACAACTATGGAATTTGCGTTACATAAAAATGCCAAAACGGCACATAAATAGTACGCCTAAAACGGAATCATGGTGGAGTCAATGGTAAAAGGTAGTAACGAAACGACCAAGATCTACTATTCATTTTTAAACTCTTATTTCTTGACGTAAAGTCACATTTTCTTGAAATGACAAATGTTTGGTTTGTTTTAAATGACAGATGACAGTTCATGCTCAACGCATGTATGTCACTTTTGAATGTTGTAGTCTTTTAGTACATTGATGATAAAAATATAATAATTTGTTCTAAGAAAAGTATTACGGTTGGGATTGACGGTACTGAGAAATAAACTAAAAAGTATTTCAGCCTTACATTATCTTTTTTATTGTGAAAATAAAAGGGGAAAACAAACGTCATGTCAGCAATAAAACAAGCATTTCTTTACAATTTATCTGATGCGTGAATTACTCGTAGTTTCCCATTGTTCAATAGCAACTGTATGCGGAGGTAATAAGAGCGTAAATAGATCGCACTGTTCATTTCAATGCTTGGTTTTTCTAATCAGAACATGTTTCGTAATATTCAAGACTAGCTGGCGCCCGCGACTTCATCCGCGTCGAAAAAGAAAAAAGTAGCCTATCCTGTGTCCTGTACGTCTAAATGTTTATCTGCCAAATTTCATGAAAATCAGTTGATTCGTTTAAGAGTTATGGATGAACATACATACAATAGTTAATACCCTACACTTACAGATTTATTATTAGTATTGATTGATGATTAGTATTGATGATGATGATACAAAACATACATGACTCAGGTACAAAAGTAAAATGTTAACAAACATTTGCCCCTAGTGGGATTCGAACCCGCGATCGTTTGGTTAACAGCTAGGGTTAGACCACGTGTCATCATTTAATTTAATAAGTATACTCTTACATCAGGGCCCGTATTCTCTATGTGTGGTTTTGCTGTGGTTATCGACTCGATGCGGTTATAGACTCGACATAATTGTCTACTTTGGTGAATACCAAAGTAGACAATTATGTCGACTAAGCACATGTCAAAATATCTACGACGTTTTTTCCGTAGTTATAGATGTCGATGAAGTTATTAGCGCGTTATTGTGTGGTTTTTAGTTTGACAAAGTATTATTTCCAATTTAATGTCGACATTGGAGTCGATACGTTTTAAAAACCACAGATAGAGAATAGGCCCGCTGATTTGACTTACTTAAATCTGAACGTACGTTTTACGAGATATATTTTCAATTTGTTGCAGGTGATTGCAGCGTTAGCTGTGTCGTTAGCACCATTTTCGGCAGGTCTGGGCAAAGGTTACAGCTCTCCAGCGATCGCTTCACTCCAAGGTCCGGGAGCTAATGCCACTCGTCGAGACTTCCAACTGACTGATCAGCAAGCTTCTTGGCTCGCATCTCTTTCCTTTCTTGGTACGCAAATTTTTATTTTATTTGTGGATAAATTAGTAAATTCCATTTTACTTTTTATTTTTACAAACTATGTCATAAAAATTAAAATCTACAATTGGCTATTTGACAAGATTTAAAATATACTACAAATTGTGGTTATCCTATAAGAAAATAACGTAAAAAACAGATGTCACATTATTTTAAGCTAAATTATCTATATTTTTTGCAAATTATATGAAGAAAAAATGTGTGCACTGCGATTGGTTGCAACACTGATGACGTCATACGCTAGTAAACATTGATTGTACTGACTGTAGTTGTAGTTGTTTACTAGCATGTGACGTCACACGTATCAAAGACCAGCGCCATTACAGAAACAGCGTTTTTGGCGCTGTTTTAGAAATTTAAACTTTAACATCGATTTTTATTAACAATACAGTAGATCTCCCGGAAATATCAATGTAGTGTGCTTATTATGTGGTAAAGAATAATTCAAAAAGATTTTCTAAAATTCTGCTGTAAGTTTTTTAAGGAGTTGAGTACACACAGACTACTCGTTCATTGAAGTTATTAAAGTTGCTTTTGAAAATATTTGATAATTTTATGTCAGAATAATCGTAATTTTAATATTCATGTAATTTAACTTTAATTTTAATTTTAATTTTAATTTTAATTTTAATTTTAATTTTAATTTTAATTTTAATTTTAATTTTAATTTTAATTTTAATTTTAATTTTAATTTTAATTTTAACTTTAATTTTAATTTAATTTTAATTTTAATTTTAATTTTAATCATAATTTTAATAAATACATAATGTGTGTGCTTTTTAATAAATATGTGTGTGTATTATATAAAGCTTTTTCTATGTACAAAGCTTCCATAGTTTTTACAATAATTAAATTATTTTGGATTTTTTTTTTATATATAAATTGCAGATTTACTCTGCAATTTATATTAAAAACAGCATGAAAATGAAAATCGGTGCAGTAGTTTTAAGTTTATCGCGAACACAGACAGACAATCTCACATTTAATTTTGTACACATTAAAATATTAGACGACTTAATAAAAACATCAGTACCGATCAACATCAATCACTGTCCGTAAACAACTTAAATTTAATGGTGGGACCGTAAAAACCGTTAATTACCGTAAAACGTTAAGCCGGTTACAAGTCACGACAAACTCGCATTAGACGGAATTGGAAGTAACTTTTTAACAATTGATGTCACCATTGATCCAATTTATTTTGAGAATTGAAACAACTTTTGTTAACGCTTTTCTATTATTATTTTTTTCATTAATATTTTTTTTATTAATGTTTGGTTGTCTTATATTGGGGTATCATCATAAATACTAATAATAAATGTGTAAGGGTTGGTCATGGAGTAAGTTACTTTGTTTTCAGAGATATCGTGTTTATAGGCTGTATACATGATACTGAAACTAAGTTGACCATTTTTAGAATTTTTTTCTGTATGTATGTATGTATACAAGTATGTATGTTCCTCCATAACTCTTAAACGAATCAACTGATTTTCATGAAACTTTGCAGATAAACATTCAAACGTACAGGACACAGGATAGGCTACTTTTTTCTTTTTCAACGCGGACGAAGTCGCGGGCGCCAGCTAGTCAATACTAATAATAAATCTGTAGGGGTCGGTCATGGAGTAATTTACTTTGTTTTCAGAAATATCGTGTATATAGGCTCTATACATGATACTGAAACTAAATTGACGATTTTTAGAATTTTTTTCTGTATGTATGTATGTATGTATGTATGTATGTATGTATGTATGTATGTATGTATGTATGTATGTATGTATGTATGTATGTATGTATGTATGTATGTATGTATGTATGTATGTATGTAAGTATGTATGTTCCTCTATAACTCTTAAACGAATCAACTGATTTTCATGAAACTTGGTATATAAACATTTAGACGTACGGGACACAGGATGGGCTACTTTTTTTTCAACGCGGACGAAGTCGCGGGCGCCAACTAGTTGGTTAATATTTCTCTGTTTCTCCGCTCCGCAAGCTCGCTCCGCTACAATGGACAGGCAGCCTGCTGAACTCAGCTCTGTATAAAACTGTTTTAGGAGCATTATTCGGTGGCATGGCAGGCGGTGCCGCGATGCGTCATGGCCGTCGCCGCGTGTTATCTCTTGCAGCGGCGCCCTGCAGCCTGTCATGGCTGCTCACAGTCCTCGCCACCTCTGTCAGAATGATGTGCATCACCGCCTTTCTCGGTGGATTCTGCTGTTCCATACTGACTATGCTGTCTCAAGTGAGTTTTTTTTTATAATTTTAATATGTACAAAAAGAGCCCAACTCGCCTAATGAAGTGTTCAACTTCAAATAATCAAAAGAACATTCGAAATCTCGCATTTTTCCATGTCTTTTTCCTAACTGAAACTCCTGTAAACATTTTAATCGAACTTGTCGTAAGTTAGATTCGGGAAATTTCAGCATAAAGCTTAATTAAA
The DNA here is from genome assembly GCA_945859745.1 of Synanthedon formicaeformis. Taxonomy (NCBI): domain Eukaryota; kingdom Metazoa; phylum Arthropoda; class Insecta; order Lepidoptera; family Sesiidae; genus Synanthedon; species Synanthedon formicaeformis. Next base: position 7,399,118 of record OX243975.1, read on the forward strand.
TTAAACATAACTTGAGGTAAGATAATCTAAAATCTAATTCATTGAATGAACTTACAGACGGGTCTGTGGTTTATCTTCGTAATTAATATTTACAGGAAAACAGATCTTACCGCATTGTTGTTAAGGCTTAGAGGAATTACGCCTTAATCGGCATTCAGAAGAAACTAATTTTCAAGTTGCCCGCATATTACGCCGGCGTGGTAGGGTGTCCATAATTTGCATATATGTAGGTTAAAAAATTAAATTTCGGATTTAAAAAATATTTAGTAATTCTTTGAATTCTTGAATTTTTATCTAAAAGCTTGCCACAAATTAAATCTAAGTTTTAGAATAAATCTACAACCATGCAATAATAATGAATACATATGATTACTTAGCTGGTGTCCGTGACTTCGTACGCTAAATGATAAATGAAAAATATAACACCTGAGAAAATATATGAGTAATATAATATGACGCTGTGATAACGGAGACGCTGCCGCTACTGTTATATGAATATGAATTATGAATATAAAAAGTATCACAATTTTGTATGTTAATCCAGGTAAAAAACTACCTCTGTGCCTTTCATCCAAATCCAATCAGCCATTTTTGCATTATTGAGGAACAAACATACAAAATACAAACATACAACTTTTGCTCCTTATCCTATAAAAAATGTTGGCAACACAAATGGCGTTGCTTGAGCACAAATGGCGACGGTAGCTACCTACCATTAAGTAGACCTTTAATAAGAATAATCTCACAAAATGAATAAATAAAGGCTACCCTATTTATAATTGATAAAGTCTGAAACTTCGTTGAAGTTGCGCTCTCTCCTTCAAATAATGACGTTTGCTCAGTACGTCACAGTATGTTAACTCGGTACAAGCTTCGTAGAATTCTTTTTTCTGGTTTTTTTTTTTTTTGGAGTGAAAGCTTCCTTAGGCGAGGTTGGGCAGTTGTTTCAAATTGAGAATTTGGTTGGAAGTAATATAATAAAACAGTAAATTCGGGCCAAGATACGACAATTTGACCTGCTCGGTTGGTGAGCGTCTCGCCCAGATAGAATTTAAAAATCATGTACCTATGTAAAGTGTAGTTCGCTTTGAGGAACAAAACAATAGTTATCTGTCGTCGGAAAAATTAACTATACTTTTTTTAAATCTAAGTTTTCACTTCTGACGTGCAGTACAACGACTTACATGCTTTTTTGCTTAAGTTAGTTTATGTCAGTTCCCTCGACAAAATTTGATAAATGGCCCTTCTAGGGCGAGTTATGCCACTGGACTATGTTATAGTAATTTAGAAATCAGGATAAATTGAGTATTCATTTATTTTTATTTAAATGAATATACCTCCTGTTCATTTACTTTTTAACGTGACCCTGCGTCTCGGTCCCAAGTAATTTTCCGAATTTGCTTACAAAGGAAAAGTTTTGCGCTAACGATAAAATTGTTATTTATTATTCTCCGGGAATGAAATGAGCGACAACTTGTTTGTTCAGCTTTTAATACTGTGTCATAATCATAATTATTTAATACAACAGTTGAAACCACAGTAAGCAAACATGGAGTTTTATCTGAACAATTGAATAAATTTAATCTATTCATCAACTTTTGTTATGTTAAGGTCGACAGACAATCTGACGGTTTACTTCAACCTATCACACAAGTGCGCTACCGACCATAGTAGGATTCATGATAAGGATTAGGAATAGGGAGTATTATTACTACCTGTGTCCCGCATTTTAACTCCACTAAAAAACTAAATTGTTCCTTTTTTGAATTTCAGGTTTATATCAGCGAAATATCAGTACCTGATATTCGAGGCTGTCTCAGTGCCGTGCTCAAAATCGTCGGTCACCTTGGAGTACTCTTCAGTTTCACCATAGGAGCGTATCTCGATTGGCAACAACTTGCACTTTGTATATCCGCTGCTCCATTGCTTCTGTTTTGCACCGTTCTTTACATACCGGAAACACCAAGCTATCTCGTGCTCATAGGTAAAGACGAGGAAGCGTATAAAAGCCTTCTCTGGTTACGTGGTCCAAATTCAGATGTAGCTCAGGAATTAGCTACAATAAGAACGAATGTTTTGGCAAGTAAAAATTTCAGCCAACGACAAAGTCAAATGTCCGGCAGTCAGTTTATTAACTCGTTGGATGTTAGAACAATGAATCGACTTCTAGGCCCAATTTTGGTGACTTGTGGTCTGATGATGTTTCAAAGATTTTCGGGAGCTCATGCGTTTTCGTTCTACGCTGTCCCAATTTTTAGGAAAACATTCGGTGGCATGAATCCACATGGAGCAGCTATAGCTGTGTCCTTCGTACAACTATTGGCTTCCTGTCTTTCGGGTCTTCTAATAGATACTGTTGGAAGATTACCATTGCTTATTGTCAGCTCGGTTTTGATGTCTATGGCTTTAGCCGGCTTTGGAAGCTACGCGTATTACGAAGAAGTGCATAGGAATCAAAGGATTCAGAACGTAATGTTCCATCAAACTATTGGTCAAAACGATTGGATACCTTTGCTTTGCGTCCTAGTATTTACCATAGCTTTTTCTCTGGGAATGAGTCCTATATCCTGGCTGTTGATTGGTGAATTGTTTCCTTTAGAGTATAGGGCGTTTGGAAGTGCAATGGCAACGGCTTTTAGCTACCTCTGCGCGTTCGTTGGTGTTAAAACTTTTGTAGATTTCCAGCAAACTTTAGGCCTTCATGGAGCCTTTTGGCTGTACGCGTCCATAAGTGTGGGAGGATTGTGTTTTGTGGTTTGTTGTGTACCGGAAACGAAAGGGAAGGATCTGGATGAAATGGACCCAAACTATGTTCAGAGTCTCTCGCCTAAGAGGTAAAAGTGCTTATGATACTTCTTATTGAATTCAAGGTTATTTTTGTAGACGTCGGTTATGTAGAATCTAGTTCAAGATGTGTTACGGTCTGAGCTTGAATAGTTTTGATATGTATATGAGGAATTAAATGCAAATGTACTTCGTACGTAGTGAGCCTTAACATCCCCTAGAATGGATCTGTAATAGTTTTAGGTGAGTTTTTTATAGGATTGTGAAAGTGTTGGAATAGAGAACCGGGAATATTTAATGGTGAGAACACACGACGGTATATTATATTAGTTATTATTATATTAGCATTATTATATATTATACTAGACCTAGCAAATGCGACATTGAAAACTAAATTGATACAAAAATTTATCGATTCCACCGTGAAATTTCGGCTGTGCTAATTGAAATGAAGTTTTTTAAAAATTAAAAAAAAAATGTGTGTGTGTCAGCTCCGACGCACGACTGGAGTTTACTCCTTAGGAACTTACGAATGATAAATAAATAATTTAATAAATATAATAAAAACGTATTAATATAATATTAAAAGCATATTGTAGCCTGTAACGCGTAACGTGTGACATGTGACATGTACTCCCATAAATTTTCATACCTCGGGCTTATATAATTATGAAATCTATCCTTAAGGAGTAAACTCCAAAAAAACTACTTACACCACAAAATTTTCATTCATCACATATCCCTAACCATATCTTTACATTTTTAATGAATTAGTTTTATATTTTTAAGATTGCTGTGGTCCATTTCTTACCTCTCGAAAGTGTGTGTACCCTTAGATTTCTTATAATTGTAATTAGATAAAATTCTCTTTCCGATTAGAAAATTGTCGATTTATAATCTAACTATTATCGATTGTAACATTTTTAACGAGCTTCCCTACCTTTACTCAAAGACAATAAATTTATGACAATAATATTCGATATCAATATTTATAAGGACTAATTATATTAGATGAGTGAGCGACTAGGTTATCCAGTCATTACAGTAATTATAAAAAAATGTGTATCCTAGTTATCAAACTATTTACAAAACGGTTAAGGTGAGTCGAGACTATAGAGCAAAATATGTTATAAAACATAGTTATATAGCATGTTTTATGTGTTATTAAAACAAAATTATATAACATTTGCGCGTGAGTTGCGTCATCAACCAGATAATTTATATTTAGACATGTTTAGACATTGTTATATTGCACTGTTATTTAAATGTGATCTTACAGTTTGGTTTTATATTGCAATGTTATACAAAATGTTAAATACTGTGGACATGTTATATAACAAAGTTTTAAAACATGTTATTTAATTTGGACACACCTTTACAGATTCAGCTTAGAAAATTTTCGTGACATTTAATCCTATTTTCCATATTTCTTTGCGTCCTTTTATTTAAGACTACCCTACAAGATTTAGAAAAATGTCTATACTCATAAACTTAACGTACATACTTACCTGCAGATGTCTTTCCAAAGATATATTAGTTTTATATATTGGCTTATGGCCTTGGTTATCTTTACCCTTAAAATATAAATCAATTAGCCCTGAAGTCTTATTTTGCTTCATACACTGGACCACAAAGAAAAAAGGGTCGGCTAAAAAATCTTCAAAAGTACCTGACCTAGTTTTTATGAAATAAAGACTAAATTAAAGCTAAACTAAATTATTTTTATTTTTATTGAAGCACATTAATATATTCTTTAATTTAGTCTTTATTTCATAAAGCTAGGTCAGGTACTTTTGAAGATATTGAAGATTTTCTAACCGACCCTTTTTCTTTGCGGTCCAGTGTACCTCTTTTCTTTGAAACGACCCAAGAAAAATGTATTTACTAATGAACTTCGTGTATCTACTTTGCAGACGTCTTAAAATATTAATAGACCTTATTAAAAAAATATATAACACCTCTTAAATGTAAGTAAAAAAAAATGGCTAAATATTTTTTTTTATTCTTGAACTTTTTCGTGAAGTTGTTTTGGTAGAGAGTTATTTAAGTGAATAATAGACTAGAGATTGTAAGGGGACATCCATAACTTAAGTGAGGCGATTTTGGCAATTCCCCCCCCCCCCTAATCTCACGTGAGATTTTTCAAAATGCGTATTTTTAGTTAATCTATGCTTGATTGATTGTAGTGTTATTACGTGAGATTTGCCAAGAAAATGAGATTGGGTGAGATTTGGCTCAAAAACCTCACGTAATTTATGGACGCCCCCTAATGTGTAATTAAATCAATTCGTTAACATAATAAAAGTTGTCATTATTTATTTAAATTATTTTCTCAATATATATCTGTTAATATTATACAAGACTAGCTGGTGGCCGCGACTTCGTCTGCGTTCTCTATAGCCTATATTAGCCTTCCTCGATAAATGGACTATCCAACACAAAGATATATTATTTTCAAAAAAACTATTTTTAGATCGATCAAATAATGTATGTTACTAAAAAAAAAACTTTTACTATTTTCAAAAATACAAGTGACAACCTTTATTATGTTTTTAGTAATAAAAAAATATTTATATGTTCGTAAGGATTTATTGTTTTGAACGATATTGTGATTAATATTTTTTTAATTTTGCTTGTGTAATGGGCGACGGTCCACATACCACCAAATGGACAATCAACCTGTCTGCCAACCTAACATAAAAATATACATCTACTAGCTAGCTGCTGCCCGCGACTTCGCCTGCGTAACTTTGTAAATTATATACTAAAAACCTTCCTCGAGAACCACTCTATCCATTGGTGAAAACAGCTTGAAAATCGGTGCAGTAGTTTTTGAGTTTATCGTGAACAGACAGGCAGACAGACGCGGCGGAGGACTTTTTTATAATATGTAAGGATACATTTAAAATTCTCGTGACACAGTGTTGTAACCAAACTCCTCCGAATTGTTGTGTTGGTTTGTGTATAACGCAAAAACTCGAAAATTGACTTGAAAATTTTACACAATATGCAATCCGCCACAAGAATTGATAACATATATATATATATATATATATATATATATATATATATATATATATATATATATATATATATATATATATATATATATATATAATATAACCTCAATCGCGAGAAAATCTCTTATTTTACTTCGCCATCTGTCGAAAGCGAGAAGAACTAACTCGCCATCGAAGACGAGAACCGCTGTCACATTTAAAGTGGCAGTTAGCCGTTGTCATGGCAGCCGAGTTAATATAAGACAAAGCCACAGCGAAGCGTGGTCGGGCTCACCTAGTAATATATTATTACTAGCTGGCGCCCGCGACTTCGTCCGCGTTGAAAAGGACAAAAAGTAGCCTATCCTGTGTCCCGTACATCTGAATGTTTATCTAACAAGTTTCATGAAAATCAGTTAATTCGTTTACATACATACAGAAAAAAATTGTAAAAATGGTCAATTTAGTTTCAGTATCATGTATACCGAGCCTATAAACACGATATCTCTGAAAACAAAGTAACTTACTCCATGACCAACCCTTACAGATTTATTATTAGTATTGATTAATTTCGTATATCTTTTTTTAATTTAATATATTCGTTCTAATTTTGAATACGATATAACATTATCGTTCTAAACAATAAATCGTTGTCCAAATTAGAAAATTGCCTTTCTTAGCTTATGCCTGCCACAATTTTAGCCTATTATTGTTGAGAATGTATAAATTAATAATTATTAAAATAATATGTTTATTAAAAATATATGTTTCATTATATATATAAACATTAGATTTGTAAAGAAAAAAAATATTAATGTCCTCTAAGTAAAAACATATTGAAATTTACTTATCTACTGATTTCAAATCAATTTTAAAAAATGCATGTTTCTTGTTATTATTTAATCTTATTAAAAATAAGATGAAATAAGATAATAATAAGATCTGTAATAATGTATTATTCTTATTCTTACCTTATTTTATATTGTTATTATTATTTGTCTATATATATATATATATATATATATATATATATATATATATATATATATATTAAAATAAACCGAGAAGAATAATACCTATATGAAATTATGTCTTACCTTATTTGGTCTTATATATTTTAAATTTATATTGTTATCATTATTTGTTTTAATCTTATTTAATATTAAATAGTATAATTATTACTTCGTGCAATTGTGTTTTTTAAAATATGTGAAAATTATATATATTTTTTAATATTAACGAAAATGTATTACTTACCTACTTATTGAATAAAAAAAAACCATTCGTGTAACATTAGAAGGCCTAAACCCCTGCTCTTAATAATAATTATTATAAAACTTTATATATATTATTATTTGCATTAGAATATTAATTTGTTATTGTAATCATTAAAAAAAATACTAACGAAAATTATGAAATTATCAATTAACGCGGATTATAAAATTAATAGACAAATTAATAGGTTGTGAATTTATACATTTTCTAGATTTTTTATAAAATAAAAACAGCGTGTAAATTGAAAAAGATATAAAAAAATATGCTTATTGTAACGTATTTTGCTTGCTTGCTTAGCTTGTAGTTTATTAAGAATTAAATCCCATATCTTAGAACACTTATTACAAATAGTTTGAAAGGAATTGAAATAAAAAATACATATTATATTGTCATAGCCATATTATTTTAATATAAACTAAAAACAATATTCGATGGAGAATCTAGATATTTATGTCTTGAAGTCATCTCAATATGCAATAATAAAAAAATGAACTCTAAATTTTGTATCGTAAGAGCTGAGTGAAAACTAAATCTTATAATACTAAAAACGAGAAATTATTATGCCACGCAAAGATTTAAATCGAAAGATGCGGCGTAATCTCCTCGCGCCATACTAAAAACACACCGAAAATTCTTAACAATGGGTTGGGCGCAGGCGCTCAACCCAACTACAGTTGCACGCCAGCTACAGTGAGTGACGGTCGCTTGTTGAGAGCGTCGCTATCGTCACAGTCACGTTTGAAGTAAGGAATGTGTTGTCTGTGTTTAAAAGTGTGTTTATACAAAGGTATATGTATTTTATACTTTTGTCTTTAGTATAATGTATGTTGTATTTTGTAACACACTTTCGCTAGTAATGCCGCATCTCTCGATTTAAATCTTTGATGCCACGACGGTCTCGCAAACGGCTAACGATTTTGACGAAAATCTAGGGTTAGGCAGTGATATGTTAAACAAGACAGGATGCGCCCTTACCATACTACTAGTGACAAAAAAATGGTGCTCCAATTTGCACATCTAGTTACTAAAAATATGTTTACTATTTTTTTACTAAAAGTATATTATACTAAAAATATGTTTAAAAAAATGTTACTAAAAAATTGTTTTCATTACCCTCTTAATACGTATTTTTATTTCTTATCGGCGTATTCTGTTATTGTAAACTGTTCTCATTGGTTGGTTGGACATATCACTGGTAAGTAGTCATTTTCGTATCTTTCTACGCACAGAATGAACACCCGTCATTAGTGCTAATTTCCGATTTTGACACCGGCGCGTCGGTGCCACGTACTAGGAGCGTTAGCCTTGTCCTTACGAAGTAATATAGAAGTCATTGGGGTTAGGGGGTTTTTTAGGACTACAAATCGATTTGTCAGGATTTTATCTTTGAGAAAATAAGTTTTAGATAGTTTTTTTAATGGTACGGTTACAAAAGTAATACAGCTTTCTCGTTTAATAATATTTTGAATTATTAATTCAAGTATTCTTGAATTTTTTTCTATAATGTTTCATAGACTTTCTTTCTTACATGTAAAAAACTTTAAACCTTTCATTGGTCCAAGCGAAGTCTAGTTAATTAATAATTTAAAAAATAGAGCATTACTATAAAAGAGAGTACAGAGCAATAGAGCTTGACATTTTTTTTAAATGTACTGTACGAACAAAATTTAGAGTTCAGAATTTATTATAACATTAATATTATATTATCTAATTTTATAAATAAATAAAAATTTATTTGACTATTTCTACATTGTTATATTATATGCATATTTTGTTACAATATTTATTTTTGCAAATAAAGCTCTATCCAATGACAGTTATGAATAATAAATTTTAATATTTCACTGTTATTAATTGTCATATTAGATTTATTTTTTTGTAACTAAACATAATACTAAATATTTTTTATGTCAAAATCTAAATTTGTTTATTTATAGAAAATTTATTTTACTATTGTCTTAAAGCCACACTCTGTATTAACATGAATATTTTCTCTAGTACTTTTAGTAGGTACTTTCGTAAATATAAGTAGGTAGTTCACCGTAACTTAGATTTTAAGATAGCAAGGCTTTAACTTAGCTTAGTGTTTCCTATGAAGACTAGAGTGTACAAATTAATGTTAATAAAATTATGTTTTATTGTCGGAGTGACAACTTTAATTAAGTGACGGATCTTAGATTGATAAATTGGTCTCGATGCGCTTGACTAGATACCGTCAGATTTAAATCGAAGATGCGGCGTAATCTCCTCGCGCCATACTAAAAACACACCGAAAATTCTTAACAATGGGTTGGGCGCAGGCGCTCAACCCAACTACAGTTGCACGCCAGCTACAGGGAGTGACGGACGCTTGTTGAGAGCGTCGCTATCGTCACAGTCACGTTTGAAGTAAGGAATGTGTTGTCTGTGTTTAAAAGTGTATTTAGACAAAAGTATATGTATTTTATACTTTTGTCTTTAGTATAACATATGTTGTATTTTGTAACACACTTTCGCTAGTAATGCTGCATCTCTCGATTTAAATCTTTGGATACCGTCGGCGTACTTGTCAAATGCGGCAACAAATACTGCGCCGAAGTCGGCGTACCCGAGCCAGTCACACTGCAAGCTGTCTGTGACGTGTACGTGCCGAATGTTTTATTAAATTTTGGGCATAATAAAATTCCAGTTTGCTTAGTGAAACTGTGTTAAAAAATATAATGAAACTGTGTAAAAAGTGACGATGTCTTACACACACTACACTAATGAGTTGCCGGATTCACGGAGCTGTTGTTTTTTGATAGCACGGTACTTATCTAGTCGATTGTAGCGAGACCAATCATTAATCTAAGTGACAGATAATATTTAAGATTCCGCGTCACCATTATGTTATAATAATACCCACTAATTGTCACATTAATTAACGCGTGACGTCATCCGCAACTCAAAACTCGCCGGCTGGTGTTAACGGTACTGAGTGTGTCACAAGATTACGTCATCAAAATGGCCGCCAAGCGCATTAGGAATTTGGTCCAGGAAAATTTTCTTTTTTTAACTTTGACATAATTTGTGGATTTGTTTAAAAAAAATTGCCAGTGTTAACTTTGGGTAAACAATTTTAGAAAAAGGAGATTTTTAAAAGATACATTTGGTTAGTTAAGGTCATATTGCCCAAAACCGGGATTCTCCTTTGATTTATTTAATTTATTATTTGTTTAATTTCCCTACAATGTAAATTGTTTTTAATCATTTATTTTAATGCAGGATAAAAACTGCCATTTTATTATTAATTTGATGAATAGATAGTACCTAATTTAAATAACCTATATTTACATAAAAAAAACAGAGAGCGTTCTGTGAAAAAAAAAATGACAATACCTTATAATAAAAATAAAATCTTAGAAAATGACAATAATAAAAAAAACTGATTATTATAATAATTATTATAAACCAATATTTATTATTATTTTGATTGTATAAGAATATACTATATTCTACTGATACATCTACTTACATATAGTTGATTCAATGTAATGCTAAAATGCCTAAATATACCTAGTTTAGATTGATTTGTTAATAATGTTGTTTTATTTTTTATCAATAATCGTATCTTCGTTACTTCTTTGGAGCTGATTTTTACACGAGAATTTACAGACACATATTCAAAAAACATTTGGTCTATAGAAATACCTATACTTATTGCTATTATAAAGAGAGGAAGGATATAATTATGTTTTGGTAGGGGAGCCCAAGAGGGGATTTTTGGATTTACTCGAGCGCGTCAGATATTGCCAATGTATATTCCCCATGTGTCCGATAACGGATATGTATTAATCTGACGGTTTGGTTGGTGGGGTTGGTGGGGGTTGGGGTAAAATTTTAAATACAACTTGAGCGCGTCAGATTTTCAGAGGGGATGTTAAGTGTACCTAAACTGAGCTCTCATTTAAAATTCAGACGATTCGGATGTAACGCAAGCTCGTGGCAGCTTTTTGAAAATGCAAATTTTTTTTTTGCCGATTGCCGTTTTGTAATTCTCGAGCGCGTCAGATTTTCATACAGACGTTTCAGCCTAAAGTCCTGATCGTGCTGATTCTTAATCTGACGGTTATATGGAGCATTTTTTAAAATACAGCGCCTACAAAATTTTAAACGCCTGTAGACGCTCACCCCACCGCTGAAATGAAAAACTTCATATAACCTTTTTTTCTTCTTATCATCCAATCTGCAAAGTCCTAGGTCCCCCCGACGCTCGAGTGACTCCACATTTAGCATCGTGGGCTCCCCTACCATTGTGTGGAGTTCACTAATAGTGTGATCCCAGGGCCCCCAGATGTGGACACTACCGCCCGTCATAAGGTCCCCCAAGATGGCCGGCGTACCTCCACTTTCAGAGCAGATATCTAAATTACCACACCTAAGTATTTGAAAAATTCTCACACTATTTGAAAGATACGTTGCTCCAGATCTTGGTCCGAGCTCCAGATTGTATCTATGCTTACAAAATAACTAGTTTTTACTGACTATATCAATCAACGCACAGTCAAAACTACAAGTAAGTCTACAAATCTAAATTTTGAAATAAAGTAAAAGTCCTTTGAGAAAGGATTTTTGGAAATTTCAACTCAGGGGCTGGTCGCTATCGCTAGATAGAGGTGTGTATATATTAACGCCCCCCTATTGCACCCAGTTGATAGATTACATTATATCTTCCGTTTACTGGCGCCATCTCATGCAAATTTCATTAATTACTAGCTGGTGCCCGCGATTTCGTCCGCGGTGAAAAAGAAAAAAGTAGCCTATCCTGTGTCCCGTAAGTACGTTTAAATGTTTATCTACCAAATTTCATGAAAATCAGTTGATTCGTTTAATAGTTATGGAGGAACATACATACATACAGAATTTTTTTTTTTAAATGATCAATTTGGTTTCAGTTTTATGTATAGAGCCTATAAACACGATTTATAGGCTCCATGATACTTACTCCATGACCAACTCCTACAGATTTATTATTAGTATTGATGATGATACCGTTGGCGACATCTATCCGAATTTAGGAGTACTATGTTGTATTCATTTGACAGTCATGCTTAGTTTGAAAGCGTTTAATATTCTGATTACTAGATGTCGCACTCATACATTAAAATTGCTCTCTATGCGTTTGGTAATCATAGCTTATTATTACAATTAAAATGGTTGTTTGAACAAGATTTTATCAAGTTTAGTGGTGGCACACAGCTTTTTGCAGTGGTCTTTTGTAAGGCTGTGGGTGGTTACTGCTGCCAAACGGGTTGCCCAATTTATGACTGTACAAATCTAAACTTATGATATCGATCAACGCACAGTAAAACTATGTGTACTAAACCCAGAAAATGCCTAGGTATTCACTGGATATTTAAAGTTTTTTTTTTTTATGTTAAGGTTCTTTTTTATGTTACGTTTCTAACAATTAAAGTAAACAAATAAAGAAAAATTTTTGTAGCAATATAAAATAATTCCACCATTTAGAAGAATTAACGCTTATCGAGAGCTGCATTCACAGGGGGTGTAAATGGGGTGCTTACGGGTGAATAAATTGAGGGGATGACGAGATCAGATGTGAAGTCAAGTATAAGATTATATTAGGGGCAAATGGGCCACGTGCCGATTATATTTATTAAATTTATTTATAGTTAGTCCCTACACACTTTAATATTGCCATATTGTTTGTCTGAGGTTTCATTATGGGTCATATTTTTATTACAATTTTTATTGACAACTATACTTGTTCCAATCGTTTATTTAAATTTTGACAGACCACGCATAGGAAGTTTTACAATAATTTTCGGTACAATGTCACAGCTTTACAATTCATACTGTTGGGCAACGAAATTCTATTCTGTACTTGCACAGAACAACGGTGGTACTGGCGCGGGGAAGCGGGCGGCGCGGGCCGCCACGGCGAACTCACACAGGCACACACAGTTTGCATTACAACTTTCAAGGCTGGCGCGTACAATATGTTTTTGAGTTGAGTGAGCGGTGGCGGATTTTCCATTTTGTGACAACCCTAGCGCGTGACAGCGAAGTACTTACACGAGTGGCGGCGTCGCCCGACATCAAAGGCGTTGCCCAACCGTATGGATTGTAAAGCTGTGACAATGTACTAAAGAGAGTACCGTACTTCATGGACGATTACTTAGTGATGTGCGTTTCGTAATGAATGACCACAGACTATAAAAACCGTTTTGAAATAAATCGATTAAAATAAAACAACTAAAATAAGTACTGTAAAACTATTTTAATTATAAAGAATCGTCTGTTTCTTCTTCGTATGAGATGGAAAATGTGAAGTGATGAAAATATTAACTTAATGTAAGTGGTTTATTTTAATATATAAGATAAAGTAACTTAAACAACTGTGAATGTTAATAAACAAAAATGCAAAATGTTGAGTCAAAATAAAATATGAATGTGAATAAAATCATGAATAAAATCGATTGTTAAAAGAAATCGAATCGGTACGGTGGATTTTTTTATTATTATTTTTTATTTAATGTTTGGGACGTTTACCCTACAAACAAAGGTATATCAGCTCCATTATCCCCTGTTACCGGTGACTTTAAATGACAGTTTGGCCTACTTGAGGTTGGTGAAAGAGGCGCTAAATAAAATAATTTTAGCTTTTCAATTTTTTCGGAGGTTTAATTTTTTTTTTAAAAAGTTTTTATTATAATAATACTAGCCGTTGCACGCGACTTCCACTCAATTCCATTCTATTTTATATTTCCATGTACAGAGTTATTGGTCTTACTTAGGGCCTCTTTCTCCAACTACAAGTAACGTGTTCATTAGTTACTTTTAGAAATCATTTTTTTTTATATTGAATTAAGCACTCGGTTTACTGCATCATTCGATAGCCGATTTTTTTTTATTATTTTCTATTTAATGTTTGGGAAGTTTACCGTACAAACAAAGGCATATCAGCTCCATTATTCCCGGTTACCGGTGACTTTAAATGACAGTTGGGTCTACTTGACGTTTGAGAAAGAGGCGCTTAGGAGGGTAGTAATTAAGCTTCCTTTTAAATGTTATCTGATAATACGAAGAGTTAAGTGAAGGGCTGAAAGAAAAAGTTCGTTACGGGGCTGGTGATTGTCATTTAATTAATTCTTTAATCGCTTTGCAAAATTCCTAATCTTCGTAAAAATAAGTTCGGTAAAGATTTGTTTTTAATTTTACGGAGCTTTTTTATTCCGTGAAAATCTTAAAGTGTACGCGTTATCATCTAGATATACTAAACTAATATTATAAAGAGAGTAGATTTGTATTTTTGTATTCTTGTATTGTAATGAATAAACTCAAAAACTACTGGACCTAATGACCTATCTATGCATAAAAAATAAAAATATATAAAAATAAAAGTCCAATGTCTAGTTAAAATTATAATAACAATAAATCCATACTAATATTATAAATGTGAAAGTAACTGTCTGTCTATCTGTTAACTTTTCACGTATTTAACAAATTATTGCTCATCATATTATCGCTGCTTAAAAACTAAAGGGCCATGAAACGAAAAAGTCCAAAAATGTTTTTATTGCAAAAATTCAATCACAATCCTTCATATTGTAAGTTGCAAAAAGATTTATGGTCGTTTTATTCCATATTTAGTATATTTTGATCATTTTATATAATTCAAAAGTAACGTATATGCTTATATCTCTTCTAGTATTCAGTTTATTATAAAAGTACTTAAACATACGCTTCTAACGATGTATAACATGCATATATTTGATATATAATAAGAAAAAAAAATAGACAAAAAATAATTTAATTTTTCTCGATTAGCTCTCCTGTAAAAAGTGTAATTTTGATTTGTGGCCCTTTAGTTTTTAAGCAGCGATATATTTTGTCAGGCGTTATATTTTTTTTATTTTTCAACGCGGACGAAGTCGCGAGCACCATCTAGTATTCTAGTTTCTCATAAAGCTGAGGTACTGTTATATATACCCGTAGAGAACCTACATAATATATACAGTGAGAGCAGGCGTGTGCGGGAGTGATAACACGAATGAGGTACGGTCTCATTGCGAGCGGGAATATTTATGATCTAGTCTAGGCACCTACATGTCTCTGCTTAAAAACTAAAGGGCCACAAATCAAAATTACACTTTTTACAGGAGAGCTAATCGAAAAAAAAATTAAATTATTCTTTGTCTATTTTTTTCTTATTAGATATATATCAAATATATGCATATTATACATCGTTTGAAGCGTATTTTTAAGTAGCATTAGATGTTTTAAGTACTTTTATAATAAACTGAATACCAGAGGAGATATAAGCATATAAGTTACTTTTGAATATATAAAAAAAACTATCAAAATATACTAAATATGGAATAAAACAACCTTAAAGTCTTTTTGCAACATACAATATGAAGGATTGTAATTGTATTTTTGCAATAAAAACATTTTTGGATTTTTTTGTTTTATGACCCTTTAGTTTTTAAGCAGCGATGTATTCTAGCAATTGAAAATTAGGTACATTTATTTTATTATTTACTTGCTGCTGCCCGCGACTTCGCCCGCGTAATTTTGTAAATTATATACTAAAACCTTCCTCGAGAACCACTCTATCCATTGGTGGAAACAGCTTGAAAATCAGTGCAATAGTTTTTGAGTTTATTGCGAATAGACAGACAGACACGGCGGAGGATTTTGTTTTATATGTAAGGACTTACCTTTAGGTCGCGACTTAGTCCGTAACTATAAAAACAGCTATAGTTAAAATTATAAACTAGCCCTAGACTTTCTATAGAGCCCAAAAACGCTATATCTGCTGTGAGTTACTGAGATGATTATTCCGAAGATTACTAGATGCTGCAGAATCAGGTTACGGTAACAACGAATTAAAGTAACAGTAAGTACTTATACCAAATCAGTGCCGTAAATAGCCTTTTTTGCGCCCTGTGCGAGCTTCTATATTTGCGCCCTTGTTTTTTTTTTTTTTTTAGATATTATAGGTAACCTAGAGCAATGTATAGGCCTACTTTATTTTATTCAGGGTGATAAAATAAAGCACAAAGGAACTTGTTGGTGGACCAATTATCTAATATTTTGGAAGAAAAATCTATTCTTTTAAAGAACTGATGTAGGTGTGGGCAAACAAGCAGACGAGCCATCTGATGTTAAGTGGACACTTCGCCTATTATACCACCTACTGTGTCTGCCAAAAAAATTAGCTCGATGTTTTGTCTAATTTAATAGACGTTTTTGATGATACTGGCATGTAGGTACGTATGTGTTGGAATCGAGCACTATAGGGGCGCAGTGGGAACTTATCAGGAGCAAACCGAAAAAATAATAGTCCTGCCTGGTCTGTCCATTCTTGCGCCCCCCCAGGGTCTACGCCCTGTGCCTGGGCACCGGTGGCACTGCCCTATTTACGGCACTGTACCAAATTTCATATCATACTACACAGTTGGTTGTTGGCCAAGAGCAAAACCATCTCTAATAAAAAAACATATCAATCGATGCAGCGTACCAGCACCCACCACGTGTTGCTTGAGGCCTTATAGGTAACCACTTACCATCAAGTGGACCGTCAGCCTGTCTTCCACCCTATATGGTATAAAAAAACATATGGAAGTTAGTGAAATTCTATCGTCAACAAGGAAAAACTAGGAAATAAATTATAGCTAAGTAAGAAAGAACTATCCCGATGACATCATCTTTCGGCAAAATATGATAATGCAAGTTCGACCAAAAATTATCCCCAATTCGTATGTTATCTAAAAATTCGGTGTGTGTCCATATAAATATTCAATTAATATTAAAATTAATACAAATATAACTTCCTTTATTTGCGCTAATCCCTAATATGGATTCTATGAGCAGAGGTCACGTGCGGATCGTCCTTAGGTCACGTGGCGCTATTGGTTTTCATGGCTTTTTATCGCGACACATAAAAATTAGAGATTCAAGATAATATTTCTATCTTAATGTATACCTTTTTTTGGGTTTGCTCTTGGCTAACAACCAGCTGAGTAGCATGGATGAGGCCAAAGATTTAAATCGAGAGATGCGGCATTACTAGAGAAAGTGTGTTACAAAATGCAACATACATTATACTAAAGACAAAAGTATAAAATACATATACCTTTGTCTAAACACACTTTTAAACACAGACAACACATTCCTTACTTCAAACGTGACTGTGACGATAGCGACGCTCTCAACAAGCGACCGTCACTCACTGTAGCTGGCGTGCAACTGTAGTTGGGTTGAGCGCCTGCGCTAAACCCATTGTTAAGAATTTTCGGTGTGTTTTTAGTATGGCGCGAGGAGATTACGCCGCATCTTTCGATTTACCCACCCAGAAGATGCCTATTCACTCGAACTTTGAAAAGACGCCGGCAGGGAGTTCCGAACCTTGGCAGTGCGCATTATAAAGGATATTTCAAAGCACTTGGTCCCAAAAGGAGGGATTTCGACAAGATGAGGATGGTAACCAGCCGTACATCTGTATGTCCGATGGAAGAAAGGGGAAGGCGGTATGAGCTCATGCAACTCCTGAGCACATTCCGAAATACATCTTATAAAAAACACATACTCGTAGATTGGCAATTTTGATTCCATGTGCCAAGATCTGCATCTTAGATTTTAAAAGAGTACTGTTGCCTATGAGTCTCCTAGCTCTGCGTTCCACTGAGTCTAGTCTAGTGATTAGTAACCCTAGTTAGACAATGTTGATGTTTATGTATACAACAACAGTAACAAATGATTTCCTATGTATTAACATTTAGCTTTGTACCTGAGTCATGAATGTTTTGTATTTATAATATGTATATATTAACAAAAAAAAAAAGGAATCTATGTAGTATATCAAGTGTCTCGTATCCATAATACAAGCCTTAGCCTGGAATTAGATGGTGCTGTGTGGAATGTGTGAAGGTATTTATTTATTACTAGCTGGTGCCTGCGAGTTCGTCCGCGATGAAAAAGAAAAAGTAGCCTATCCTGTGTCCTGAAATGTTTATCTACCAAGTTTCATGAAAATCAGTTCATTCGTTTAAGAGTTATGGAGGAACATACATACTTACATACATACAGAAAAAAATTGTAAAAATGGTCAATTTAGTTTCAGTATCATGTATAGAGCCAATAGAGCCTATAAACTCGATATCTCTGAAAACTATTATTAACTAGTTGGCGCCCGCGACTTCGTCATACATACATACATACATACATACATACATACATACATACATACATACATACATACATACATACATACATACATACATACATACATACATACATACATACATACATACATACATACATACATACATACATACATACATACATACATACATACATACATACATACATACATACATACATACTTACATACATACATACATACATACATACATACATACATACATACATACATACATACATACATACATACATACATACATACATACATACATACATACATACATACATACATACATACATACATACATACATACATACATACATACATACATACATACATACATACATACATACATACATACATACATACATACATACATACATACATACATACATACATACATACATACATACATACATACATACATACATACATACATACATACATACATACATACATACATACATACATACATACATACATACATACATACATACATACATACATACATACATACATACATACATACATACATACATACATACATACATACAGAAAAAAATTCTAAAAATCGTCAATTTAGTTTCAGTATCATGTTCTGAAAACAAAGTAAATTACTCCATGACCGACCCCTACAGATTTATTATTAGTATTGATATTGAGTATTGCTTATTCTTGTTAGGTTTTTTCAACTTTTATCTAAGTTGTTTTCAATTTGCTAACTAGATTTAAAGTAGGTTTTACAAATTGTTATCAATTTTTGGTGACAGGTAGTCTAAATTTTACCCTCATTAGTCTTCTTCCTTCAAAAAAATATCTACTAAAATTGATCTACAGATTTTTTGGTGTTGTTGTGTTCTAAAAATCAAGTTCAAAAATCAAATCAAATCAATAGTAAATTGTCGAGCTTGCCCCTTAAGGAAATCCTAGACAATCCACTGGATGTAGGATTAAGCGGGATTAAAAGTTTTCTTTTGAAATATTTAATTAGGAAAAATAAAAACAAAAAATATGTGAATAATTTTATTTCATGCCTTTCTTTACTTTTTAATAACATTTCAATATAACTTTTCTCTTATTTGTTCTTGACTTTAATTTGTTCTGATCATTAATAATAGTAAGCGCCTCTTTCACGAACGTCAAGTAAAGTGTTGATTAGTTACTTTTAGAAATCATTTTCTGTTATATTGAATTATGCACTCGGTTTACTGCATCATTCGATAGGCGACTTTTTTTTTAATTATTTTCTATTTAATGTTTGGGACGTTTACCGTACAAACAATAAAGGTATATCAGCTAAATTATTCCCGGTGACAGGTGACTTTAAGTGACGGTTTAGCCTACTTGACGTTGGTGAAAGAAGCGCTAAGTATAAAAAAATAATTAACATAACAAGAGCTTTATAAAAAAACCAAACATCTCTTAAAACGATAAATGCTTTTTTAAATAACTTTATTTAACATGAACTTTCAAAAAACTTACGGTAATTTTAATAAAAAGTGTTAAAAACAATAAAAAATACCCAGAAAATATTGTATAAAATTAAAAAAAAAATGCAAAACAACTCCTCTCAAAATAATTATTCTCACCCTTTTTAACTTTTAAAAACCAGCAAAAAAAACCGTTATAAAAAAAACCCTGTAAATCACAACTCAGTCTTCTGATTTTTCAAATGCCATTCCCTAAATGACTTCACAGCCTCGAACACGTCTTCGGTGAAGATTTTGGGCAGTTGTAAGGCCAAAAAGTGCCCACCGTCGTCCAAAACTGTCACGTTCAGTAGATTTGGATATTTGGTTCTGAGAAGGTTTGGCGGTTGGTAGAACAACTCATGTTTTGCTTGTATGGCCCACAGAGGAACTCGTGACTTGTGTCTGTAAAAATATTATTATTTTTATATATTTATTTATTTTCTTTCTTAATTCTAAATTTTTTTTGGAGTTTACTCCTTGAATCGATCAACTATAAGCTATAAGCCTGGGGTATGAAGGGAGTAAAATCAAAATTCATTCTGAATTGAATTCTGGATTGAATTCTGAATTGAATTCTGGATTGAATTCTGGATTGAATTCTGAATTGAATTCTGGATTGAATTCTGAATTGAATTCTGGATTGAATTCTGGATTGAATTCTGAATTGAATTCTGGATTGAATTCTGAATTGAATTCTGAAGTGAATTCTGAATTGAATTCTGAAGTGAATTCTGAATTGAATTCTGAAGTGAATTCTGAATTGAATTCATTCTGAATTGAATAATGAATTGAAATCTGAAGCAAATTTAAAGACGTCAAGAACTTACCTGTCAATATCCAACTCCCTAGCTTTTGAACTCATCGACTCAGCATACAGCCTCATAGATGTAGTTATGGAATTGGTGGACCAGTAAATCATGAGGTTGTCGATGAGTTGGTCCCTCGAATAGTGTTGTGTAATGCCGCCATCGGATAGCGCACGGTTGTTTCTCACCGTCCACGTGGAG
This sequence comes from Synanthedon formicaeformis, assembly GCA_945859745.1. Classification (NCBI taxonomy): domain Eukaryota; kingdom Metazoa; phylum Arthropoda; class Insecta; order Lepidoptera; family Sesiidae; genus Synanthedon; species Synanthedon formicaeformis. Next base: position 7,419,843 of record OX243975.1, read on the forward strand.
AACTTCTCCAGAATGTATGCCAGTAGGCCGGCAGGCGAGTCGTTTAATCCTACACCTGTGGTAGACAAGTTTATATTATTGTAAATAGTGACAGACAGGCTGACGGTCCACTTGATTGCCTAAATTTAAGGCCTCGTTGCGAGGCCGGCCGCGATTTGTTTACAGCTCGCTTAAGGTAATACAAGTCAGTTTTCCTCCAAACAAACGTAGAATGTTAATTACTCCGATGTTTTATGTTTAATTTACAAAAGTAAGCATGATACCGATTTATCTTGTCGTTAACTAGGTTCGAATGCATACAAACAAAAAGTATTAGATAATTTAAAAGATATGATCCTTTAAAAATCCATATTTTAACACAAGTTTTAATGCAACTTTGAGGCTGAATAGGTCACTCTAGTGTACAAAAACTCCAAAATACTTTGATTATAAACATTGATTAGTTATTCTAGAGTTCAAATAACTTTACACGAAATAGATATATGCAGTAGTTTTGTCAAAAAGAGAAATGGCCCAAGGGTCTGTTTATGATTTTATTTTGGTATGAATCATTGTGCATCTCACTCGACTGCTCTTCCCGCGCTTTGTGCTGTGTGAGACAGGACGCATTTTAGCCATGAGACCGATGAGTTCGGGCTGCCGGCTTGTTTCACCTTAAAGTAGTATATCGTATAGCATACCAATAGCATTGGTTTTCCTTACCAATAGTATCGGGTTTTGTCGCTTGCAAGTGCATATATCCAAACTCCTCAAGCACATAGGAAAACCAGGATGAAAGCGGATACATTCTATCTGCCAAATGACTTTCCACTACCAGCGATGGGATGAAGGCTCCAAGAATTGTCTTTAGAGTTGCACAACCGGTCTGTATAACAAAAAAATATCTATTTAATATTTAGTTCTGTATTAATAAACTTAAAATACATTTGAAATTATTTTTGAAATGTATTTTAAGATTTGAAATTATTCGTAGTTATATTATACTAGGTCTTGCCCGAGACTTCGTCCGCGTTCGATCGGTACCAAACTTCACAGTATTACCACAGTACATACATACATACATATATAGATTTACTAGCTGGCGCCCGCGACTTCGTCCGCGTTGAAAAAGAAAAAAAGAGTAGCCTATCCTGTGTCCCGTACGTCTAAATGTTTATCTACTAAGTTTCATGAAAATCAGTTAATTCGTTTAAGAGTTATGGAAGAACATACATACATACATACATACAGAAAAAATTCTAAAAATGGTCAATTTAGTTTCAGTATCATGTATAGAGCCTAAAAACACGATATATACGAAAACAAAGCAACTTACTCCATAACCAACCCTTACAGATTTACTATTAGTATTGATTAGTTAATTTTAGTATAGATTAATTAGTCATAATTAATCTATACTAATAGTAATAATGGGCGAAGGAGAAAGTCGTGGCTCAGAAATATCCGAGAGTGGACTGGGATTGCCTCGGTAGAGCAGCTCTTCCAATTGGCTCTTGACAGGGACAGCTAACCTTCAGGACTGAAGAGGCACATGGAGAGAGAGAGTAATAATTAATTAGTATATAGTTAATCAGTATAGATGAAGTTTTCACCATGATAATACCTGTACGAAAGCCATGTTAGTGTGATGTCCCAATATTTCATCCTGATATAGAGTGGACATTATCGCTGCGACGCCTGCTCCCCAATCGCCACCTTGGATGTAGTACTTTTTGAATCCAAGACGTTGCATCAAATTTTTCATGACGACTGCCACTTGTGCTACACCAAGCCCAGGTCTCACAGCAGCCTGTCAGGTGATAAATACAATTAGGGCCTCTTTCACAAGCTACATGTAATGTGTTGATTAGTTACTTTTAGAAATAATTTTATGTTTTATTGAATTATGCACTCGGTTTACTGCATCATTCGATGGGCGATTTTTTTTTTATTATTTTCAATTTAATGTTTGGGACGTTTACCGTACAAATAAAGGTATATCAGCTAAATTATTCCCGGTGACAGGTGACTTTAAGTGACGGTTTAGCCTACTTGACGTTTGTGAAAGAGGCGCTTAATCTTAGGGCCTCTTTCACCATCTGTCAAGTCAACCGTCATTTAAAGTCACCGATAACCGGAGATAATGGAGCTGATATACCTTTGTTTGTACAGTGAAAGTCCTAAACATTAAAAAGAAAATAATTTTAAAAAATCGCCTATCGAAGGATGCACTAAACCGAGTGCATAATTTTATAAAACATAAAATTATTTGTAAAAGTAACTAATCAACAGTTTACTTGTAGTAATACAATACTACAAGTATAATAGTATAGTATAATAATAATATAATTTAGTATAATATATAATAATATAGTATACATACATATATATACATCCATAACTCAGGTACAAGATACAAACAACCAAAACAATGTCGTTAGACCAAATTGACAGCTATGTTTTGGTCTATAAATGAAAAACAATTTTTTTACCATTATAAATGTGTACAGAATAAAACAATACTTTTTGTTTTTTTTTTTTTAAATATAACTTACATCAGAGAATCCATATCCAGGCAGACTTGGAACTATGACTTCAAATGCAAAGTCATAACCGGGTTTTGCAGTTGTAAGCAGAGGTATTGCTTCGTAGAATTCCCTCACTGATCCTGGCCAACCGTGCATTAGAAGAATGGGTACCACTTGAATATTTGACGCCACCTAAGTATATTCAGTATATATTAGCTGTCTATTTACACCCCATATGATATAAAACTAGAATTATAAATAAAATATATTATTAAAATATATAAATAAATAAAAATTAATCAGTTTTTTTGCTGACGCACCTCAAAAATGCTTTGTGAAGTTAGGCATAATAATATGTTCAATATCAAATGTTACCACTCTACTTTATTTAGTCTTTGACTCGTTTCACGCGATCTCTAAGTGCGGGTGGTGCGGGGGCTACATCTTAGTTCCGCCTACTCGCGCAAAATCATTGGCTCATACAATCACCTTAATATAAGAACTTATGTTTGAAAAAGGCTAAATATAGTAAAAAAAAGAATCGGAGGCAGTCATGAGACAACACTTCTGCCGACACAAGTGAAATCTTAAAACTGAGTGTCCAACGCACACACATACAATCACACACACACACACACACACACATTCGTTCTATTAAAAAAAAAAATCTTTTTTCTTGTTTAAAATTTTTTTAGTAATTATATATATTATTACTAGCTTTTAAGGAAGAGCGAAGGCTCCTGGCACAGTCTTCCGCTTAAAAGGAGTCTTCGATCATGGTTATTGTAAAAACGATTTTTCCAACTGTTAATAAACATTTTTTTTTTTTATACAATCGGGTATATGCAATGTGTTGGCGTCATCGAAATACTTCAATGGAATTTGCGTCACAAATGCCAAAGCGGCACATGAAAAGAACGCCTATGACAGAATCACGGCGGACTCTTGCCTTCACGCGTCAATGGTAAAAGGTAGTAACGATCAACTTCTACTATTTCATTTTAAACTCTAATGGGTTGACGTAAAGTCACATTTTCTTTAAATTACGTACTTATTATTATGTTTGTTTTGTTTTAAATGACAGTTCATGCTCTACGCATATGTCACTTTTAAATTTTCCATAAAATTCGTAGTGTTTTGTATGGCACGCGGGTTCCATGTTGTAGTAGTTTGATGGTTGGCGTGATCGCGTACGTAGGCAGCTGCACGCGAAATAACTGTGAGCTTTAGCATGTTGCTGACTCGAACCCATACATTTTTTCCCTACCCGAAGTCGTATAACGCGGCTATAGAAGTTTTCACTTCATCCTTCAAAAATACAAAATAACCCTGGACATTCTAGCCCAAACACGCTATATCTGCCGTAAGTTTCTGAGGAATTGGGTATCCCGCAGTCTAATTGATGATGCAGTATCAGGGCGTATTATTATTATTTTAATATATGTAATTGTTTATTGTTATTATTTAATTGCTATAAGCGCCTCTTTCACCAACGTCAACTAGGCTAAACCGTCACTTAAAGTCACCTGTCACCAGGAATAATGTAGCTGATATACCTTTGTTTGTACGGTAAACGTCCCAAACATTAAATAGAAAATAATAATAAAAAAATCGCCTATCGAATGATGCAGGAAACCGAGTGCATAATTCAATAAGTTGAAAATGATTTCTAAAAGTAACTAATCAACACTTTACTTGTAGTTGGTGAAAGAGGCGCTAATTAGTTGTACTCGTTTATTATTTGAAAATACATACGTCCCGTGAGGGTGGCGTAACCCCTGGGGGTAAAATTAAAAAAAAATACCACCGAAGTAACAGTACACAAAATTTCAAGTCAATTAAACCTGTGGAAATTGTTTATCGCTCTCTCCATTATGCTGTGGTTTAGAAGAAGAAACATTAGAGGCAGATACAAATTGTTTTCAAAATATTATGCATACATTTATAAATGCGAAAGTAACTCTGTCTGTTTGTCTGTCACCTTATCACGCCTTAACTACCCAACCGATCATCATGAAATTTTGCATACACATCGTCAGGGATACAAGAAAGGACATAGGGTACCTTTCATCCAGAAAAAAGTACTGTTCCCGAGTGATCGTCTAAGAATATAAAGAATTGGGCGTCACTGCCGCGTGGCGGCGCCACCGTCGCGCGTCGTCAGCGATAACGATGTAAGGGTCAGCGCCGACCGACGGAGTGGCGGCGAAGAGACTGAAGCGCTATCAATTGAAAATCGACTTTAGTTCCTTTAGCTGAAGCTTCACCGCGCGCCGCTCGCCCGCGTTTGCCGACGCGAGAGTATCTTTTATTATTATACCACTTTCAATCACATGCTGAAGTAACTAAAGTCGATTTTCAAATGATAGCTTATTAGTCTCTTCGCCGCCACTCCGTCGGTCGGCGCTGACCCTTAGGCGTTATTACTCATATATTTTCTTTCTCAACGCGGACGAAGTCGCTTTACAAAGCTTTTAACAAACAATTACAAAGCTTTTTAGTAATATCAAGGTACTTTTCCTATTAGTAGATTACATAATATAAATTCACTTACTTGTGGTTTCACTCTGATAAAGTGGATATCCAAACCTTGGATGTTGGTCTTGAATTGAGGGTATTTATTCAAAAACGCCTCTCTCTCGGAGAACGGGTATTTCTCAGCCCAATATTTAAGCCATGGATCCAATTGTAAACTGTTAAAGCCATATTCGAAGGCAACGCCTTCTAGAGGCGGAGTGAATTGGCGAACTTTTTTGAGACGAGATTTCAAGTCTTGAACCATCTGCAAAAAGAAGAAAAAATCAAGAATAACAATTTTATTGTTAATTTTGTACTAGATATTGTAAAGGGATTAAAATATAAGCAAAGAAGTAAGAAATGCAACAATACGAGTATACGAGTACTTAAATATGATAGAATAACTAAAATAGATTTGTTTTCCTATTAATTCCTAGTTACGTACCTAAGAAAAAAGTAAAAAGTAGCCTTAGAAAAAAGTAGCCTATCCCGTGTCTTGTACGTCTGAATGTTAATCTACCAAGTTTCATGAAAATCAATTATTTCGTTCAAGAGATCTAAAAAACATACATACAGAAAAAAAATTTAAAAATCGTCAATTTAGTTTCAGTATCATGTATAGAGCCTATAAACACGATATCTCTGAAAACAAAGTAACTTACTCCATGACCAACCCTTACACATTTATTATTAGTATTGATTAACTAAGATTTTCTCTATTTATCGAGTGGATCTTCCAAGAATTTCGCGCCACAGTGATGGTGACAAAAAATATTAGAAAAGTAGATAAATAAAATCCATCAGAAGAAAAATCCTAAAATAAAATTTTATATGAAAAAACTAATAATTTTTTTGGTGTGGTAAAGGTGTTTGCTGTAAAGCTCTCTCAGGGGTCCCGAGTTTTATTAACGGCCTGGAAAATTTTGGAAATGGATTTTGTTTTTATAATAAAGGGTGGCAAATAAACAATAAAAATTGATAAAATTTAAAGAAAAATCACGTGACTATGAACGCGCCACGCTTGATCACCATAGTTGTGACGTCATAATGTTAAAGCTATTTTAGAACAGTACATCTCTGTAAACTGCAATGAGTGAAAGAATACTAACATTATGACGTCACGCGCGCTCGGGTTTGTTCGGGAGCGGTCGGCGGGTCTTCGGTACTGGATTTAAAAATTAATTTTTATTTTGATATAACTTTTGAATTATTGCGAAAAAAATTGTTTTGTTATAAAACTTATAGATGATCTTTCCATTTATCACAAAAAAATATATATTCAAAAACCCAATTAGCTCACCTGTTCAGAGAACTTGATTTTGAAAGGTTTAATGCTGGTATCCTGTCTTCCTTTCAAATCTTTAGGCCCCCACCATTCTTGGGGACTCAAAAATGGTGGTTCAGACTGGTTGCAGCAGCGAAATGTGTACCAGATACCAACACCCAATGCTCCCACAAATAAGGCAGTAAGAATTCTACCCATTTTAGTCTGGAATTAAAATCAAAATTAAAATATTTATTTATCAATTAGGTTCCTTCAAGAAACTCATTATAAATTTCAATTTACCAGGGTTTCGGAAAAGTCAAGAGCCTTTCGAGAGGAGTTTGCTTTTAATTACACTTTTAAATTTATAAATTTAAATTTATATAACAGAATAAAAACAGGATGAAAAATTAAATAAGCAGTAGTCTATTCAATGCAAATCAAACAAACAATCAAATCTTTCCTCTTTATAATATTAGTAGGTATAGAATAGAAGCATGGATAAATAAGTAATACCGCTATCTAACTAAATGCTGAGACACCGGTAGGTGTTGCTCCGTTAATTTTTTTTATCACAATCTAAACATTGATAAAATAAGTTTGTAAAAAGAAACCAAGAAAGACTTAAATATAATAAATATATATTTGGACAAACCTTTGAACATAATATAAAAAGGTTTTTTTTTTAACATCGGTAATCAAGTACTTACATAACAAATGTTTTGAGGAAGATAAAATGACCGATAAAACGCGTGCACTCCTCACGGAGTGTAATCACAGACTGACCAAATACCCACACATCGCTATGTTCAAGTGTGAATATGAAAATCTTTATGGTAGGGGAGCCCAAGAGGGGATTTTTGGATTTACTCGAGCGAGTCAGATATTGCCAATGTATATACTCCACGTATCTCCGATAACGGATATGTATTAATCTGACTGTTTGGTTGGTGGGGTTGGCGGGGGTGGGGGTAAAATTTTAAATACAACTCGAGCGCATCAGATTTGCAGAGGGGATGTTAAGTGAACCTAAACTAAGCTCCCATTTAAAATTCAGACGATTCGGATGTAACGCAAGCTCGTGGCAGCTTTTTGAAAATGCAAAAAATATTTTTGACGATTCTCATTTTGTAATACTCGAGCGCGTCAGATTTTCGGACAGACGGTTCAGCCTAAATTCCTGATCGTGCTGATTCTTAATCTGACGATTATATGGAGGATTTTTTAAAATACAGCGCCTACAAAACTTTGAACGCCTGTAGACGCTCACCCCACCGCTGAAATGAAAAACTTCATATAACCTTTTATTCTTCTTACCATCCAATCTTCAAAGTCCAATAGGTCCCCACGACGCTCGAGTGACTGCACATTGAGCATCGTGGGCTCCCTAACCATTATTGAGTGGACTCACAGTGGACTGTTTACAATGATCTACCGGTTGGCGGTTAGCGACACGGCGACTGCGCAGACGTTGTACTCTAGATCATTATAATAACAACACAGAATTAAAACTGTTTCAAGGAGACGAGAATTAACCGTAAGTCAGAAATTACCCATATTAAACTTGTGTTTTTTGACGTGGCAGATCTTTTAATTTTCTTCCATAATGGGAGACTCTCACTGGACACGGATAGTTTAATGCCTATTTATATCGTACTAGCTAGAACCCGCGACTTCGTCCGCGTTGAAAAAGAGAAAAGTAGCCTATCCTGTGTCCTGTACCTCTAAATGTTTATCTACCAAGTTTCATGAAAATCAGTTAATTCGTTTAAGTTATGGAGGAACATACATACATACATACATACAATATACATACATACATACATACATACATACATACATACATACATACATACATACATACATACATACATACATACATACATACATACATACATACATACATACATACATACATACATACATACATACATACATACATACATACATACATACATACATACATACATACATACATACATACATACATACATACATACATACATACATACATACATACATACATACATACATACATACATACATACATACATACATACATACATACATACATACATACATACATACATACATACATACATACATACATACATACATACATACATACATACATACATACATACATACATACATACATACATACATACACACACACACATCCTCAATTTAGTTTCAGTATCATGTATAGAGCCTATAAATACGATATCTCTGAAAACAAAGTAACTTCTCTATGACCAACCCAATAAATACAGATTTATTATTAGTTTTTTCTTGAAAGAGTAACAAGTAATAGGTAGCCTATTGCTTGTTACATTTTCGCATTAAACGCATTGCATTTAATTTAATATTATTAGACCTACCCTATAATAATATTATTCTTTATGCATTTTATATATGTATATCAGTAGTGAAATATATTTTTTTAATAAATAAAAAACAAATTAAATTAGTTTTTTTTATTTGAGAACCTACCTATTAAAAACAACAAAATGCACCTTATATAATAGGTAGCTATAGATAAAAATGTTAAGTCATTATGACTGACTATAGTATATACAAAATAACTCGGTTCAAGGCCAAGGCGGGAGCAGACGCTAGCGTGATAAAAAAATTGTATGTAATTTTGTTATTGCTCGTAGAACGGCCTTTGGGACGGATGTGTGTTACTGTTAAAGAGATAAACAGCTTTAATTGATATTAGTAATCTATTTTTTTTTATAAGATAACACATTATTACCTAAAAAGGTGAGTGGCGTATTTTTCCACATTTAGTTACAATTTTATAGCGTATAATTTAGCAAATCTACAAATATGTCTTTTGTAAATTTTTGTGTTATTAATATTTTGTTCAACAAATTATTAGTAAATTCATCCAGTACCTAGTATTTTTAATGCCTAGGTATAGCATATAGCTGAACAATTTATTTATTTTTCAAAAATTTATATTTTCTATTTATTTTTTATTTATCAAAATCCCTCTTTTTCGGACCAAGTGCTTTAAAACTGTATTTCCGAGCTCATATAACCCTATTTTTTTTTTTTCGAAATTTGAGTGAATAGGCACCTTCTGGGTTAACTGGAGCTGGAGCTGGACCAGCTGGATGCTGGTCAAGAGCAAACCCATCTCTAATAAAAAAAAAAATAACATCTCAAAAGCAATTCAAAAACTTTCAAAGATATACCTAAAAACCTCTCTTAAAAGTTTTGTCTGCATACACCGAAAACTGTTTCGGAATATTTATATATTATTTTATTTGTACTAAACTTTCCATTTTCAATAATTCCATGACACGTACAGTACACATTAATAATTATCAAAGGTATCTGTTAATTACTTGATGCACGACAATACGTAACAATAAATATTGAATAAGTCTTAAAGGTTATCTATATATTGCGGTCTTATTCCATAATTATATGTTCCCATTACCTACCATAAATCTGTAGCTGAGAGATAAAGAACCGTACGTCAATTTTTGAGATTTATGTTTTTAAAATAACAATAAAAAAATAAGAATAGTAAAGAGAAACAACAGCATAATGTGAAATGACCAAATTACACGAAATTTTCCCAGTAAAAATCTATATTTTTTCTTACCTAACGTAGGTACAAGTTTCAATAAAATAAACTGATGGCATCTTCATACAAAACTGATTTATCTATTTTAGGTTTATTTTTGTTTTATTTTATTTTATTTAAGTATTAAAATTATTTTTTGGAAATTCAATTTGATTACGAAAGTACTGTTCAACAATTAGATTGCATTCAATTTTTTTATTAATAGGAAGTAGGTACAGTTGGGGTACGAAAACCTTCGTTAATTTTCAAATTAGGTAATTCCTTCATCAAGTCATAGACTCTTAGTACCTTTGGAAACTAAAGCTGACAGAAGATTGAAATGAAATTTTCAGCTTTTAGGCAACCAACATTTTCTTACCCCGACTGTACATTGGAGTTGTTAAGCAGTGTATTTGGATACTAGAACAATTAATCCTTATATATATATATAAAATTCGTGTCACGTTGTTTGTCCGCAATGGACTCCTAAACTACTGAACCGGTTTTGATAAAACTCGGTAACTATATGTAATTTGGCCCAACTTAAAAGATATGATAGTTTTTATCTCAATTTTTCATTATTTTTATAATTTTTTTTTTTGCAAATTATATAATATTATTAACATAGCGCCATCTGTTGTATACTTACTCAATTTAGCAATTATTTTTTATAATTTTTACTGTAAGTTCCGTAAGAATCTAACAGATGGCGGTGTAAGGTAATTTATCGGCTGGATTGTATAAAAAATTGCACCCGTGCGAAGCCGGGAGCGGGTCACTAGTTTATAATAATTATAGCCATACATTTTCAGATGCTTCGAGTTCTTCTGCTTACACCACTGCTGGTCACTGTTGGTTGGTTCGGATATTTCTTTTACTTGCAAAGTCCACCGCCTTTACCAGAAATAGACTTGAAAGCATGGTGGGGACCTGAGAAGTTAAAAGAGAAACAAGACACAAGCATCAGACCGTTCAAAGTCAAATTCGATGAGAAGGTTAGTCTTTTTGGACCTTGATTTCTAAAATTATTTGGATTTATCTTTTATCCATTATTAATTTTATCTGTTAAGGAATTGTTATTTTAATTTTTCTTTTTTATAAATAACAATATTTTATTAGATAACCTTTAATGCATCCAAATGTAAATGCATCTTTCTAGCTTCGATTGGGTACATAAAACAGATACCTAACATAATTAACGTACAGAAATATTATAAAGAAGAAAGATTTGCTTTTTTGTGTGAAAAAACATTTAAAAAATTGAACTCACTTTCAAAAACATAAGGATATAACAGCGACTAACATATAATTTAATGTGTAAAAAATACAGATTCCTACGAAAATCACACTATATTTTGATTTGATTTGATTTGACTAGGTATCAAGAATTTGCTTATAAAAGTTATTATTTGGCGTACACTACGAAAATTATTGACGATACATAAAATAATATAGTACATGTTTATAATATTCCTCATTAAGAGCGGGCATAAAGAGAAATAGCCAATCCTAGATTTGAATTTTATCTAAGTAAACAAAGTCTAATTTAATTAATTTTTTTAAATAGATAAATACATTATAAATGAGAGTGACGTCTGTAACCGAAAACATAATATAATGAAATTTTCTCGATAGAAAAAAATCACAAAGTGAGCTCTCATTTCCATTGATTTTAGTTTTATTTTCAAAATGACACACATTACAAAGCTAAAAGTGTATCAGTAATTTCACTTCACATATTATCTAAGGCTTTATGCAACAATTTTTCATTTGACATTGTAGTTTACGAATAATTAATATTTAATACTTTTGGCACTTATGACATCTTTATTGAGCGAGTTGCGCTATCTTCCGTCGCATGTTGTGCGTAGTTCTACGTATTTTGTGTCACTGTCATGTCCAAGGGGCCACGCGGGTGAAATTACAAATTTTGTTTGCTTTATACGCATTCTTAAGTAGCCACAAAAAGTCAACCAAAAGACAGACAGCAAGCAAATTCCTGAAGAGACACCATCTGTATGTACTTCCCCGTTAGTGTTGCTTGTCCTTAGGCGACCGTAGCCACCTACCATCAAAGGGACCGTCAGTCTTCCACCTTATAATATTTAAAAAAAATCATAATAATAATTATTATTATTTGCAGATGATCCACGACCTTAAAACTCGCATAAAAAATCATCGTGAATTCACTCCTTCCCTGGAAGGAGTCAACTTCGAATATGGATTCAACTCGAAGCAAATGGACACGTGGTTGAAATACTGGTCAGAGGAATACCCGTTTGCTAAAAGAGAAGAATTGTTCAATAAGTATCCACAATTCAAAACCAACATTCAAGGGCTGGACATACATTTCCTTAGAGTGAAACCTGAGGTGAATAATCTGTATTTTGCCAGCACAGGAACTACCTGCATGTAAACAGCATGTCAGGCGTGGGTCTTGGGAGAGATTATCGTCCGTTATTCTCTATAATTCCTTTCTTTATTATTTCTAAATATTTTCTATTATTTCTTATCCAAGTGACCACACACATCTCATCTATATATTTATATCAAAGCGTAACGGTCATGCGAGTAGTGCTTTTTCCCCATACAAAACCTGCCCAACGCGCCTAAAGAAGTTCTCACTTCAAAAAATTGTTGTTAGATAGGCAGGTCCACCTATAAAATGCTGTCTAGGCCATACAAAACATTTTAATATTAAGAATCAATGATATAAAATTTATGCATGTATGCCTTTATTCAAAATAAGTCTTAGCGCCTTTCACAAACGTCAAGTAGACCAAACTGTCATTTAAAGTCACCGGTAACCGGGGATAATGGAGCTGATAGTACCTTTGTTTGTACCGTAAACGTCCCAAACATTAAATAGAAAATAATAATAAAAAAATCGGCTATCGAATGATGCAGTAAACCGAGTGCATAATTCAATATAACAGAAAATGATTTCTAAAAGTAACTAATCAACACTTTACATGTAGTTTGTGAAAGAGGCCCTTAGTCAATTAATAAAACTGCCATCTTTATATCCAGGTTCCTGAAGGAATTAATGTGGTGCCTCTTCTGCTCCTTCACGGATGGCCAGGATCAGTGAGAGAGTTTTACGAAGCAATTCCCCATCTTACTAAAGTCGGCATGGACAGAGATTTCGCTCTTGAACTCATTATCCCAAGCTTACCTGGCTACGGATTCTCCGATGTAAGTATCGTATTTTCACTTGTATCTCTGAAATATCTATGTAAAGTACGAAAACCTTCGTCAGTTTTCAAATTCATTTCAATTCTTAATCACAGTCGCAGACTGTTAGTACCTTTTGAAACTAAAGCATTAAGCACATAACTGACAGGCGTTTGAAATGAAGTTTTGACATCACTGACAATTGCCTTGGTGCAAACAAATGTTGCACAAATTTTATAAAAATGTGATTTTGATTTGACTTGACCTGATTGTTTTGGACTTGACGGACCAAAACTCAAAACAAATTGTGGACCTGGCTAGACTGACTAGTCTCTGGATCTGTCTTTTAATTTGAATTTTGCCTTTTTTATTTTAAAAAAGGCTATTTTAAATTGCTATTTTTACAAATGACTCTGACAAAATCATCAGAAAAGATCTGGTGGAGACACGACATCAAAAGAGAAGAAGAAGAAGAAGGCGACGAACCTTTTCTTACCCCGATTGTGCGTACTACTTACATAGTAAAATTAATTTTTGGAGTTTCAGAATTTAAAATTCAAAGTTATACTGCAGATAGTCTGGTCATGGTATTTTTCATAGTTGTACCGTGGCAATGCTCTCAACTCTATTTTGATGACATTCAAAATTTATAATACTTAAGGTTCACATCGCAAATCCTTTCATTATACAAAATACCAATATAAAAGAGTAAAATATTGCTGATTATTTGTTTATTGTTGTATTATTTATTGTTAAACCAGCAGCTACGAGGTTCTTTGCCAGTTATTCCTCATTTCATTCCAGGCAGCAGTTCGACCAGGACTCGGAGCTGATCAAGTGGCAGTTATAATGAGGAATTTAATGCATAGACTGGGTTTCAAACAGTACTACGTCCAAGGTGGCGATTGGGGAGCTGTAATAGGATCTAATATTATTACATTATTTCCTAAGGTATATAATTTATTTATTATATTTGTTTAAAACAGCAACATTAACATTCTAACCTTATTTCTCAACATCTACTTAGGTCCAGTGTGCAAGCCAATTAGAGCTGAACACATAGGTAATTCAGTTTGGTACACAAACTCGAAATAAAAAAATAGAAAAAAATATCTAAACAAAATTAAACAAACAAAAACAGGTCCTACTTTTTAATGTAAAGGACAGGCTGACAGCCCACTTGATGGTAGGTGGCTACCGTCACCTATAACACAAGGGTGGCCATTACAGAAACAATCGCACCTGTGGCGATACTGCTAGACGGGCTGCCTAAATTGTTTACTGCAAAACGCAGGGTGTCCTGCCACTTGGGAAGAGGATCCCCTCTCCCAGCCAATCCGCCGGAGAAGGCTCGGGCGTAGGCGGGTGGCCTATATCCGCCGCCTTCCACCCTAACCGGGACCAGGGCGGTGGTCTTGGGGGAGACTGCCGCCCGTCGTAAGGTCCCCCGAGTAGGCCGGCGTACCTCCACTTTCGGGTACGCCGAGGTTCTGACAGGGAGCACAGACTCCCCGCGTTGGATAGCCGTGGCAGGGCACCGAAGTCGTGTAATAACGTCCCCACGACCCCGCCCATCAACGGCCGCGATAGAATGAAAGTCGTTGGGTTTTAGCCGGTAGGAATCCGGCATAACCCCGCAGTGTCCCCTTCACTGCCGGGTATCCAAGAGGATTTCCCAACGTTAAAAAAAAAAAAAAAAAAGGGTGTCCTGCCACTTATTTATTCATTTATCTACTTTCCCAGGAAGTACTAGGGTACCATACAAACATGGCATTCGTAATGACACCAAAATCAAACCTGATCACTCTTTTTGGTTCTGTGTTCCCGTCACTTGTGGTTGAGGACCATTTGGCTGACCGCATGTACCCCCTGAGCGCTATTTACAGCAAAACTCTGGAGGAAACCGGATATATGCATATACAGTCTACTAAACCAGATACAGTTGGTGAGTACTGAATCCAATATGGTAGACTCTCTAGCAAGAAATCTCGTAATTTTTTGCATTTTTTTTTTCTGCAAATGATATATTAAACATTTAGACGTACAGGACAGAGGATAGGCTACTTTTTTCTTTTTCAACGCGGACGAATTCGCGGGCGCCAGCTAGTATCATAAATAAAAATTATTTTGCTTCATTGCTCATATTTCATTTCATGCCCGTCATTGCTGTTTCACAGGTGTAGCCCTGTCCGATTCGCCCGCTGGTCTTCTAGCCTACATTCTGGAGAAGTTCTCTACCTGGACCAAACCGGAGTACCGTTTTCTTGCCGATGGTGGTTTGGAGAAGAAATTCTCCAGGGAACAGCTGATTGACAATCTGATGGTGTATTGGAGTACAAGTTCCATTACTACATCTATGAGACTCTACTCTGAGACATTCAACAAGAGATACTATGGTCTGAAGTTAGACGAGTATGTGTATTTAAATTCGAAATTTTTGGCTTAATATTTCGCTGCTTAAAAACTAAAGGGCTTAAAATCAAAATTACACTTTTTACAGGAGAGTTAATCGAAAAAAAAAAATTTTTGTCTATTTTTTTCTTATTAGATATATATCAAACTAGCTGACCAGGCGAACTTCGTAACGCCTAAGAGTCAATAAATGTCGTGTTACCAGTTATTATGAACTTAATTAATACAAAATTTGTCAGTTTCTGTTATAGATTTGTATTTTCTAATAGTATAAGAGGTGGCAACGTTTTCGAAAGAGAATTTCAGGTCAGCTGGTTTTTTGATATGTCGTCTCTCTTGCCCTTTCGGTTAGGATCTGGGCAGTCTGGCTAGCGGTAGCAGTTGCGTTTACCTGTGCGCATCCTATTTGTGCAGGTAATATACTGACTTTTAAAATCATTTTATGAAGGTTCAATTTGCATATTTTAGCTTAAGATAAGTTTAACAAACATCAATCTCTTATTGCCAGACATTTTTATCGTTGCTAATAATGAGCCAGACGCGAATTTTGATTTCATTTTTATTAAAAAATTAAGTTATTTCAGAATGTCTGTCATTTTAATATTATGTTGTTTAAGTATGAACAGACCTAAAAATAATTTGCCAGACATTAATTCAGTTGCTAAACCATGAATCAGAACGATTAAAGTCCTGAAAATTCATACAGTAAAATCATTTTATGAAGGTTCAATTTGCATATTTTAGCTTAAGATAAGTTTAACAAACATCAATCTCTTATTGCCAGACATTTTTATCGTTGCTAATAATGAGCCAGACGAGAATTTTGATTTCATTTTTATTAAAAAATTAAGTTATTTCAGAATGTCTGTCATTTTAATATTATGTTGTTTAAGTATGAACAGACCTAAAAATAATTTGCCAGACATTAATTCAGTTGCTAAACCATGAATCAGAACGATTAAAGTCCTGAAAACTCTTACAGTATGATTCTACTGGTCAGAGAGAGACAGTTGAGTGCTCTCAGCTATAGATGGGTAAGCACTGTAGTATTACTCAAGCCAGAGTAAATACTCAGTAAAAACTATTTAAGTACTTTTTTTTTTTTACTTTATACTCAGTATTACTACGAAAACTTAATGAGCTATGGCTATCGTTCATTACCACGATTCATTCATTAAATGAAGGATTAACGCGTGATAATAATAATTATTATATAAAATTGTTAGGTACAATGTTTAAATTATCTATACTAATATGTAAAGCTGAAGAGTTTGTTTGTTTGGTTGTACGTGCTAATCTCAGGCTGTCGGGCTAGGCATCGCGTTGGCCACGATCTACGAGCCCGTAGGTTTGTTGAAAAAGTATCGATATTTTTAATTAGATATATTGACATTTTTCCTCGATATATCGACGTCGATATTGATATTTTATAAATGAAAATTAATACCGTTTTATATTTCCTAATTATAGTTTTTTAATAGAACACTAGCTGTTGCACGCGACTTCGTCCGCGTAACTTTATAAAATATAGCCTATAACACTCGCTGATAATATAGCTTCCCACCAGTGAAAGAATTTTTCAAATCGGTCCAGTAGTTTCGGAGCCTATTCAATACAAACAAACAAATCTTTCCTCTTTATAATATTAGTATATATAAAAATTCAACAAAACAAAATGCAGGTGCGTCGGTAATCTTTTGTATCTACTTGTAGGTATCATCCATAAATGATAATTGTTTTGATGAAAAAAAAATCTCTTGTATCCGTATGACTCATTTCTGTTTTAGTTTTAATGTTTGAACAAAAGCAATAAAAAATGTTCCGTGTTTACTTAGAGACCTTCTATCTAGTTGTCTTGTTTATCAAAGTTATCATAGTAGTACTATGTGAAATAGTTGTTATTCTAATATCCGTTAATTTACTATAAGGTTTGTAACCTCTGCTATGCCGCCGATAGGCGGTCTCGGCATGTGAGTATAAAATTGGCTTTTAACAATTTATAATTTAATTTTAATTTTAATTTATTTTTAATTTTAATTTTAATAAATTGACTATTAATTTTTACAATATAATTAATAAAGTCAAAAAATATCTAAAATAAGAATTTAGTAATTACTTATATGATGTCAAACAGGTGACATGTAACATAATTCTTTTGTTTTTTTTTTATATTATAGGTATTTCTTATTTGGTTAATAATCTTTTCTTGTGAGAAAATTAAGAATTTTAAATTAAGATAAACGCAAAATTCACTGCAATAATAACATAACTAGTAAATTATAATAATATGGTGTAGAGTTAACTTAGTTGTAACTATATCTAGGTAGATAAAAATGTAGGTTTTTCACTCATCTTTACATACTTCTATGTATTCTTCTAATTTCCATGCAATTAAAAGGTTGTTGACATCGTCATCCATTAGGAATATTTGTAAATTATAAAATTTTTTTAGGCAATACGAGTTTATTAAATACGAGACGCAATGACTATCACGCTAGAAAGATTTGGACGAAATGAATGATTCGTTTTCACTTATAGGTAACCCATTTTGCTTTGCTAAGTATTTTTACTTGGTTAATATTTAGTAAGCTGTTTGTAAAGATTAGCAAATGTGTCATGGTAAAATTTACAATCGCACTTATTTAATAACAACAAAATATCAATGGCTATTTGTAACCGATTACGTTGTAGGTGGTAACAGAGATATATTGGTTAATTTTAACCAAAAAAAGGGTTAATTTTAACCCTTTTTAAACATATTTAAAATTACATACATAACTTGGTTAGATTTAACAATATTAAGTATTAAAATTTAAACAAGTCTGAATTGGTTCAGAATGCTAACAATTTTGTTTAAAAATTATTAAGTGCAATGTTAAAAATAACCAAGTATCCATAACAATGTTGACGTGTTAGATTATAACCAACTGCGCTTATATATTCTTAAACGAGTTTTAGTTAATTTTAAATAATCTGCCTTTAAACGAGCCAAAATGTTAAAGTAAAATTTTCTCAGTGTATCATAGCGACAAGAGTATTTCAAATAAAAAAAAACTTTTAAATTTTCAATAATGTTGTTTGATTTCCTGCTATCTAATTCTATCTCATTTCAATTTTTTTTTATGTTAAAATTTGCTAAATGCTAATAAAAAATAATATCCCTAATTTAAAAAATATTGAACTTACGCAATTGTATATCTATTGTATGTATATATAGATATACAGTTTACATAAGTCCAATTCATACTGTAAGAGTAGAATCATACTGTAAGAGTTTTCAGGACTTTAATCGTTCTGATTCATGGTTTAGCAACTGAATTAATGTCTGGCAAATTATTTTTAGGTCTGTTCATACTTAAACAACATAATATTAAAATGACAGACATTCTGAAATAACTTAATTTTTTAATAAAAATGAAATCAAAATTCGCGTCTGGCTCATTATTAGCAACGATAAAAATGTCTGGCAATAAGAGATTGATGTTTGTTAAACTTATCTTAAGCTAAAATATGCAAATTGAACCTTCATAAAATGATTTTACTGTATGAATTTTCAGGACTTTAATCGTTCTGATTCATGGTTTAGCAACTGAATTAATGTCTGGCAAATTATTTTTAGGTCTGTTCATACTTAAACAACATAATATTAAAATGACAGACATTCTGAAATAACTTAATTTTTTAATAAAAATGAAATCAAAATTCGCGTCTGGCTCATTATTAGCAACGATAAAAATGTCTGGCAATAAGAGATTGATGTTTGTTAAACTTATCTTAAGCTAAAATATGCAAATTGAACCTTCATAAAATGATTTTAAAAGTCAGTATATTACCTGCACAAATAGGATGCGCACAGGTAAACGCAACTGCTACCGCTAGCCAGACTGCCCAGATCCTAACCGAAAGGGCAAGAGAGACGACATATCAAAAAATCAGCTGACCTAAAATGCTTTTTTTCCCGACGTTGCCACCTCCCGGACTATAATGACAGTTATCAACAACAGTTGCTCGGTGACATGTACGTTTTGTTTTGATTGACGTCAAATGTTTGATAGCTGGGGACAGAGTGGTTTGTATGGGAAAAGAAATTTGTTGTTTTTATTTTTTCCTCGATTTTTTTACGTTTTTTTTTCTCCATAAGAACCTTCCTCAGACTTCACAACAAAAGTTCTCGAGTTTTGCGCTTATATATGCATATTATCCATCGTTAGAAGCTTTTTTTCAAGTAGCATTAAATATTTTAATTACTTTTATAATAAACTGAATACTATAAGCATATAAGTTACTTTTGAATATAAAAAAATACATCAAAATATACTAAATATTGAGTAAAATAACCATAAGTCTTTTTGCAATATACAATATGAAGGAGTGTGATTGTATCCAAAAATACAATCACAATCCTTCATTTTTGTATAAAACATTTTTGGATTTTTTTGTTGTAGAGCCCTTTAGTTTAAAAGCAGCGATATTAGCATAGTTTACTGATCAGTATTTTTCCATGCTAGGATCCCAACTGAAGTTCCAACGTGGGTAATCGAAGCTAAAAACGAGCTGGTCTACCTGCCACCAGCCATTATAAAACTCAAGTACCCCAACTTGGTGAACCTCGTGACTCTGGACGACGGAGGGCATTTCCTTGCCTTTGAAATGCCCCAAATCTTCGCTGAAGACGTCTTGAAAGCCGTCAAGGAGTTCAGAAGGAGAGCCGCATTGAAATCTAAGACTGAGCTATGATAAATCTGATACATCGGAAGATCGAATCTTTTTTATTTATAAATTTAAATTATATTTCGTCGGCCTAACTCTTTAAACTGCTAAGTCACATTTTGCATTGTTTTCAGGGGGAAGAAAAAATTTAATTGACAAAATGTTGTGCGTCGCATCAGGCATGTGAAATGAGCGACATTATCAGTACAAAACTTAGATTTAGCAGGTTTTTCTTTGTGATTTGCTATTAGTCAGAAAGCAGTTTTTCATTTATGAAATTTCTCCCCTTTTTAGTTTGATAATCGTCGTTATTCCTTCACCAAACGGTAGATAATCGTCTAAACTTGTCGAAAAGTATAAAAAGTGAAAAATGGACTTAGCAGGTTAACGAATTAGGCCGACGATTTTGTTATTCATTCCATGACTTTATTGTTGAAAAAATATACATATATTATTAATATTTTGTGGTAGTTATTTACCTAGACTCTTATAGTTTTTCTTGACGGAATCTAGATTTTTCCTCGATCAACGTGCCTTGACTTTTGTGGTTAAGAGTGGGCGCAACTGACTCGGATATTGGCTGAATATCTATAGGTAGGTGAGGTAGGTACTATATCTATACTTCACTACATATCACCTATATAACTCTTTCTAACAAAAAAAAACCGACTTCACACCGTTTTTACATGGATGCAATAGTCAGAACTGGACCAAACTGAAATGGGACCACACGGGAAGCACCAGCTTTCAAATAAAAAAAAGAATCATCAAAATCTGTTCACCCAGTCGAAAGTTGTGAGTTAACAAACATTTTAAAAAAATACAGTCGAATTGAGAACCTGGAGGAGGTTTTTCAACCGACTTCCCAAAAAGGAGGTTCTCAATTCAACGCGTATGTTTTTTTTTAATAATAATAATAATATCATTTATTTGCCTAAAACATGGTAGTAAAGGTGTTACAGAGAGTTAAGGAACATCACGTTTCGCCTTTTTATCATAGGCATGCAAAAATATTAACAACACGATTATAGTTAAGTAAGAGCAAGATGTCAATTATTTGTCACTATTAATAAAATTCAATTCAATTACAATTACATTATTCAAAGATTAGGCATAAATATAAACGGAAAATATCTCAGTAACCTCAGATTTGCAGATGATTTAATTATTTTTTCAAATACTCCAAATCAGCTAGAAAATATGTTGAAGGAACTAAATAAGGTCAGTAACGATATTGGCTTACAACTGAATACTTCAAAGACAAAAGTTTCTACAAACGGCGCTAAAAGCCTCATAACGATAAATGACACACCACTAGATTATGTTGAGAACTATACTTACCTGGGAAAACAAATATCATTCAAAAATACAAGGCATACAGACGAACTAGAAAGACGAATTAATATAACCTGGAAAAAGTACTGGTGCTACAAGGAAATATTGAAATCCAAATTCCCTTTGATTCTAAAAAAGAAAATTATGGACTCATGCCTACTACCCTGTCTTACGTATGGTGCCCAAACATGGACCTACAACAAAAATATTATAAATAAATTACGTTCGTGCCAACGCGCTATGGAAAGAAGCGTCCTGGGACTTAAACTCATGGATAAACAAAAAAACTCGGATATAAGAAACCAAACAAAAGTCATTGATGCAGTTCAACACGCACTAAGCTTAAAATGGAGATGGGCAGGACACCTGGCCCGAATGCCCGGGGACAGATGGACAAAAAAAGCAACGTATTGGAAAGGTCCAGGCCAAAGAAGACCCAGAGGCAGGCCCAGAAATCGATGGAGCGACGACATAAAAAAGACGGCGGGGAGAGACTGGATGGACGTGGCCACTGACAGAAGCAAATGGAGGCACTTGGAGGAGGCCTATACCGAAAGGGGCCATGAATCTTAACTTTTTTTTTTAACCTATAAATATTTAGATGTTGAAAGTTATTTATTTTAAAATGTCATAATTAATTCCAATTTTTTATTTTTATTTATGTTGAAAGTTAATTATTTTAAAATGTTATAATTAATTCCATTTTTTTTTTTTTTTTTTAATTTATGTTGAGTTATTTATTTTAAAATGTTATAATTCCAATTTTTTTTTAATTTATGTTATTGTCAATGCATTCATGGTTTAAATAAAAAGGCTTATTATTATTATTAGGTACATGTCACATAAAAACAAAAAACAAAAACAGAACTGCTTAGATGTCACTTTTTAATGTTTGTTAACTCAGAACTTTCGACTGGGTGAACCGATTCTGATGATTCTTTTTTTATTTAAAAGCTGGTGCTTCCCGTGTGGTCCCATTTCAATTTGGTCCAGTTCTGACAATGGCATCCATGAGAAAAGGCCATGAGACCGTTTGAAGTCGGTTTATTTTTTGTTACAAAGAGTTATTGGAAGTCGGTTGAAAATAAATAAAAAATGTTATGATGATATTGTTACCACCCCCATAAAATATGACTAGTTTGACTATTCCCATGAGGATATTATGATTAATTTTAATCCAATAATAATATTCTTTAGTGCAAATAAATATGCGTTATCGCCCTTTATTGCGGGGTGGATTTTCCGGCGCACGATCGGTCACGTGTCATGTTATAGGCGGCAAAAGTGGACCTGTCTGTCTGTCAACCTTCATTAAAAAAATACTTACTATCACGGTTTTGTAAATATCATGTTTTGAACCATAAAATCATCAAGAATATTTATTATACTAGAATTTAATGTTTTTTTTTTCATATATAAATAAAATATAATTTATCCAAGAAAAATCAAGAATTGAGTCAAAAAAGACCACTGAGTCAAAAATAGGTTGATTTCGAATATTCCTTTAAAAATTACTGTGACTTAAGAAGTAATAATTCCTAAAGCTTTGAAATATTTATGTACTTTCATAAAATTTTTGGTGTTTAAAGTAAAATTAAAAATTACACAAAATTCTAAACAATTTTAATTTGGTGTCTTACATTTAATAAATAAATAAAACAAATTATGTAGGTACTCGTTTACATGAAAAAAATTTTTAAAAACTAATATTAAATAATATCTACTTACAGAAAAATATAACAAATTGAGTAAACAATTATGTCCAAGTATTTCCAAAATTTATTGATACCAAGTCACTGGAAAAAATGCTAGTCTAGTCACAGCACACATGCTATTATTAGCGGTGGTCTTAGCTTTGGATTCCTACGATGACGGTGCCGTCATATAGCGGCCGTAATATTAGAACGCAAAAAGACGGCCGTCTTTACGGTGCCGACATGTCGGTTTCCTAGGATAGCGGTGCCACTATCACACCATCTGTCATCTTTTCGTATCTGTATACAATATATTAAAAACAGCTTCACCGCTAATAAAAACGTTCAGAACCGACAAGACGGCCGTCATGCAAATGGCGGCACCGCTTTTTGACGTTACGTTGTCAATTACCGCTCTCTAGGAAACCGCGCCATTTTGTTTACATAGACAACGTTCTAGTGACGTCATTCACCGCTGTATTACGGCCGCTATATGACGGCACCGCTATCCTAGGAAACCAAAGCTGAGACTGACTTACAGAAATGACTAGTTGCCAGATCCAGGCCAGAGCCAACTTTAAATTCCATGAGTTAATTCCAAAAATTGGCCCTGAATTCTAAAAAGTAAAAATTAAATAAAAAGTGTGTGTGTCAGCTTCGACGTACGACTAATGATTTAATAAATATAATTAAAACATATTAATATAATATATTATAAATGTATTATATTATATTAATATGTATTGAAGCATATTGTGGCCTGTAACGCGTAACGTGTGACATGTGACATTTTGAATTTACTCCCATAAATTTTCATACCCCGGACTTATTTATATGAAATCGATTCTAAAAAGGAGTAAACTCCAAAATTTACAAAAATGGTAACTCGAACTTTTCTATGTTGGCATACATAAATCTACTTATTTCCGTCTTTACTGTCACCCTTATCCTTGTGACCGTTCTTACCGTCCTCTTTAGCTGGTGCTATCATCAACAAATTGCCATTTCTTTCACCAGACAAATTTCTGAACGGTATGTTCTGTCGCCATTTCGTTTGCAAGTAATAATGGTTCCTCAACACTCGAAGATGGTCTTTGCCAAAATAGAACTCATTCTTCCCACATCCATTGATTCTCTGGTAACTTCTTCCGGAAGTATCGTCATTTTCCTCGTTCCCGTATCTTAGGAAGTCGCTGTCGTTAAACAGCTTGGCTCTCGGTCCGTCATCTTCATGTAAGTTAGGCCTTTTCAGACGAAGTCTCCTAGATTGGGGGCTGGATGGAGATTCGCATTTTATAGCAAGACTGGCAGAGTTCTCCTTATTCGTTGAGAGACCATTGCTCTTCTGCCATTCGAGAACTTCGCACAAAAGTCCAATGTATCTGCGAAAGAACATATTGTGATAACACACGATAAGCTTGACGACACGTTTGGTCTAGTGGCTAGTAAACTTAGCTGTTAACAAAACGGTCGCGGGTTCGAATCCCGCTAGTGGCAAATGTTTATGCGTTGAACTATGTGTTTTATATTTGTCCTAAGTCATGGATGTTTTATATTTATAATATGTATGTATTTACAAAAAAAGTTATCTATGTATATTCGTATGCTTCTATAATAGAATATACTGTCTGGTATCTATACTCGTAATAAAAGCATATAGTTGTTTAATGTGGAACTAGATGGTGCTATATGGAATATGTGAAGATATTTTATTTATTTATTTATGAGAACTAACATTGTATTAATGTCGCGAGAATGTTACAAACCTAATAGCCATTCGCAATATCTCATTCTTGGACAACTTCTTATCCGGCGGATGCGTTGGAACCAATCTTCTTAACTCGGCGAAGGCACCACTCACGTTCTGCTGCCTCCATCGCTCGCGACAGTTGGTGAATAACTTCCGAGGTGCTCGCAGAAGACAAGAGTTTAGGCCTGGCAGATCTTCTGGTAGACTCTAAGAAAAATTCATCGTCTTAATTTTTTAAGGTCTTTCTAAGGTCCTAGGCTGGTTTTCGTGTCGCGCTGATCGTCAGCGCCGAGGCCTCGGGGCGTAGTTGTCAGAGCGACAGCGCGAGACCCTCGTTTTCGCTACGTGCTTACCGTCAGCGCCGACAGGCCAATATATGATTGTACTCGTCGGCGCGTGCGATCAGCGTGACACGTAAACGCTTAAGCTACTGACAGACATGCTCATAACTAGTATGCTCATTAGCCAAACAGCAGCCAAAAAGCTGGGCATCCTAAACAAGGTGAAGCGATACTTTACGCCTGGACAGCTCTTATCTTTGTATAAGGCGCAAGTCCGATCTTGCATGGAGTATTGCTCCCACCTCTGGGATGGCTCAGCCAAATACCAACTTGCCGCACTCGACTCAGTGGAACGCAGAGCTAGGAGACTCGTAGGCGACAGAACTATTTTAAAATCTAAGAAGCAGAGCCTGGCACACAGACGCAAAATAGCCAGTCTATGTGTTTTTTATAAGATGTACTTCGGAGATTGTGCTCAGGAGTTGCATGAGCTCATACCGCCTTCCCCTTTCTTCCATCGAACATACAGCCGTACGGCTGGTTACCATCCTTATCTTGTTGAAATCCCTCCTTTTCGGACCAAGCGCTTTGAAACATCCTTTATAATGCGCACTGCCAAGGTTTAGAACTCCCTGCCGGCGTCTGTATTTCCGAGCCTATATAACCCTAATATTTTCAAATTTCGAGTGAATAGGCATCTTCTGGGTGAGCTCGCTCCATCTTAGGCCTCATCCTTGCGATTTAGCTGGTTGTTGGCCAAGAGCAAACCCAGCTCTAATAAAAAAAAGCATGCTTAACACTAGCATGCTCATGCAACTGTTTACATTTGCCACCAATAAGCATGCTTGTTTTAAGCATGCTCCTAAATAAACTACTAGCCACTAGCCATAGCACTACTGCATACTAGCATTCTTATAAGGAAACCTGTTCAGATATGCTCGGAGCACGCCCCCTTCCACCCGCGCCTCAGGTAGGGTTGATTTTTGAGCATGCTAAATAAAATCATGCTAATTACTAGCAACGTTG
This sequence comes from Synanthedon formicaeformis, assembly GCA_945859745.1. Lineage (NCBI taxonomy): Eukaryota > Metazoa > Arthropoda > Insecta > Lepidoptera > Sesiidae > Synanthedon > Synanthedon formicaeformis. The sequence continues at coordinate 7,446,093 of OX243975.1, forward strand.
TGACACACATGCTACTCAGTAGCATTTGCTCATTACTAGCACGAATGTCTAGTAATGAGTAATGTCTCAGACATGCAGACAGAGGCGCGTGGACGGCAATTATTATGAACAAAGTCGAACAGACTTTTGTATAGAAGCAAGTTGGTTCTTTTACCTGTAAACTTGTGGTGACTTGTCTATCGTCATCACTGTCTTGCAGACAGAGATCATCGCTCAACATTTCACTGTCCGGTTCTTCGTCAGAACATGACTCTTGGTCAGAAGCCATCGATGCATTCACTGGGTACAAAATAAATTTGAAAATCTTTAGTCCTATCCAAAATAACTAGGTCTAGAAACCTGAATTTTGGGACATTTATATTTATTTTATTTTATACTATCAACCTAATCCTGGCTTCGCACATTTTCTACACACCTTTCTCGATGTCTGTCGAGCTAAACAATCCGTTGCATAATTTAGAAGTTAGCGAAGAAACAGACAATGGCGGACAGCGATTTTGTTTTTAACCCTTGACGCCCGACGCAAAACCGGGGTGTTATAAGTTTGACATCTGTGTATGTGTCTGTCTATGCAATCGTAGCTCCCAAACGGATAAAAAGATTTCGATCCGGTTTTTATGTTTTATCGAGATAGTTCTTAAATATACTTAATTTAGGTCGATTCAGGTCTTTGAAAATCATCTGCCCATATCCTATAGTTATTGACGAAAGAATTTCACTAACTTTCACGTGTTCTATTGATGTGAAATTTGGTATACTGTTACTTCGGTGGTATTTCCATGACATGGTAACCTTGACCTGGTGTTGCAGCATCAAGTAGTCTGCGGTACACCCAACTCCTCAGCAACTTACAGCAGATATATCATGTTTGGGGTCAATATAGAAAGTCGGAGTTTAGTTTATACTTTTAACTAGCGATCCGCCTGGGGTGCATTTTTTTAAAAGCAAAAACCTTCCCTGATTATCCCTCTATCCATGAGTCAAGACAGAATTAAAATCGGTCCAGCCGTTCTCGAGTTTCCTGAATTCCTAAATTTGTTGCTAAGCGCAAGCTTAGCAACAAATTTAAGAATTCATTTTTATTTATAAAAGAAGAAGATTATAACTTGTATAATACCTATATATCATTTTATATTACTAGAACTATTATTACTGTTATTATTTAACTGTTATTACTAGAAAAACTTCCCTTGTTTATCATTATTTCCATTGATGAAAACCGTATCGAAATCGAATCAGTTATACAGCTTAGTTTTTATGTAAACCTATAATACTTTCTTCTCTTTTAATGTTTTAACATTTCGAAATACTACAATGGAATTTGCGTCACAAATGCCAAAGCGGCACATAAAAAGAACGCCTTTGACAGAATCATGGCGGACTCTTGCCTTCACGCGTCAATGGTAAAAGGTAGTAACGATCAACTTCTACTATTTCATTTTAAACTCTAATGGGTTGACGTAAAGTCATATTTTCTTTAAATTACGCACTTATTATTATATTTGTTTTGTTTTAAATGACAGTTCATGCTCTACGCATATGTCACTTTTAAATGTTCCATAAAATTCGTTGTGTTTTGTATGGCACGCGTGTTCCATGTTGTAGTAGTTCGATGCCTTTTTAAAATAAAAAAGGAAAAATTGAAATTAAAATCAAAAGTAGCAGATCTCGAGACTAATCAGTCAAGTGAAGTCTATATTTTTTCTTAGTTCTCCAAAACACGTCCGTCAAGTCCAAAGCAGTCAGGTCAAGACCTATAGACCTTTTTCTTTGAATTCAAAACATAAACAAACTTCATAACACAGGCCATCTACTGTCAATGACTCATTGAAAACAATAATATCTTTGTGTTCTTTAAAATGGGAATGAAATATATAAAAATGTACTTCATACCTAATTGCATTATTTTGTTACTGTATATTTATAACGTATCCGGTGATAAAAATATCCGGCCTTATGTGTCGTATGAAGAAGTAGTAGTATATATAGTTCCATGAATATTTTTTTTTAAAGATATAACACCAAATTGTTAGTATTATAATTTAGTAACTATAGCACCCCCTTTTTTTAGATGCTAAAACATTTATATTAAATACGAGATTTATTGCTCATATTATATTTCTGATTTTTATTTTTTTTTATTTTTATATGATCCCTCGGGAACAGTATACCCACTTTGATTTAATTTATTTAATTTTATTTAAAATGTAAATTTAATATCACACTCGTTCATAAAAATACACTAGAGCGTAATGACAAACACACACACACACACACACACACAAAACTTTTGTAAAATAATACCTTTTAGTACCTAATAGGTATGTCGTTCTAAAATTTCGTTCGTATAATATGTTCAATTATAAAGAAAGCAGTTAAGGCCGTTACGGAGTTAGAATCACTTTTGAGTGAAAATTTATGATTCGCGGCGGCTCATAAGGCTATAATGTGTTTAGTTTGCAGATAAGATATTAACGTCATATTATTTGTAGTTTTATAAACTATATAATGGCTCAAAAATATTTTAAAATATTGGGATAACTTTCTCATTAGAACAGTTTTTAAGAAGCCCTTTTTTAAAACTAGCGGTCGACGGTCTACGCAGAAGTGAGATATTAGTTAAATCATATGTGAAAAACTTATAAAAATATTGATTTTCCAAAAATTCATATAATTTATTAGATAATAATTGTAAAAAATATATGATTTCTGTAAATTTTCATTCAAGAAAAGTATAATCAAAAGTGTCACTTTTAGTAATTTTTCGTGATATTAAACGTCTTATTTTAGGATCAAATTTGAGATATTTCTGTTTTTTCTTCGACCTAGTATGTGAAGTCATTTATGTTGTAAAACATTGTTTAATTTTTTTTTAATATTTTGTATATTTATCTGCGTAGGCCGTCGACCGCTAGTTTGAAAAAGGGCTGTTTAAAACTGTTCTAAGAAGAATTCATTTTAAAATATTTTTAGCCATGTACTAGATTAAAAAAACTACAAATAATATAACGTTAACATCTTATCTGCAAACTAAACATCTAAAACTACTGAAAATCATAAAGTTTCACTCCAACATGATTCTGATTCTGTAACGCTCTTAATACTTATTATATATAATATTTTTTGTTCAAAGCAGGTAATAGTGCTCGATTGTCACAATTGAATTATATGTAAAAAGCCTTTATTAGAAAGAGTTTAACTACTACTGATAAAACATAAAACTAAAACATTTAAACAAATTAATATATTTTAATATGTTTATATTATTTTTTTTAAATTGTATAAAGAAACAATACATTATATATTATTATAAAACTAGCTACGAATTAGCCCACGGTTAGTTAGTTTTTTGAAAATACCACAGGAACCTAACGTTTTTTTAGGATATAAAGTATCCTATATGTTAATCCAGGTAATAAACTATCTGTTGGTCAAATTTCATCAAAAAACGTTTGGTCGTTTTTGCGTAATTAAGTAACAAACATCCAAGCAAGTTTAAACTTTCACATTTACAATATTAGATACCTACTAGTTGTTCGCATATTATTATAAAACATATCCTTAGCCGCGTCTGTCTGTGTTTGTTCGCGATAAACTCAAAAACTACTGCACCAATTTTCATGCTGTTTTCACCAACGAATAGAGTGGTTCTCGAGGAAGGTTTTAGTATATAATTTACAAAGTTACGCGGGCGAAGTCGCGGGCAGCAGCTTGTTCTTTAAAACAAAGAGTATATAAAAACAATGTTAATACGCAATGTTGTAGTCAATCCATCGGCTAGTTTTCGAATTTTATGAACACAAACATACATAAACTGAATATATATTTTTTTACACATAAAGCTTATGAACATGAAACACACCTTTGAACCCCGTAATGTCCGTCACAGTTGGCATAAAAACAACACTTTTGAACTTCCTTTCAAAGTACAACGAAATATACGTCAAACACTGTCTAAATGCTAATTGAGACTGAAAAAAATGTATTTTGAATTTGGAACGGGGGTTGCGTAGCGGCGTTCTCATTGGTCAGTGCTGAAATCACATTAGCCAATAGAAACGAGGAATGGGCGGAGTGCAGAGTACTTAACCCTTGTTTATTTTCTGTTTCATTGATTTTCCACTCAAAGTTAGGTCCAATTGCGAGCGGTTTGTGTGAAAACTATATTTCTAAAGTTATAGTCTAGTTTTATATCTATTACTATACTAGCTACACGCTTCCTGCTTCGCCCGGGTTCAATATAAAAACTATCCTGTCTTTTAATTTGGATTAAATTATACATAGTTACGAAGTTTTATCAAATTCGGTTCAGTCATTGGCGTCAAACAACGTGACACGTAATTTTTATTAAGGGCCTCTTTCACCAACTACAATTAAAGTGTTGATTAGTTACTCTTAGAAATCATTTTCTGTTTTATTGAATTAGGCACTCGGTTTACTGCATCATTCGATAGGCGATTTTTTTTTAATTTTTTCTTTTTAATGTTTGGGACTTTTACCGTACAAACATATGTATATCAGCTAAATTATTCCCGGTGACAGGTGACTTTAAATGACGGTTAGCCTACTTGACAGATGGTGAAAGAGGGCCTTAGGGCCTCTTTCGGAGGAGTTTGGTTACAAACGCTGTGACGAGAATTTTATATAATATATAGAAAATATATAAAAAATATTATGTATGAAAAATATATAAAATAAAATTAGAATTAGAAACGAGTCGTGTTTGTACATTAAATAAATTTTCAAAAAAAAAAAACAATTTGTACACTACTTACGTTACTTTTAATATTTTTAGTTAATTTAAATTTAAGTAATGACTTTTACTTTCGGTTTTCACGAGTGAAAATTCAACTCTATTTGGGAATAACTAAAAAAAATTTCTCAATTCATAAATTGTTTTAACTATATAGTAAGTACTTGTTATCGCAAATGAGACGTTCGAGTATTTTTTAGACAAATTCATTTACTATTTAAATATTTTTAATGTTAAATAATTTGAAGATAACATTTCAAATGTTATCATAACATGATCAAACATAATTACCTAATTATCTAATAAAGATAAAAGATGACAGTAGAACTCATTTTTATTTTAAGCTAGCTGTTGCCCGCGTCTTCGCCCGCGTAACTTTGTAAATTATATACTAAAATCTTCCTCGAAAACCACTCTATCTATTGGTGAAAACACCACGAAAATCGGTGCAGTAGTTTTTGAGTTTATCGCGAACAGACAGACAGACGCGGCGGAGGTCTTTGTTTTATAATACGTAAGGACTAGTGTCATTTGATTTTTTGGATATGCCCGGGGTGTGAAAATTTATGGGAGTAAAAATCAAAATTGTCACACGGTATGCGTTACGTTCTATTTTTGAATATTTTAGAATATTCTGAAGTTTCAAAGACATTGCGCCATCTACATAATATCACTGAAACTAGAATACCGTTAAGTAATAATACATCCTTTCGAACAGAGATGGCGCTGGTATTAATTCGTTATGATAATGTTATTATAATTTTTATTATGTAATTCAAAATCGTTCTTAAGGCCTATCGCTCACTAGGCAGCCAGGCTGCGGCAGCCAATTGTACATATGACGGTGTATGGGAGCTCGCGCACTAGGCAGCCACAAATCTCCGGCTGCGGCAGCCAATAAAACGCGCCTGATTTCACGGCAACCCGTTGGCTGCGCGCAGCCAGACCGAGTAGTTTAGCGACTAGGCGAATGTATGTATGTCTCCGCGCACTTGTTGTAGCAGCCAGACATATGTTCCAAAACTTTTTCATATCGCTTGACAGGTGACAACTGGCCGTCGATTTGGCTGCCGTAACTGGCTGCGCAAATAGTTTGGCTGCGGCAGCCTGGCTGCCTAGTGGCGAAGACTCGGAGTAAACTCCAGCCGTGCGTCGGAGCTGACATTAAGAATGCGTATAAAGCAAACAAAATTTGTAATTTCACCCGCGTGGCCCCTTGGACATGACAGTGACACAAAATACGTAGAACTACGCACAACATGCGACGGAAGATAGCGCAACTCGCTCAATAAAGATGTCATAAGTGCCAAAAGTATTAAATATTAATTATTCGTAAACTACAATGTCAAATGAAAAATTGTTGCATAAAGCCTTAGATAATATGTGAAGTGAAATTACTGATACACTTTTAGCTTTGTAATGTGTGTCATTTTGAAAATAAAACTAAAATCAATGGAAATGAGAGCTCACTTTGTGATTTTTTTCTATCGAGAAAATTTCATTATATTATGTTTTCGGTTACAGACGTCACTCTCATTTATAATGTATTTATCTATTTAAAAAAATTAATTAAATTAGACTTTGTTTACTTAGATAAAATTCAAATCTAGGATTGGCTATTTCTCTTTATGCCCGCTCTTAAGGCCGGTTTCAGTGCTCTCCTGACGGTCAGGCCTGACGATACGCACGACCGACCGTGCGACCGACGCGCTTGTAATTTGTATGAAAATTCACAAGTCGTTATAGAGCTCGCCTTACTCGCGCACGCGTATTGCTACCGCGGTCGGTCGTGCGTATCGTCAGGCCTGACCATCAGGAGAGCACTAAAACCGGCTTAACACTTTTTTTATTTTTTACTAGAGGAACAGTACTTTTTTTACGTTTTTTAGAATGAAAGGCACCCTATATCCTTTTCTGTATCCCTAATAATGTGTCTGCAAAATTTTATGATAATCGGTTGAGTTGTTAAGGCGTGAACGCCTAACAAATAAACAAACAAACTTATATTCGCATTTACAATAATTTGGGTGTCTGGTTTATTTGTAATCTAAACTAATATCACAGTTTTGTAAAACTGTGCTAATATATAGGGCTGAATAGTTTATTTTGTTTGTTTGGTTGTACTCGCTAATCTCAGGTACTACTGGTTCGAATTAAAAAATTCTTTTTGTGTTGGATAGTCCATTTATCGAGGAAGCCTATAGGATATAAAGAACGCGGACGAAGTCGCGGGCACCAGCTAGTTTTAAATATTTAAAAATACCTGACTTTGATTGGGTAAATAACATTTTGTACAATGCTAAGACATCGCCATAAAAATTGTAAAATGTAAAACGTTCAACAAATACAAGAACAATAAAACAAATAAATATAATATCTCGTTTGTATACATTCCGAGATAATTAATACATTTAACTAATAGCTTCGAACGGCGATGAGATAACAAAATACTTAGTGTCAAAGAACGCCTTAGAACGTACGAACGTTGATTGTCGTTGCCAACGTGAATTTAAAAAAAATAATACGCAAACGTCAATTCGTTGTCCAAATTCAAATTGTTTACAAACAGATTCGACGGAACTGTTTTCATAAATAGAATATTATTTCAATTAAACTTTTTTTTAAATAAGTGAAGTAGACTACTACATCTTATTTTGTTTTTTTATTTTTTTTTTTTAATTTGTGTGTGATTGTAGGCAAAGATATTAAGCTATGAGTACGCCTGAGTTATATTGTGGATAAACTTTTAATGGAAATCCGACAAATTTAAAAGGTCAGTTTTATTGTTATTTCATTGCGATTTAAATTGCCTTTCTCGTTTAGTTGTTTTATAACAAAGAAACGGCACGTGTAATAATGTTATTTTTATAAATAGTTACTACGGCGATCATTTAAAGTATGTTAATTGGTTTTTATTTATACAATAATATAAACAGTTTAAATATATTTTAAATGTTGATTCGGCATGTATTTGATACTAGATTTTAGTAACCAGTTACATGTATAATAATTAATGTTTTTTTATTTTTATTTAATTGTATACATTAATATAAGAATTGCGCATTAGTTTCCCGATTTTATTCTCATCAATCAATACTAATAATAAATCTGTAAGGGTTGGTGATGGAGTAAGTTACTTTGTTTTCAGAGATATCGTGTTTATAGGCTCTATACATGATACTGAAACTAAATTGACCATTTTTAGAATTTTTTTCTGTATGTATGTTCCTCCATAACTCATAAAGGAATTATGTATGTATGTATGTATGTATGTATGTATGTATGTATGTATGTATGTATGTATGTATGTATGTATGTATGTATGTATGTATGTATGTATGTATGTATGTATGTATGTATGTATGTATGTATGTATGTATGTATGTATGTATGTATGTATGTATGTATGTATGTATGTATGTATGTATGTATGTATGTATGTATGTATGTATGTATGTATGTATGTATGTATGTATGTATGTATGTATGTATGTATGTATGTATGTATGTATGTATGTATGTATGTATGTATGTATGTATGTATGTATGTATGTATGTATGTATGTATGTATGTATGTATGTATGTATGTATGTATGTATGTATGTATGTATGTATGTATGTATGTATGTATGTATGTATGTATGTATGTATGTATGTATGTATGTATGTATGTATGTATGTATGTATGTATGTATGTATGTATGTATGTATGTATGTATGTATGTATGTATGTATGTATGTATGTATGTATGTATGTATGTATGTATGTATGTATGTATGTATGTATGTATGTATGTATGTATGTATGTATGTATGTATGTATGTATGTATGTATGTATGTATGTATGTATGTATGTATGTATGTATGTATGTATGTATGTATGTATGTATGTATGTATGTATGTATGTATGTATGTATGTATGTATGTATGTATGTATGTATGTATGTATGTATGTATGTATGTATGTATGTATGTATGTATGTATGTATGTATGTATGTATGTATGTATGTATGTATGTATGTATGTATGTATGTATGTATGTATGTATGTATGTATGTATGTATGTATGTATGTATGTATGTATGTATGTATGTATGTATGTATGTATGTATGTATGTATGTATGTATGTATGTATGTATGTATGTATGTATGTATGTATGTATGTATGTATGTATGTATGTATGTATGTATGTATGTATGTATGTATGTATGTATGTATGTATGTATGTATGTATGTATGTATGTATGTATGTATGTATGTATGTATGTATGTATGTATGTATGTATGTATGTATGTATGTATGTATGTATGTATGTATGTATGTATGTATGTATGTATGTATGTATGTATGTATGTATGTATGTATGTATGTATGTATGTATGTATGTATGTATGTATGTATGTATGTATGTATGTATGTATGTATGTATGTATGTATGTATGTATGTATGTATGTATGTATGTATGTATGTATGTATGTATGTATGTATGTATGTATGTATGTATGTATGTATGTATGTATGTATGTATGTATGTATGTATGTATGTATGTATGTATGTATGTTAGTGCGTCCCAGAAAAATTAAAGTATTTTTTTTCAAACGCATACCCTCTTATTTTGTTTCAATGATGTCAAAACTATTATAAATAAAGTTTCACGTATTTAGAACCACGGCAACCCGTGCCGACTTGCATCGAAACATGTCGGTACTTGCTTACTATGGCGCGCGGGAGGCAACGTATTGATGTTCTTGTTGTTGCTTGTTTGTTTGATTAGTAAACGCATTGTTTTCATTCAGTCAACATGTCAGTGGAGTTACGCAGTTCTAAAAATGGGATATTTTTAATAGGGGACATAAAACATCAAATTACCGCTATAAAAGTTGATTTTCAAAACGAGGTACCGGATACTGTAACTGTCCATTGGGATGGCAAACTCTTACCAGCTTTAGATGCACGAAAATCTAAAGAAGAACGTCTACCGATAGTTATTTTATACCATCATAAAGAACAACTTATCGCTGTGCCAAAATTAGAGAACTCTTCAGGAAGCGAACAGGCAGAGGTAGTTTGGAACGTTATGATTGATTGGAATCTTGAAGATAAAGTGTAGATTCTCTGTTGTGATACTACTGCTTCCAATACAGGTCGTATTAATGGTGCCTGTGTGCTTCTCGAGCAGAAATTAAATAGAGAAATGCTCGTATTTGCTTGCCGCCATCACGTCTACGAGTTGGTATTAAAAGGCGTGTTTGAAGCCAAGATTAGCCAAGTCACTACGAGCCTTGATATTCCACTGTTTAAAAGTTTCGGGAAAACTGGAAAAATGTCGATCCCGAGAGGATACAGAGCTATACAGAAAAGCTAGCATGCCTAAATGTTTCAGAAATTAACGAACTGCTAGACTTTTACCGATCTGAATTTACTAAAAAGATTGCTAGAGATGACTATCGTGAATTAATAGAGCTTTCAATAATATTTCTCGGCGAAGATAGACAGAAGAAATTTAAGAATCGGCCTCCAGGTGCCATGCACCAAGCTCGATGGATGGCGAAAGCAATTTATTCACTAAAAATAACTTTACTTAGCTCTCAATTCAGAATTTCGAACAAGGACAAGGTAGCTCTATTAGACGTGTGCCTGTTGTTCTTTGTGACATCCTACGTTTAGCCTTGGCTGCAATGCACTTTAGCGGTACATGCACCATACCAGGATTTATGCTTTTTGAAGACCATGAAGGCTTACGAAAGAATCGACAAAAGCATCTCAAAAGCAGCTTTACAGAAGTTCTGCCAGCATTTATGGTATTTAATAGATGAAATATCTGTCTTGTCTATATTTGATGATAATATGGACCAGACTCAAAATCAGTTTCCTCAACGAGTGTTCTGCTTCATTGTCGAAAAATACCTCATTTCAACATGCCAAGAAAATGGGAAGAGGAACAAAAGCAATTTTTTATTACGTTGCGTACAAGAACACAGACAGGTATATTCGGACTACAACAAGCAAACCTTAAAAAAAAATAGCAAATAATGTTCTTTTGATGATAAATACTTAAAAAATGTTATATACAGGTAAAACAGTGTTTTATTTACTGAAATACGTATTAAGTTTTAAACCTCTCTATGGCTTCCATACTAACTTTTCATTCTAAACTTTGACATCAAGTCGGCACGGGTTAACGTTATCCGATCGCCATAATATTTATTATTTAAGTCATTAGGGTCAAATGGAAAAAAAATAAAGGGTATGCATAACTTAATTCGCAAAAAAAAAATTTGCCCTTATAGCCTGGGACGCACTAATGTATGTATGTATGTATGTATGTATGTATGTATGTATGTATGTATGTATGTATGTATGTATGTATGTATGTATGTATGTATGTATGTATGTATGTATGTATGTATGTATGTATGTATGTATGTATGTATGTATGTATGTATGTATGTATGTATGTATGTATGTATGTATGTATGTATGTATGTATGTATGTATGTATGTATGTATGTATGTATGTATGTATGTATGTATGTATGTATGTATGTATGTATGTATGTATGTATGTATGTATGTATGTATGTATGTATGTATGTATGTATGTATGTATGTATGTATGTATGTATGTATGTATGTATGTATGTATGTATGTATGTATGTATGTATGTATGTATGTATGTATGTATGTATGTATGTATGTATGTATGTATGTATGTATGTATGTATGTATGTATGTATGTATGTATGTATGTATGTATGTATGTATGTATGTATGTATGTATGTATGTATGTATGTATGTATGTATGTATGTATGTATGTATGTATGTATGTATGTATGTATGTATGTATGTATGTATGTATGTATGTATGTATGTATGTATGTATGTATGTATGTATGTATGTATGTATGTATGTATGTATGTATGTATGTATGTATGTATGTATGTATGTATGTATGTATGTATGTATGTATGTATGTATGTATGTATGTATGTATGTATGTATGTATGTATGTATGTATGTATGTATGTATGTATGTATGTATGTATGTATGTATGTATGTATGTATGTATGTATGTATGTATGTATGTATGTATGTATGTATGTATGTATGTATGTATGTATGTATGTATGTATGTATGTATGTATGTATGTATGTATGTATGTATGTATGTATGTATGTATGTATGTATGTATGTATGTATGTATGTATGTATGTATGTATGTATGTATGTATGTATGTATGTATGTATGTATGTATGTATGTATGTATGTATGTATGTATGTATGTATGTATGTATGTATGTATGTATGTATGTATGTATGTATGTATGTATGTATGTATGTATGTATGTATGTATGTATGTATGTATGTATGTATGTATGTATGTATGTATGTATGTATGTATGTATGTATGTATGTATGTATGTATGTATGTATGTATGTATGTATGTATGTATGTATGTATGTATGTATGTATGTATGTATGTATGTATGTATGTATGTATGTATGTATGTATGTATGTATGTATGTATGTATGTATGTTCCTTCATAACTCTTAAACGAATTAACTTATTTTCATGAAACTTGGTAAATAAACATTTAGACGTACAGGACACAGGATAGGCTCGGACGCCAGCTAGTCTATCAATAAATCTATACTAATATTATAAAGAGGAAAGATATGTTTGTTTGTTTGAATTGATTAGCAGCGAGTTACAAACTATATTTTATAAAGTTACGCGGACGAAGTCGCGTGGAACAGCTAGTAATATATACTAATAAACATATATATAGCTATCGCTACGCCTGACTCAAAGTTCAAACAAGTTTATAATCGTATTATTATTATTGATATTATCACGGGAATCTAACATGTTTGACCCCAATTTATAGTTATCACTAAGTATTGACTAACAGAGTTATCGCTACTCGTATTTATTTATGTAAGTACAATTTGCTACATATTTATAGAACTAATTTGAGGCCCTTAAAACACATGTTATGTTTTTTGAACTTCAGGTTTCGTTGACAAATCAGAAGAAGAAGTCACGGGTTCAATGAATTTTTCCCATCTAAAAAATTGTTCTTTTTTTTAAATATTTTAAATTAATATCAGCTACATCAACGGTTACATTACGTTACATGACAGTGTCGCGAGTCCAATGATTTTATCCCATCTCAAAAATTGTTCTTTTTTTTAAATATTTTAAATTAATATTAGCTACAATCTACATCAACGGTTACATTACGTTACATGACACTGTCGCGAGTCCAATGATTTTATCCCATCTCAAAAAATGTTCTTTTAATTTTTTTTTTAATTTTATCCTTTCAACGCTTTTTCAACGCGGGCGAAGTCGCGGGCACCAGCTACTCTGTATATAAATGTTGTGTTGGTTTGTGTATTACTCAAAAACTCGAAAACTAGCCGACGGATTGACTTGAAATTGTTACACAACATGCAATCCGCTTGAAGGATTGATCATATATATTTTTCGCGTAATCTCAACCTCAATCGCGACAAAAATAGCTTTTTACGGCGCCATCTGCCGAAAGCGGGGAGAACTAACTCGCCAACGAGAACCGCTGTCACATTTAAAGTGGAAGTTAGCCGTTGGCATGGCAGTCGAGTTAATAGACAAAGCCATAGCGAAGCGTGGTCGGGTTCAGCTAGTTATCATATAATTTTATCTTATAACAATTTAGAAGATAAAACACCTTTGATAATATTGTATGTTGTACTTAAGTAGGGATATGTATCTCATAATAAAATGTCTTATAATAATATAATAAAAAATTCCTATTGCAAAAATGAACCTAATGCTTTTGAAAAACAAATGCGACAAATGAGAAATAGGTTGGTTTCGCCCATTTTTTATATTTCTAGACGATCCCTCGGGAACCTAACACTTTTCCAGGATAAAAAGTACCCTATATGTTAATCTAGCTAATAAACCATCTGTGTAACACACGTCCAAGTCCTGTCAAACTTTCACATTTATAAAATATTAGTAGGAAAGACAGAGAAGGGCAGTGCAAATCTATAACATACTCGTACATACTTAAGTGAGTTCTGAGTCTTATCTCACAGGACAATGTCCCTGATAATTAAACAACACTCAATAATGAACAGCAAGCACTTAAGATGCAGACAGACACGTTCTTTATAGCACTTCCAATTATCCGCAATTTGTGTTAAAATTGTCACTGATAACGCTGATAAATTGGCTTGCTGACGGAGTTGACAGCTACTATCAAGCTTCGAGAATTATCTACGTACTAGCTGCCGCCCGCGACTTTATTCGCGTTAAAAAAGAAAAAAAGTAGCCTATCCTGTGTCCCGTACGTTTATCTACATGTTTATCTACCAAGTTTCATGAAAATCTGTTAATTCGTTTAAGTTATGGAGGAACACATACATATAAGAAAAGGCTGACAATGGTTAAAAAACAAGGGGTGTAGTATTAATATTTCGGAAAAAAAAAAAGAAATGGTCGATCAGTACTCTGTACCATTGTACAGCAGTACCAAACTCTATAGAGCAAGTGAACTTGGATCGTTAACTCTACTAGCTACATAAGGTCTCTGACCCATGTCAGAGGAACTCTAGCCGGTAGGACAAATAAAAAATAAAAAAACACATACATATATACATACATACATAGGTACAGAAAAAAATTCTAAAAATGGTCAATTTAGTTTCAGTATCATCTATAGAGCCTATGAACACGATATCTCTAAAAACAAAGTAACTTACTCCATGACCAACCCTTACAGATTTATTATTAGTATTGATATGTAATGTCAGATGGCAGTAACTAGTATGTCGCGTGCAACAAGCTTGTATTATAATAAAATTATAAATTGCACTTCGCCCGCGTAACTTTATAAAATATGGCCTGACATAACTTTATGTGTTATTTATTTATTTATTATTACAATGCCCCCAAACAAGGCTATCCGTCGATCGACTACAGGCATCTAACAAAATCGACGTCATCTAAGTCAAGCAACACTTGGCGGATGAAGGTCTGCCTGCACCTGCAACAATGAAAGCTCTAAGTCACACAGAAAAAATAGAAGATAAAATGGTTACATTAAACACACACACACACACAAGCAAAGTCCATTGCAAGGTCAGCAACAAATAAGCAAAATGTAAATTGTCAGAACCGCGGAAAAGCACGATTCTCTTAATTTTCAGAGCGCATCGATGCAAGAGTCGATTTCATGTCTTAAAGCCTAAAATTAGTGGCAATTTCGGGGCAGTAGGGAGCTCCCTAGATCGCTTCCTTGATCGCCTTGGTAAATTTAAATTTATAATGACGATTATAAGAGTTTCTTGTAGAAACCTAATTGATAAATGAATATTTTGATTTTGATTTTGCCTCATTTGTTGGCAAATTGTAAACATAATTAGGGGCGATCTAGAAGGAGATCTAAAGTCTGTTTTTAATCTCAGACAAAAATGACACATGCAAATGTCAAGTTTGCATATAACGATACAATGTAATGTATTGTTAGAAAATTAATAATGGTAATACCTACCAACGAGCGGGAGCGACCGCCATTCTGCGCTAGGTCGTGATAGCGTGAAGACGATTGATTTACCTAGTCGGTATTTTTGTAACAAATAGATATGTATATATAAGCAAGAACAAATAAATAAGTGTTCCAACTATGTGGAGTATTATTACTACTATTATCTACCGTGGTCTACAGGAAAGGCAACAAATCAGAAGTGCGGTAAGTACTCAGCGGCCCTTGAGGTATGTACTTGTAATTTTTTTTTGTTAACGAAATTCTATCTACCTACGTGCATAATAACAATAAATGTCGTATGTATGTACGACTGAGACTCCAATGAAGTTAATATCGTATTATTATTTTAGTATGATGATGTAATAATATACTTTTATTTAATTTAATTTTTAATAACATTGTATTGTTTTTATTAATATTATAAATTGACTGGTATGAATATCTATACGAGATACGTTGTAGCCTGAATTCAGTTAGGTACGTATATTTTACCTATGAGTTTCGCATGGAACATTTGCATGTTTCTTTTATCTGTAATTATGGGTGAAGCGTTATACTCGTATAAACAAAAAAAATATGCTTTTGTTGACTGTTCAGTACGAGTTAATCTACTTATGCACTTCATTTACATAAAAATAAAAGACATTTACAAATTAATAGACTTAAGTTTACTTATTGGAATTCATAAAAAGTTTACTTAAAATACTAATATCCGTTTCGTTTGGTAAAATACCTTACTTATTTGGATGTCTTAAATAGGTGGGTACGTGTTACCTAGTTATTACTTACACTTGACTTCCACTGATAATTAAAGTGATAGGGTAAAAAAAAAAAAAACATAATAATTGTGCTATTTTGTGGAATCACATGTCCCCGCTTGATACAGTACACGTATACTAGCTATTATACTCCTACACTCGTAATTTCAAATGTGATGATCATGACAGAACTATTTAAAAGTACTTCCTATGGAAAAGATACATAGTTTTTCAAATGTCAAATTATTTTATATTTAGTATTCACTAGCTGTAGGTATAAGTAAAAAATTCTACCACGACAAAGAAAGACTGTCAATATTAAATATTAAAGGTACTATTATTAATATTAAGGTACATGTGCAATATTAACAGCATTTTTGATAAATAATAGTCGACAAGGGTCTAGTTTTAAGCGTCCGTCACAGCTACTGTATCTGCGACGTATTTCCATGAAAACTATTAAGCTTAACGGAGTTAGAGAAGTCCAGATACATTGATTTTGGTAGTCAGTGTACTCTGATCAAAGAGAGGGTAGTTAAAGAAAAAAAAAATCCAAATCTAAGTCTTGATAAGGGGTTGATAAGTAACCCTCAAAAGTCCTACTTCTTCAGTCGACGTCTAGTCGGGTCGGGTTTTGGTAACTTTGGGTGTTGAGGCTGTTCAGGCTGACATTGAAGCTTCGGCGGTGAGGGACGAGCTTCTCACGACGGATGAGACTCACGAAGTGGGTCAATCCTTTACGGAATTAACATCGGTTACCGTATGTAAGACTCATTCGGAGTTAGTTTTATACTACGACGAGTCGGGACTTGAGCGTAAGTAAGTTTGAAGATGTCGTTTTAGAAGGCTCAAATTATATAAAACGTACACTTCGGATAATATCACCGGTACATTGGTTGTGGTGCTGGAGGAGAATGCTCGGAGTATCGTGGACTGAATTCCGTACCAACGAGTCTATACTTCGAGAACTCGGCATCAAGCAGCGCTTGTCATCTTTGGTACAGTCCCGTATCCTCACGTTCTTTAGCCATGTCTGCCGCCGAGGGGAGGTGGCTATTGAGCGACTTGTGGTCCAGGGAAGGGTTGAGGGTACCAGGCCGCGGGGAAGATCGCCTATGAGATGGACGGATCAAATAAAAGCTGCGTTGAATGGCTCACTGCAGGGATGCACGAGGAAGGCGGCCATCAGAGAGGAATGGCGGCGTATTGTGAGGCTTGCCACCAACACCTGAAGTGATGGCCACGACCACTCTGTCAAGAGTGAAGCCGAAAAAGAAGAAGACATTGGTTATACCTGGAAACGCTTGTATGAAGGTTAATGTTAAATTCGCGACGCTACAGTGTATACAAATTATTATTGTATATCTTTCCGGGTTGCCGTTAATTTTGTTTGTAAGGCAAGAAAAAAAAAAACAGGAACGAATCACCCTGGCTCATACTAAATATTGGGCTAAATATTGGCCCTAAAGTTAAACAATTAATTGATTAATTAGTTATTTGATGAATTAATAATTTAAGTTAAATAAGGACAACAACAGAATATACCGCCAACAGTTTCTTCGAACCGTATCGTCTTCCCTACAGCGAACGGAATGTAGTCAGGAAAATGGTAGACGAGTGACTGGATAATAATAGAAACTCTTATTCCACGTACGCCAGCCCTATTGTACTTACTCGTGCCAAAGAAAAATAACGATGGCGTTAAGAAGCTAATAGTGATGAGCCGTATCGTTAAAAATGTATATCCGCGGATACGGATCCGGATACGGATTTTAACTTTCATACTCAATCGGTGTAGGTGCGCGTGATCTTGAAGCGATGGTTGACGCCCGCCACTTGAAGTTTTGCGTGACAGGCAGGAGATGTTTCGATTTGCATTGTGCATTAATTCTACATTTAATTAGAATTTGGAATGTTACGAAGATTTAAGTTTTGGTTTTCTCATTATAAAATCATTGTTGGATAATATTTATTAATAACACCCGCACATCACAACAACATGAGACCAATCGATTTGGCAGTTTCTGTCGATTCGAAAGTACAATTTATTTCTGAAGTGATTATCTGGTTATTGTTTTATTTATTTACGTTAATTTTTCGATATTTTAATGGTTATTCTGCTACTCAAATAAAGATTATAAAAATCGGTCTAGCCGTTTTCGAGATATACCTGTGGTATAACTAATACGACTTTCTTTTATGTATATAGATTTCATTATTTTAATAAGCTTGTCACAAAGATTTGTGATTATAAAGATAGTTTATTTAGTACCCTTAATATGTACTATTGGTATGGTAACTCACTACGATAAATGTTTGCAATATAAAGGTGCCAAATATTTCATTTTAAGAATTTAAAATAATAATAACATCTCAATGGAACTTAATAATTTTTATTGCTACCTAATCACCTAATAATTAATTAGAATTTCATCTATGAATTGAAAATTAATAAGATAAAAGATCCATACAAGATCCGCCAAAAAAAGAAATGGATACGGATACGGATATCACTTAATGCTAGAGGAAATACTGAGGAAGTGCTTCCTTTGTTTTAAAATTTTAAATAGGATCTTGGATATCAGATCTTCATATCCGCCTTTGAGGCCTGGATGGAACAAACAAAATACAGGCGGTCACTGAATTGCCTAGGCAAAAAAAAAAAAAAAATAGATTAGCGCGCAACCCCGGAGTTATGATGGTCGGTAATTTACCTTTTTGAGAAACAAGTGCTTGAACTAGTTCAAAACTGCTTTTGCCTTTTGAAAGTTGTATAAAATTATAGATGTCTTATCTGTGTTGATTTGTGTTTAAACTTAAACTTTGTGAAACGATTATTTCATCCAAGTTGAATTATTGTTTGGTTGAATATGGTAACCTGTTATTTAAGAAATTATACAAATTAATTCAACGAGTGCAAAATTCCTATTTGCGTTTCTGCGTGAAGGTGCCTCTTAGATCGCACATAACACCTTTCTTAAATAAATATATCATTTGGCATATGAATGTCAGGCAATAACTTTACTATGCAACGCTAATCTTCGAAGTGGCTGATACTAACAGACCTGAGTATTTGTTTCAAAAATTGAATTGGCGTGATCCTCTCTTTGTAGCAGACATCCGACAGATACATTGAATGTTCCCTTGAATGTCCTCGGTAAATTTTTGCCAAACAACAGCACGCTGTGGTAGCTTCCAATACTTGACTTTTAAGTGCAAACTGGTCGGCGGCTCGAAAACATCGGTGCGCGTGGCTAGAATTCGTTCCGTCTCACACAGCACGAATGGGATACGCAATGATTCGTACCAAAAAGGAATTATAAGCAGACCCTAGGGCATATGCTCTTTTTGACAGAGCTACTGCATATATCTATTTCGTGTAAAGTTATTTGAACTTTTGAATTATCTAGTTATTGATCGATGTTTATATTCAAAGTACTTTGGAGTTTTTGTACACTAGAGTGACCTATTTACCCACAAAGTTGCATCAAGACTTGTTGGTAAAATATGGATTTTTCAAGGATCATATCTTTTAAATTAATGTTTTTTAAATTTGTATGTAAACGAACCTAGTTAACGACAAGATAAATCGGTACCATGCTTACTTTTGTAAATTAAACATAAAACAGCGGAGTAATGATCATTCTACGTTTGTATGGAGGAAGGCTGAGTTGTATCACCTTAAGTGTCAGAATTATATTTCTTTTGTTCTCATGTCTAAATCTGCTTCCAAAATTGAATATACTGTGTTACTAATTGAGACAAAAGGAGAATGAGGTCTTGAGCCAAGTGATTAACTTTGTGATATGAGCAATAACCAAAGACAACCTGATGGAGGGTAGTGTACTGTTATTTTTAAATATGATTAGTTGCAGGCTAAACAGAGCTATGACTTTAAATTCCTACGAGTCACAGTACTGCAGTGGCGACGCGTGTTCTGACGGCGAGAATCTGTCAAGTGGGACTGGCGTGGGATCGGCGCTATGGTTTGCTTCAGCCTATGCTGAGCAATGGCACATATTCAATGGGATTTTGGTTGTGTATTCTCACTTAAATGGGAGAGATTTGTATATATTTAATTTTTGTTTTGTTATTTTGAATGTATTCGTGTATGTCAGGTGCATGCAAAGTAAATGTTCTCTAATGATATTCTATTCTAAAAAAAGAGAAAAGCAAGAAGCTGGCAGCTAAACTTTGGGGTCCCTAAAAAAAAAATAACTATAATTTTAGACAAAGACAGAATATTGAAGGGCGTTCCTGTAGATAGGCAATACAAAAATATATTTCAGCAGATAAATGCAAGGCGTGGGTGACATGTCAGTCATCATCATTGATAACCAGTGATAACGAGACCAGTACTAGTAATGAGGCTGGAACATTTGGGTCAAAGGTCAAAGGCGAAGTTGAACTATCAATCCTAAATTCCAAAATCTATTTTCCTATACCTATATTTACAGATACAGAGCTTAGATGCGAAGTGAGAGCAGTCTGGTGTTGATCGGGACGGGCATCAGCTGCTATGACTATTGATAATGAAAACGATGCAATTTTATCCCGGCAGGCCGTGTCCCTCTGGTGGCAAACGGTAGCATGAGCAGGCCGTGTCCATCGAGTGGCAAACGGTAGCATGGGCAGGCCGTGTCCCTCGGGCGGCAAGCGGTAGCCATAATAGAATTATGAAGAGCCTCGGATGGGCAACGATAGCGAGCAGTAAAGATGGTGGCTAAGCGGCTATAGTTGGGTAATGGGCAGGCCGGGTCTCTCAGGAGGCAAACGGTAGCCATACTCGAATTGAGAAGAGAGTTGAGCGTACCCTGTGAGTGACAAACGGTAGCTCTACATATTAGTTCCACGACGTCCCCTTGAACTACAGTGATTTAATGCCAAATGTTAGTTTTATTGTTTGTAATAGTGGAGTGTCAAATGTGTCAAATAGTAGAATGTAAGCGAGTTAAATCTAGAAATATGCATAACAATCCAATTTTTAAGTAGTTATAATGTACCTAACCAGAAAAGCTTTTCTTCTATAGAATAAAGACGTTTAGCACCTAAAATCATAAATAATTATGCTGAGAGGCATTTATGTAATTAAGGTAAATAATTTGATTGAATTTGATATAATGTGATTAATGATTTTGTAAAGTACCTAAGTACGATTTAAGTACATATTGCAGTACTCTGTATATTTTAAACTGCTAAAGCTCATTTAAAATAACTTAATCCTAATAGTTATATTATATTAAAAAAGAGTATCGGTCCCTTTGGCAGGGTCCTAGGCATGCTAGTCAGCATGCAGTCGCATTACCTCGTTGTATGTAATTAATTAAATATAGTTTGATATAATATGACTAATAACTAGACACTAGTCTGAAATAAAAACCAGAATTTTCCAATAAATAGATCTCTAATTAATTAATTAATTTGAGGGTGGCTTTTGTAATTGTTGAGTCTTAGCGTATGATTTTAGACAATATTCATTGTAAGTAGTTTTAATAAGTATCTTCAGATTCTTTTTACATTCAATATGTGTCACAATAGTCATCATAGTCTACCTCTAAATTTATTTTATTACTTAAACATTTTAGTACTTGGTGGTATTGATATTTCCCTAAATTTTTATTAATATATATAAATTTACAATTACAATATGTCTTAACAAGCGACCCAATGTGATTGTTAAGCAAGTCGCTTGCAAGGTACTGTAGTACTTACAGATTATTTTATATTTAATGACTAATTAAGATAAGCTCTGCATTCAGAATATCAGAATGTTTTGTTTGGTATTTTGTGTAACATCTGGAAATTATAACTTAGCTTGAATCTATATCATATTGCTATTAATAAATATATAGAATATAAAGTTTATGTGCATTGCAAACCCAATAATAATAATTTATTTATACAAAAATATATTCAGCATTATTCACTATGTATTTCAAACGGATGTAGATCTAAGAATTATGTACATATCTGTTATTATTCATTGTTATTGTTACATAGTGATGTATTTCAAACTGATGTAGATCTGAAAATTATATACATATCTGTTACTATTCATTTTTATTATGTTACACAGTATTTCCAACAGATATATATATCTGAAAATTATGTACCTACATAGCTATTATTATTCCTTCTTATTATGTGATGTATTTCTAACTGACGTATATTTGAAAATTATGTACATAGCTACTATTATTCATTGTTAACATTTTACTCAACTCTTACTCAATATTGTATCTCGAACTCATATATTTTTCTTCTTACTCCGAACTAAGTATGAGGACCTACTCACTCAATCCGGATGACCGAGCTTGGCTCCGGAATGAGGACATTCCTAGAACAGAATGGCCGTCTGTTAGAAAATTAATAATGGTAATACCTACCAACGAGCGGGAGCGACCGCCATTCTGCGCTAGGTCGTGATAGCGTGAAGACGATTGATTTACCTAGTCGGTATTTTTGTAACAAATAGATATGTATATATAAGCAAGAACAAATAAATAAGTGTTCCAACTATGTGGAGTATTATTACTACTATTATCTACCGTGGTCTACAGGAAAGGCAACAGTATGTAATGCATGTCACATGTAATGTCATTTTTGTCTGAGATTAAAAAACAAACTTTAGGGGTCACCCCACCACTGCCCTGATATTGCCACCGATTTTAGGGCTGTCTGTAGTCGCTTTTAAGGAACTTGCATGAGCCATTAGACGATTTAATGGCAAAATTATGCGTTGATAATATAGCCATTTATGGCCTGTGTCCTTGTTCTTCTGTCTGGTCCCTATGTCTTTTTCTTTATCCCTGACAATGTGTATGCAAAAAAATAATAATCTGTTGAGTAAGACGGACAGTCAGACAGAGTTATTTTCACATTTATATTATTACTAATTAAGTAATAATGGATAAGTTTATAATACTTTTAATGAACTAGACAACATATACTTATTACATCGTTTGTTTGAATAAACATTGATTCTTGTATGCTATCAAGGCGAGACAGTTACCTTCACAAATTGAGGCCAAATCTCTCATGACAGATATTTCCATTGGTTCGATGACATGTATTGAAATATTGTAATAGATACTTACTTTGAACGAAAATGACCCGTAAATGATGACCTCGTTGGGTCAAGGTTGAAATACTCGCAGTTAGTGCAACACAGAAGCTATAGGAAAACATAGAATTTCCAAGAAGCTAAAGTAGCAAAGGGTATATCAAATGTAGAAGTGGCAGTGGATAGATCATAAATATTATATACTAGGTGGTGCCCGCGACTTCGTCCGCGTTGAAAAATAAAAAATATATAAGTAATAATATATAACCAGACGTTAGTTTTTTTATTTTATTTTAGACTAGCTGGTGCCCGCGACTTCGCCCGCGTTAAAAGTAAGGGATGTGTAGCGCCTGACTAAATGTGTAAAGCAATATAACGCCTGACATCTTTGCTGTTATAAAATTTTCAGGGGTGTATCTTTATTTTAGTAGATAGTTGGTGCCCGTGACTTCGCCAGCGTTGAAAATTATATACTAAAACCTTCCTCTTGAATCACTCTATCTATTAAAAAAAACCTACATATAACTTCTTTAACTACTGTTAAAAATATGATTAACTATTAGCTAGAAATTGAACAAAATAATGTTGATTACTGCCTAAATTTACTTATGTATCTTGAGTCCATCCACTTTTTAGTAAAGTTCTGCCCAACATTGATTTTTATTAAGATCGTTTAGTAACTACCCCTTTAGGAAATCCAAAATTGTGTGATGTTTCTATTTTTCTAACATAAGTAAGTGTACTTTGTGAAGTTATTGAAAACATGCCTCATTTCTTTTTCAGAACAGTAATAAAATAGAAAATGGAGAGACAAGACGAGGCAAGATACGACATAGATCCACAGGAGTTGATACCTCTTGAATGTAAGTAGTCTTTACTATCTAAGTTTAGCTGCTGCTCTGGATAGAAAGTACTAATACAGATCTAAGTCAACAACATGCTGCGTTTAGTCTAGTGCATAGTAACCCTAGCTGTTAACCAAACGGTCGCGGGTTCGAATCCCGGTAGGGGCAAATGTATATGTCTTAACATTTTACCTTTGCACCCGAGTCATGGATGTTTGTATCTACAATATGTATGTTTTTACAAAAAAAAGTAATCTATGGAGTACCTATATCACTGGTATCCCAAACATTAGTTGCTTAGTGTGGAACTAGATGGCGCTGTGTTAACTGTATGAAGATATTTATTTATTACATTTGCCCCATGGTGTTGCTTGTGTCTTTAGGCGACTGTAACCACCTACCATCAAGTGGACTGTCAGCCTGCCTGCCATCCTTTAAAACTTCAGATTTTAGACTTCAGATTTCAAACTACGTTATTTTTAAATTCGTTAAAGTCAGTATGTTCTATTGATTTATTTAAAACTAGCTGGTGCCCTCGACTTCGCCCACGTAACTTTGTAAATCAATACTAATAATAAATCTGTAAGGGTTGGTCATGGAGTAAGTTACTTTGTTTTCAGAGATATCGTGTTTATAGGCTCTATACATGATACTGAAACTAAATGATACTGAACTACAGGACACAGGATATGCTACTTTTTCTTTTTCAACGCGGACGAAGTCGCGGGCGCCAGCTAGTTAATAATAAAGTTTTAAAATACATTAAAAAAAATTTTTTTTTTTTTTTTTTTTCAAATTTCCAATTTTTGCCTTGGATTTTTTTCAGCTGGAGTATTTGTGCCACAGAGGATCCATATTAGTAGACAGTACAGTCGTCTACCCTCAAGGACTTGCCACCATGCACCGCTCAGACTGTGCAGGCTGTTAGCTTTACTGATCACGTTACCTTTCCTGTTTCTATTTGTGCCATTATACTTGAGGTGAGACAGCATTTGTTTATACTATACCCTCTTTTTCTTACTAATATTATAGATGCGAAAGTGTATGTATGGATGGATGTTTGTTACTCTTTCACGCATAAACTACTGAATAGATTTCAATGAAACTTTACAATAATATAGCTTTTTTTATGTTAAGGTCGACACACAGGCTGACGGGCCACTTGATGGTAGGTGGCTATAACACAAGCAACGCCATAAGTGCTACAAGTGCGCTGTAGACCATAGGATTAAGAGCGGGCATAAAGGGAAATAAAGGCAATCCTAGATTAGAATTTTATCTAAGTAAACAAAGTCTAATTTAATTAATTTTTTTAAATAGATAAATACATTATAAATGAAAGTGACGACTGTAACCGAAAACATAAATATAATGAAATTTTCTCGATAGAAAAAAATCACAAAGTGAGCTCTCATTTCCATCGATTTTAGTTTTATTTTCAAAATGACACACAGCTAAAAGCTAAAAGTGTATCAGTAATTTCACTTCACATATTATCTAAGGCTGTATGTAACAATTTTTCATTTGAATTGTACTTTACGAATAATTAGTATTTAATTACTTTTGGCACTTATAACATTTTTATTGAGCGAGTTGCGCTATCTTCCGTCGCATGTTGTGCGTAGTTCTACGTATTTTGTGTCACTGTCATGTCCAAGGGGTCACGCGGGTGAAATTACAAATTTTGTTTGCTTTATACCCATTCTTAAGGATAAGGGATAAGGAAGGGATGGGGTAATGGGCTCTGGCAACCCTTACTCACTCACGGAAACACAACAGCACGTAAATGCTGTTATTTCACGGTGGTATTCTGTAAGGGGGTGGTTACTGCCGCCAGACGGGCTGCCCAAATGACTGCGAAACGCAGTATATACCACTACTTTTCAAATCCAGACCAGAGTCAATTTTGAAAATTACATTAAAATTTCCAAAGTTGACCCCGCCGGGAATCGAACCCGGGGCCCCTGAGTCATTAGGCAAGCACCCTTGCCACTCGTCCAACGGGCTCGTCAATCATATACATCATTATCATCATTCATAAGAATAAGACATAGGCTATTCGCTGGATGCGAAGTACTAGGTGGGGGTAATATAATTGATCGCAGCGCTCATAGTGGCCAAAAGTAAAAATAATGTTGGCGCTATCATCTGTCATATCTCAAAGTAATCTGTCAGACTTGGTTAACTACTCACTTACAAACCCGGTCCTTAAAATAATACTCATTTCGATCTGAAAACGATATTTAATTTATCACTAGCGATACAGGAACGATTATATATGTTTATTATTATTGAATGAAACAATTAAAGTAGCTTTATCTTCTTGTTTGGTAGTAAAACTACAACTAAAAATGAAGTAAACAAACCCTGACATATTAAAAAAAAACACACTTTTTGAATAAATTTTACTTACCTCATTTGATTTGAATGAATAAAAACGATTTCACAACCCTTTCTCCACCCAAATCAAGGCATTGCAGTAATTTTGGAAATAAATTAATAGATAATTTTCGATTATAATAATATTTTATTACAATGTCGCGATTAAATTTCAAAACATCAGAGCCAACAAAGTTGAGGACGCTAGGTGGCGCTAAACTCGTGCACAGAGCCTATATAAGACATAAAACGCGGACGAAGTCGCTGGCACTAGCTAGTCGTTCATAATGCGCACTGCCAAGGTTTTTAACTCCCTGCGTCTGTATTTCGGAGCTCATATAACCGAAAATCTTTTCAAAATTCGAATAAATAGGCACCTTCTGGGTGAGCTCGCTCCATCATAGGCCTCATCCTTGCTACACAGTTGGTTGTTGGGCAAGAGCAAACCCATCTCTAATTAAAAAAAATACAGAAAACAATATAAAAATCAATCAATTCAAACACTCCAAAGGACTCAAGGGAAATAAGGGACTTATTGAAGAAATTATTTCCACTCGATTTCAGATATCGCGTATATTCCGGTCAAATGTACCCTATGAGTATGACTGACATGAGACTCATAGACAGCAAAATATCACCCACATGGTGTCAGGTGAGCTCATCCAAATATTAAATACTATTAAAAAAATAAAACAAGCGTTTATTCATTGCATTTTACAGAAATACGAGTATCACCACTTTAACATTTTAAGACGCCATCTAGTTAAAAGATGGACAACTATTTTCTCAATGGCTCTCGTGATGGCCACTGCCTTAAGTTCAGAAGGATTCTTGGTATTATAATTCTTGGTTTCTAGTTACAAAGAAGAAAAGTCGCACACAGAAAGAGAAGTAGATAGATAGTACAAAGAAAATTTATACTGCTAAACAAAGATTTAAATCGAGAGATGCGGCATTACTAGCGAAAGTGTGTTACAAAATACAACATACATTATACTAAAGACCAAAGTATAAAATACATATACTTTTGTCTAAACACACTTTTAAACACATACAACACATTCTTTATTTCAAACGTGACTGTGACGATAGCGACGCTCTCAACAAGCGACCGTCACTCACTGTAGCTGGCTCACTGTAGCTGTATTTGGGTTGAGCGCCTGCGCCCAACCCATTGTTAACAATTTTCGGTGTGTTTTTAGTATGGCGCGAGGAGATTACGCCGCATCTTTCGATTTAAGTCTTTGCTGCTAAACCATCGAAGTACTACAACTATGTAATTTACACCTTTAAAAGTTTAAAAAAACTTTAAACCTTTCATTGGCCCGAGCGAAGCTCGGTCAACCAGATATACTATATATCATTATATGTGTATATTTTAACATAAAATTTCAGAGACAAGTAGTAAAATCAAACGCTACGTTCAACGCGTTCGTAGTGCCAGGTCCTCCAGAGCTGACAGATGATCTAGTGCCGGTGTCTATGATGAGAGAGCTGGAGCTGGAAGATGACATGAAGGAATATTGGGGGTTTTACCTTCTGAAGGGATCCTCGGTGACAGTGTCTACATGTGTCAGGTATTTAACTCTTGCTGTGAAGTTATCTTTTTCTAAATATTAAATTTGGACGTTTGGTCCAGTGGCTAGTAACCCTAACTGTTAACCAAACGTTCGCGGGTTCGAATCCCGCTAGGGGCAGATGTGTATATGTTAACATTTACCTTTATACCTGAGTAATGAATGTTTGTATTACAAAAATATGTACTAATATAATATGTATGTATGTATGTATGTATGTACTAATTAATATGTACTATGTATTTACAAAAAAAAAGTAATAGACATAATAGTTGTTTAGTGTGGAACTATACTAGATGGTGCTATGTGGAATGTGTGAATATATTTATTTATTTTTATTTTATTTGGAAATCAAAATGTACTTATATTCTTTGGAAATACCCATTTTGTTGATTCGTTTATTCAAATTTATAATATTACTAACATCTGTATTATAATTACACATTTTTTAGGGCTTAAAACACCTAAAAATCTTTCTACTTTATATTTTTACATCAAGCGTTGATTTTTTTCATTATTTTCCTGAAAACAGTTCATTTACCTGGATTGCAGAAAAAGACACGTCTTTTTCTGTATCGCTGACAAAGTGTATGGAAAATTTCATTATGATGGGTCAAGTAGTTGAGGCTTGAAAGCGTAACAAACGAACAAAGTCACTTAGTGTATTATGGCCTGTTTCTAGGTGGCCTGGTGCCTCTCTGATCATGATCAAAGGTTACAAGCACTTGCAGGAATGTGCCTACATCGGCGACGACTCTTCCGAGGAACTGGACGAACTGCTCGAAGCGAACAAACTGGGACTCCTCTCGAACGCTAGTCTAATGGAAAAGCTTAGAGAATTGAAGAAGGAAGATGGGAAAGCCAATGATCCCGGTAAGGAAGTGATCTGTATAATTAAATAGTTCCATAGAATTTATTATATTCTTATCGAAAGAAATAAAAATGAATTGGTAAATGTATTGCTAAGCGCAAAACTCGAGGAAAAGTCCGAGGAAGGTTCGGATAAAAAGAAAAATTTGAAATTACTAAACATACATACATCCATACATATATACATACATACATACATACATACATACATACATACATACATACATACATACATACATACATACATACATACATACATACATACATACATACATACATACATACATACATACATACATACATACATACATACATACATACATACATACATACATACATACATACATACATACATACATACATACATACATACATACATACATACATACATACATACATACATACATACATACATACATACATACATACATACATACATACATACATACATACATACATACATACATACATACATACATACATACATACATACATACATACATACATACATACATACATACATACATACATACATACATACATACATACATACATACATACATACATACATACATACATACATACATACATACATACATACATACATACATACATACATACATACATACATACATACATATGGTTGGGGAGCCCAAAAGGGGATTTCTGGAGTCACTCGAGCGCGTCAGATTAAGCTATGGTAGGTTAATTACATGCTGAAAAGTGTGCATTTTAATAATCTGACGATTTGGTTGGTGGGATTGGCGGGTGTAGGGGTAAAATTTTAAATACAACTCGAGCGCGTCAGATTTTCAGAGGGGATGTTAAGTGAACCTAAACTAAGCTCCCATTTAAAATTCAGACGATTCAGATGTAACGCAAGCTCGTGGCAGCTTTTTGAAAATGTAAAAAATATTTTCGACGATTCTCATTTTGTAATACTCGAGCGCGTCAGATTTTCATACAGACGGTTCAGCCTAAATTCCTGATCGTGCTGATTCTTAATCTGACGATTATATGGAGGATTTTTTAAAATACAGCGCCCACAAAATTTTGAACGCCTGTAGACGCTCACCCCACCGCTAAAAATGAAAAACTTCATATTACCCTTTTTTTATTCTTACCATCCAATCTTCAAAGTCCGATAGGTCCCCACGACGCTCGAGTGACTACACATTTAGCATCGTGGTCTCCCTAACCAATACATACAGAAAAAAATTCTAAATATCGTCAATTTTGTTTCAGTATCATGTATAGAGCCTATCATGACCAACCTTTACAGATTTATTATTAGTATTGATTGATGATTTCAGGGACAATGAAACGTCACAAGGCCGGTGTTCAATTCCACGACCCCAGTATTAAGAACAACGAAACGGATTCAGAAGCCAACAGCGTTCCGACCGTTGACGTCACAGACCATGATCCGAAGGTAGTATGTCTAATAATAATTTATCTACGCCTCATTTTTCAGATTTCCTATTCTCAACATGCCCCTAACCTTAGCTGCCAGAATTATTCAATTCAAATTTTCAAATAAATAAATAAGTCATATCCTCATCTTGTCGAAATCCCTCTTTTTAGGACCAAAGATTTTGAAACTTATTTTACTTTACTAGCTGACGCACGCGACTTCGTCCGCGTAACTTTATAAAATACTAGCTGGCGCCCGCGACTATGTCCGCGTTGAAAAGGAAAAAAGTAGCCTATCCTGTGTCCCGTACGTCTAAATGTTTTTCTACCAAGTTTCATGAAAATTAGTTGATTCGTTTAAGAGTTATGGAGAAACATACATACTTACATACAGAAAAAAAATTAAAAATGGTCAATTTAGTTTCAGTATCATGTATAGAGCCTATAAACACGATATCTCTGAAAACAAAGTAACTTACTCCATGACCGACCCTTACAGATTTATTATTAGTATTTATATCTATTCTCGAATAACCTTTCATAAAACACATAAATCACTTTTAACTGTTATTTTTTAACTTATTATTTTAATTATTAATTATTTATAATTTTAACAATTTTAGTATCTATAGATGAATATGAATCTAAATTTGAATTTCAGGAGCTCCGCGAAATTTTGGAGCGTCTCCATGCGCTCCGGGAAGCTGCGAAGCAAGAGTCCTTGAAGTACTACCGTCCGCCGGCTCACCTGATGGCTTTGCCGGCTCTTCATCGCCATAGGGATGCCAACGTCGATAGGGACGAACGACGGTGGATCTCTTTCAAAGGTCTAATTAACTGTTTATGTTCAAAGAACCCATTACAGTGTCCCCTCCTAAACCCTCTTCCTTAAGATATTCACATAGGCCAATGACATTGGCGATTTGACCTTCATCGCCATAGGGATGCCAACGTCGATAGGGACGAACGACGGTGGATCTCTTTCAAAGGTCTAATTAACTGTTTATGTTCAAAGAACCCATTACAGTGTCCCCTCCTAAACCCTCTTCCTTAAGATATTCACATAGGCCAATGACATTGGCGATTTGACCTTCATCGCCATAGGGATGCCAACGTCGATAGGGACGAACGACGGTGGATCTCTTTCAAAGGTCTAATTAACTGTTTATGTTCAAAGAACCCATTACAGTGTCCCCTCCTAACACCTCTTCCTTAAGATATTCACATAGGCCAATGACATTGGCGATTTGACCTTCATCGCCATAGGGATGCCAACGTCGATAGGGACGAACGACGGTGGATCTCTTTCAAAGGTCGAAATAACTGTTTATGTTCAAAGAACCCATTACAGTGTCCCCTCCTAAACCCTCTTCCTTAAGATATTCACATAGGCCAATGACATTGACGATTTGACCTTCACTGATTTGACCTTCATCGCCATAGGGATGCCAACGTCGATAGGGACGAACGACGGTGGATCTCTTTCAAAGGTCGAAATAACTGTTTATGTTCAAAGAACCCATTACAGTGTCCCCTCCTAACCCCTCTTCCTTAAGATATTCACATAGGCCAATGACATTGACGATTTGACCTTCACTGATTTGACCTTTAAAATGTCTACTTATATATATCAAACTAATTCCGCACGAAAAACACAAATTTAGTCCACACCTCAATGCTATCACTGAGACACTGAAGTTCCATATATTTAGAGCTCGGAGACAATTCAGCAGGCCTGAAAATTGTGGTTTTTTTGTATTTAAAACAATATTTAAAAAAAAAGTAATAAAAAAATAGTTGATGAGACAACTCCCCAATTGAACCAATCATCTGATTTCAGATATCGATGGAAACAATAGCGAACAAGCGAAAGTCGATAACAAAAGTACAAGCGATCTTATAACTGACAACACTACAAACACAGAGAAAGACGATTTAAATATATCTGTAGTGACAGAAACAATAAGAAATATTACAAAAGAAGGAAATCCTGGAAACAGTACAGCAAATGAAACTCCCATTAATGAAGATATTAAGGTTGAAAAGGATACTATAGTCGCATTTGAAGAAACTAGTAGCGAGGTAATTGTTGTTTTAAAAAAAAAATTTCTGATAACCTAGGTTTAATGGATGAAGTTAAACCTAGGTTAAACCATTAAAATAATCAATACCATATTAAATCAGCAGTAAATACCCAGTATTCTAGAAATCTTTTTCAGAGATCTATTTTGTGTAGAGACGTGGTAGAGATATTTGTAGGTACATTTTTATGTTAAATTTAGACTTTAAATTTTCATTTTTTTTTTTATTTTCTTTAGTGATTTATTTCTACATAATGAATTTGTCTATACTTCAATTTGCAAACAATAAAGTTATGGTTTTTAGTCTACATATTGATATGATCTGCATTTTCTTTCTCATTTTAAAGAAATACAATCTATAATATATACAATTTGTTGACCAATCAAAATTTTATAATCTATACCAATATATAAAGCTGAAGAGTTTGTTTGTTTGGTTGTACGCGCTAATCTCAGGAACTACTGATTCGAATTGAAAAATTCTTCTTGTATTGGATAGTCCATTTATCGAGGAAGGCTATAGGCTATAGAGAACGCTATAGAGAATCTATCATTTATTATATTAATATGTATTGAAGCATATTGTAGCCTGTAACGCGTAAAGTGTGACATGTGACAATTTTGATTTTTACTCCCATAAATTTGCATTCCCCGGGCTTATTTGTATATGAAATCGATTCTTAAGGAGTAAACTCCAAATATATTATATTAAAAGTAAATAATAATAAATTAAATTTTTAACATTCAGCCAAATATACAAGAGCCTAATTCGAAAGAGATATACGAAGATGTGTTAATGAAACTGCAATCATTAGGGGACAGAGGAAAAAGAATTTTGGTTAGATTACAAGAAAGTATGACAGATGAAAAAGATTTGACATCCGGAAGTGTTAGAGCAGAAAGCTTAGATCGCTGGAGACGAGCTTTGGAAGAAGCCATTGAAGAAGACAAAACAAAAACTTCTAGACAACGTGAGTAATAAAGTATAATCAATACTAATAATAAATTTGTAAGGGTTGGTCATGGAGTAATTTACTTTGTTTTCAGATATATCGTGTTTATAGGCTCTATACATGATACTGAAACTAAATTGACCATTTTTAGAATTTTTTTCTGTATGTATGACGTATGTATGTTCCTCCATAACTTTTAAACGAATCAACTGATTTTCATGAAACTTGGTATATGAACATTTTGAGGTACAGGACACAGGACAGGCTACTTTTTTACTTTTTCAACGTGAACGAAGTCGCAGGCGCCAGCTAGTATTGTGAATAAAAAAATGTTTTCTTAACAATGACAATTCTTAACACGACAATGTAACATAGATGTTAAAATTCATCGCTTAATGTAGATAATCACCAAATATTTTATGAAAGAAAAAAAACTTGTGATGTATAGAATCTAGAGCTATATAAAAACACTATAACAGTGTTTCAATTGATAGTTTGTTAGTTACATGAATTTTATAAATACCTACAACTTCTGTACCTGAGTCATGAATATGTAAGTATTTTTAAAAAAAGTAATGTATATTCGTATGTCAACTGTTACTAGCGACCCGCGTACTACTGTTACACCGGCTTCGCCCGGGGTTCATTTTTTTTACGTAAAAATCTTCCATGGTTATCCCTCTATGCATGAGTGAAGACAGAATTAAAATCGGTCCAGCCGTTCTTGTGTTTTATGCTTAACAACACATTTAGTGATTCATTTTTATTTATAACTATGTAGTTGCTGCCCGCGACTTCGTCCGCGTTGAACTATGAAAGGTACGCCTTCTGTCTACCTATGTCCTTTCTGGTGTCGCAGACAACGTGTATGCAAAATTTCATGGTGATCGGTTCAGTAGTTTTTGCGTGAAAGCGTAACAAACAAACAAACTCACATTCACATTTATAATATTGGTAAGGCCTAGCTGCTGCCCGCGACTTCTCCCGCGTAACCTTGTAGATATATACTAAAACCTTGGAGAAAACAGCATGAAAATCGGTGCAGTAGTTTTAGAGTTTATCGTGAACAGGCAGACAGACGCGGCTGAGGACTTTGTTTTATAATATGTAGTGAAGAAAGATTATTATAGCGAAATAAATATATTCACAGAAAAACGTCGAGAGGCAACAGAAGCGGCCAGGGCCAAGAGAGAGCTAATGTTGGGCCAAATTGAACTACAGAAGGAGTTAAACGAAGATGACGAAGCCAGAGACTACGCTGCTGAAGAGGTATCTAAACAAATTTAAATTAAATGATACAGTACGCGGTTTTCCCCACAGAATCTGTCATGTAAAAGCAGTCATACAGAAGGTACGTCAAATGCGTGAATTTAATTCAATTAATACATCATTTTTTAATTTAATACAATTTAATACAATTTTGATTTAGTTATTGGGATAAAAGTTTTAAAAGAAAAATTCAGTGTGTTCAGGACCAAACGTTATAAAAATGATTGTGAAAATGGCTGCTACGTGTGTAAAAAAAAAGTGTAGCTTCTATAGTTATGACAGTCTTTTATAGTTTGTCATACTATAGTTAGGCCGTAGTCTTCTATGGTCTGTCATACTATAGTTATGCCATAATATTCTATAGTGTCATACTATAGTTATGCCATAGTCTTCTATAGTCTGTCATACTATAGTTAGGCATTGTCTTCTATAGTCTGTCATACTATAGTTGTGCCATAATCTTCTATACTCTGTCATACCCTATAGTATGACAGAGTAAGTAGAGTAAGACTACAGTCAAACTTTTTAATCCGTAGTCTTCTATAGTGTCATACTATAGTTATGCCATAGTCTTCTATAGTCTGTCATACTATAGTTATGCCATAATCTTCTATAGTCTGTCATACTATAGTTATGCCATAGTCCTCTATAGTCTGTCATACTATAGTTATGCCATAGTCTTCTATAGTCTGTCATACTATAGTTATGCCATAGTCTTCTATAGTCTGTCATACTATAGTTATGCCATAGTCTTCTATAGTCTGTCATACTATAGTTATGCCATAGTCTTCTATAGTCTGTCATACTATAGTTATGCCATAGTCTTCTATAGTCTGTCATACTATAGTTAGACCATCATCGAACTGTGCTTAGGGTCTTCAGCCAGACGGCTACGCAGAGCACCATCAGCAAGTGAACGAGACGACAGCCATAGACATGAGCAACTCCGAGTTCTGGTCTTCGTTCTCGAGCAGCGAAGAGGCTCTGCTGGAGTGCGAAGGCCTCATCCTCAATCTGCCTCTCACTCCTCACAGCAAATGCTCGCGCGCTGCCTCCGCCAAGGACTCAACCACCGCTGCCAGATCTAACGCGCTCACTTACAGGTAAGTAACAGTAACCTTGTTCGCTCAAACGAACTTATAGGGAGATAAAGCGTTCGGCTGTGATTGGTGGAGATAACAGACAATGTGAGTGTACACAGTACATGTACTTTATACTTTTTAGTCTGTTCGTAGAACTCTCACTGTTCAGACGCTCTCACCATTATTATACTGCATTTTTGTTTTTGTTATTTTAATTCAAAGATTTAAATCGAGAGATGCGGCATTACTAGCGAAAGTGTGTTACAAAATACAACATACATTATACTAAAGACAAAAGTATAAAATATATATACCTTTGTCTAAACACACTTTTAAACACAGACAACACATTCCTTACTTCAAACGTGACTGTGACGATAGCGACGCTCTCAACAAGCGACCGTCACTCACTGTAGCTGGCGTGCAACTGTAGTTGGGTTGAGCACCTGCGCCCAACCCATTGTTAAGAATTTTCGGTGTGTTTTTAGTATGGCGCGAGGAGATTACGCCGCATCTTTCGATTTAAATCTTTGTTTTAATTCGTATTATTGTTACACGTCATAGTGGGATTAGGGATTAGAAAGGAATAAGGCAATGGGCTCTGGTAACCTTTACTCGTTCACTTCTGTTATTTTCACAGTGGTCTTCTCTAAGGGGCTGGCCAACTTGGCTCTGCCTGAATTCGAACTTTGAATCCCTGTGATATGGCGTTAAGACTCGACTCGCTACTTAAAAACTAAAGGGCCACAAATCAAAATTACACTGTTTACAGGAGAGCTAAATGAAAAAAAAAAAATATTTTTTGTATTTTTTTCTTATTAAATATATATCAAATATAGACATATTATACATCGTTAGAAGCATATTTTTAAGTAGCATTAAATGTTTTAAGTAATTTTATGATAAACTGAATACTAGAAGAGATATAAGCATATAAGTTACTTTGGAATATATAAAAAAAAATATCAAAATATACTAAAATATGAAATAAAACAACCATAAGTCGTTTTGCAACATACAATATGAAGGATTGTGATTGTATTTTTGCAATAAAAACATTTTTGGATTTTTTGTTTTATGGCCCTTTAGTTTTTAAGCAGCGAATTGTCGCGAAATGATGATCAGATAATCATACTTCTCAGGGTTCCGGCTAACGGCTACTACTTCTTCGTATTCAACTCCGAGAACGAGGTTCAGAGGAACTACATCCGGGCGAAGTTCGATCTTCAGAAGACGAGGTATGACGTCACCAGAACAGCCCTCAGGGAGTGTCGAAATAGCACCGATCGATGCGACCTTCCATTGGATATCTTTACTAGTCAAAAGGTATGTACCACTTATCAACTATTATGGTCTTCGTACTTATTCTTTCTAAAGGTACTAATATTATATAGAGAGAAGATTTGTTTTTTTGTATGTTTGTAATGAATAAACTCAAAAACTAGGGGTCTATTTTAAAAATTCTTTCACCGACATGTAGAAAACTAAATTATCAGCGAGTAACATCACTAAATGTTATATATTTGCATATTATAAAACAAATCCTCCACCGCGTCTGTCTGTCTGTCTGTTCGTGATAAACTCAAAAACTACTGCACCGATTCACCAATGGATAGAATGGTTCTCGAGGAAGGTTTTAGTATATAATTTACAAAGTTACGCGGGCAAAGTCGCGTGCAACGGCTAGTTTGAAATAAATATACAAAATGTGGTTAAAAAAAGCTCTTAGGTTTTCAATTTTATTTATAGATGATATTTTTCCCATGGAATCATGGAATTAATCCATACTATAACATTGTTAACTATTCATGCACAAAGTACACAATATGCAATTGGTTCCGCGAACCGACTTCAGACAATTTGGATCAGACATTGTGCAGAGTACTGACTCATCTGTTGCGTCATCGTAACGGAACATTCTTTTTGTTGATACATTCTTGTATGTGCTCAAAAGTCATTGACCGCTTCATAGAAATTTGCGAGTTAAGAGGGAAGCATAGCTTTGCGATCCTAACGAAATAGGTATTTAGGAAAACACACGCGCTCTTGCCCCGGGGCAATCGTGCGATAGAGAGCGTTGCAGCTCGCGACTGACAATAGGTAGGTACTTTTTTGATGAAATTTTTATTTCGGGAGAAAACAGTTTCCACTTACTAAATCTTAACAAATCACTTTGATTTTCATGTCGATCGTTTCAGCATAATATATTCTAGGTTTCACTTTAAAAAAAAAATTTTTTTTTATAAAACAAACTGTTTAATTCGACAAAGTTTTAATCACAAAAAATAAGTTATTTGAGGTGCCTATAAGTTTGAATCTATTGCAGATTTTGAAAAAAGGATAACCTATAAACTTAGTGTTTCATTGTGTCAATAACATACAAAAAAAAAACATGGAGATTGGAAAATATTTAGAAGTGGAAAAACATTTTCTCTTTTTGTATGGACGAGTACGTACTATTCTTCCCTCTTAATGGACTACTCGCCGTAATTTATCTCGCCCAAATGGGCGAATTGTCATTTATTTATTTATTTTAAGGAAATCTCGATACACATTATACACATACATACAGGAAAACATAAATCAGCATATTTGATTTTACCTATTATTATAGACAACTCGCCCACAACGGTGATTTTGTACAGTTGAACATAAAAACTTAATAAAATCTTGACAAATCAAATAAATCCACTCCTAATATTGAGTTATAATGTACTAACGTACAAATCACTGAAATCTTGATCAACAGTTTTGCGAGATCTATTTATTATTATACTCGTAAATTATTTTTTACCGTGTTTTATGCCGAAAGATGTCAATCTCATACTAACAGCCCATGTGATGCTAATTAATGTTAAAAGCAATACAAGTTTATAATTATAATTACTATAGCTATATAAAAAAAATTTATGGGTTGGCCACCCTTATCACTTAAGGGGTATAAAAGTACTTTATAAAGAGGTGATACAGTTATTTTAGTTATACTTAAATATGTACATATTTACATATATTACTAGCTGCTGCCCGCGACTTCGCACGCGTAACTTTGTAAATTATATACTAAAACCTTCCTCGAGAACCACTCTATCCATTGGTGAAAACAGCATGAAAATCGGTGCAATAGTTTTTGAGTTTATCGCGAACAGACAGACAAACGCGGCGGAGGACTTTGTTTTATAATATATAAGGATATGTAGGGATTTAATAAACATTTAGTCGTACAGGACACAGGATAGGCTACTTTTTTTTTTCAACGCGGACGAAGTCGCGGGCGCCAGCTAGTATTAAATAAATAAATAAAAAGTATCTTCTTTATTTAAGGGCCTTTTTCACAAACTACATGTAAAGTGTTGATTAGTTACTTTTAGAAATCATTTTCTGTTATATTGAATTATGCACTCGGTTTACTGCATCATTCGATAGCCGATTTTTTTTTATTATTTTATATTTAATGTTTGGGACGTTTACCGTACAAACAAAGGTATATCAGCTCCATTATCCCCGGTTACCGGTGACTTTAAATGACAGTTTGGCCTACTTGACGTTTGTGAAAGAGGCGCTTAATCAAATTAAATTTTTTACAGGTCGTATTGGAGGTGCCTCTGCGCGACAACGACTCACTTTGGAACGAACAGTTCGTTATCATATCTGAATGTGAGCCAAGAACTTCTGTTTATATGATATGTGTCCTTGCTGTGCCCGTTTTCATATTAATCTTCGCTTTTCAATGATATCCTTCAAGAGTTACAGCATTTTGGCATTTTTGAATTTCGATTTTTTTCGGAACATGCCCAACATTTACTTAAAAAACATACTTCATTGAGGGCCTCTTTCACCATCTCTGAGTAAAGTGTCAAGTAGGCTAACCACCATATAAAGTCACCGGTAAAATAGCGTACGAGTTTCACAATCTTCGGGTAGCATTACTCAAAGGTAATTTCAATGAAACTGAAACCAGATACTCGTAACATTTACTCGTTAATTAGCGTTATTTGAAAAGTAACTAAAAACTCTTTACTCTCTTTGAGTTCTCATTAATCATGTCTGAGTAAAGTGTCAAGTAGGCTAACCGCCATATAAAGTCACCGGTAAAATAGCGTACGAGTTTCTTCGGGTAGCATTACTCAATGGGTAATTTCAATGAAACTGAAACCAGATACTCGTAACATTTACTCGTTAATTAGCGTTATTTGAAAAGTAGCTAATCAACTCTTTACTCTCTTTAAGTTCACATTAATCATCTTTGAGTAAAGTGTCAAGTAGGCTAACCGCCATATAAAGTCACCGGTAAAATAGCGTACGAGTTTCTTCGGGTAGCATTACTCAATGGGTAATTTCAATGAAACTGAAACCAGATACTCGTAACATTTACTCGTTATTTAGCGTTATTTGAAAAGTAACTAAAAACTCTTTACTCTCTTTGAGTTCTCATTAATCATGTCTGAGTAAAGTGTCAAGTAGGCTAACCGCCATATAAAGTCACCGGTAAAATAGCGTACGAGTTTCTTCGGGTAGCATTACTCAATGGGTAATTTCAATGAAACTGAAACCAGATACTCGTAACATTTACTCGTTAATTAGCGTTATTTGAAAAGTAGCTAATCAACTCTTTACTCTCTTTAAGTTCACATTAATCATCTTTGAGTAAAGTGTCAAGTAGGCTAACCGCCACATAAAGTCACCGGTAAAATAGCGTACGAGTTGCACAATCTTCGTGTAGCATTACTCAAAGGTAATTTCAATGAAATAGAAACAAGATACTCGTAACATTTACTCACCAGCGTTACTTGAGACTTTACTTGTAACTAACTAATCAACACTTTACTTGTAGTTGTTGAAAGAGGACCTAAGTTTTCTTTATAAACTTAAAATCAATCTCTCATCTCTCTCTCTCATCTCTCTCCCTCTCTCTCATCTCTCTCTCTAACTCATCTCTCTCTCTTTCTCATCTCTCTCCCTCTCTCTCATCTCTCTCTCTCATCTCTCTCTCTTTCTCTCTCTCTCTCTCTCTCATCTCTCATCTCTCATCTCTCTCCCTCTCTCTCATCTCTCTCTCTCTCACTCTCTCTCTCTCACTCTCTCTCTCTCTCTCTCTCTCTCTCATCTCATCAAAAAATCATCTCAGCCGTAGGATGTTTACTACTGGACTGACGCTTCCTACGCAAATTTCCTACGTAGTAGGTACATTTATCTAGGTAGGTAATCTATGATTATTTTTATGCCTTGATAGAACCTTCCTATTCCCCATTAGAAATAGAAAACTCAAAAAATAGTATTAAGTTTGAAAGTTATACGAGTATATATGTTATGAAGTGAAAACTTATATTTAATACAAATTTTCTATCGCCTATTTTACAAGAATTATCATAAAGAGGTTTAGTAAGTATAAAAAAATATTTTTATATTTGTAGATACAGTAGATCCGGGTTACTTTAGCTCTAGGGGGTAACTTTGGCTCAAAACAAAAACAGTTTGAACCAAATAATTAATATTTGTGCAACCAACAAAAAACAATCGCCACTTAAGACCATCTAACATCTCTTAAGTGAACTTTTTTGTTTACTATCATATCTGCAAAGAAGCGGAATTTTGAAACGTTTTTTTGTTTTGAGCCAAAGTTACCCCCTAGAGCTAAATTTACCCGAATCTACTGTATTTATTTTGATAAATAATGAATGAATGAATGAATGAATGAATGAATAATAATAATGGTTGTGAATAATTCTAAGAATTCTTAGTATAAGTAATTAAATACTAACTAATAATGTTTGTTGGGTCCGACGCACGACTGAAGTTTACTCCTTACGAACGATAAATATATCTTCTTCCTTACAATATATTTTAAAAACAAAGTTCTCCGCTGCGTATGTCCGTCTATCTGTTCGTGATAAACTCAAAAACTACTGCACCGATTTTCATGCTGTTTTCACCAATGGATAGAGTGGTTCTCGAGGAATGTTTTAGTACATAATTCACAAAGTTACGCGGGCAAAGTCGCGGGCAGCAGCTAGTTTATAAATAAAAATGTGCTAAATGTGTTGGTAAGCACAAAACTCGAGAACGGCTGGACCGATTTTAATTCTGTCTTCACTCATGGATAGAGGGATAATCAGGGAAGATTTTTACGTAAAAAAATGCACCCCGGTCGCTATAACTTAATAAATACGATCGAACGAATAAATAATTAGCGGTGGAATCTAGTTTTCGCAAGGATGTATTATTACGGAACATATTTTAGTTTCAGAGATATGGTGTAGATGGCGCTAAAAGTTAATAAATAACGCGTAACGCTAGACGTGTGACAATTTTGATTTTACTCCCATAAATCTTCATACCCATTCATTCATATATGAAAATCGATTCTTAAGGAGTAAACTCCAAAAATATTCTGCTTCAATTTTTAATAATGTATCAAATATTTTTTTTTACAATTCAAACGCAATGGCATAATAATATAGTGCCCACATATTGGCCCATTTTCTGTAAAAAAATTCGTTGTTGTTATTTAACAAAATGTGTAAGTATAAAATAACATATTTCCTGAAAATAAGCCCTACATATTTTGTATTGAAACAGTTTAGTTATCTCTTGTTTTTCTTGTTTTTTTTTTATGATAAAGTTTGGCAATCAGGCTGACAGTTCACTTTATGATAACATTGCTAGCATAACCCATTAAAAATTTATCTTTTACTAGCTGACCCGGCGAACTTCGTACCGCCTAACAGTCAATAAAAGATAAACTGCTTAGCTCTTTGCTCTATTTCTAACACCCGTACATCACAACAACATGAGACCAATCGATTTGACAGTTTCTAATGACAGTGAAAAAGTTATCAACAACGGTTGCTAGGTGCTACCTTATGTCTATGACTCGTTCCAAATTCCAATACCAATTTTGTTGTTATGGGACACGTTATCAACAACGGTTGCTGGGTGCTACCTTATGTCTATGACACGTTCCAATTTCCAATACCAATTTTGTTGTTATGGGACACGTTATCAACAACGGTTGCTAGGTGCTACCTTATGCCTATGACACGTTGTTCGGGACACCAGAAAGGACATAGGGTACCTTTCATCATTCAACGTGGACAAAATCGCGGGCACCAGCTAGTAATAATATATATCGTTTCCATAAATAATTAATTATTATACAGTCAGTAGAAGTCATTTTCAACCGACGAAAACGAAAAAAAACAAAAACGGAGGAGGTTCTCAATTCGACGCGTATATTTGTTTTTTTTTTATGTATGATCACGCATAACTTTTGACAGGGTGGTTCGATTTTGATAATTCTTTTTTTATTTGAAAGGGTGCACCCCCAAGGGGGTCCCACTTTAATTTGGAAAAATAATTCCAACCCTAAGGGTAGGAAAACAGGGGATGGTTGACTGTTCACTCACCGATTGTAGCGTATAACCACGCATAACTTTTTACAGAGTAGTCCGATTTTGATAGTTCTTTTTTTAATGGATAGGGTATACCTCGAAGTTGGTCTCGTATAATTTTGGAATAAAAATTCCTACCCTAAGGGTGGGAAAATGGGAATGGGAAAATTAAAAATTAAGCATGTAGTAAATATTAGATTATAGCCACAAAAAAATATAAAATAAAACTTTTTAACAAAAAATAAAACCGCCGAAAAAACTGAAAAGCATAAAATAATCTTATTATTTTACCTAAGTAATTTTGAGTCGGCGCCAAACAGGCAAAAATTACGTAATGAGTGATGCGCGGTGGCGACTCAAAATTACTTAGGTAAAATAATAAGATTATTTTATGCTTTTCAGTTTTTTCGGCGGTTTTCTTTTTTGTTAATCAATTAGCGCCTCTTTCTCAAACGTCAAGTAGGCCCAACTGTCATTTAAACTCACCGGTAACCGGGGATAATGGAGCTGATATACCTTTGTTTGTACGGTAAACGTCCCAAATATTAAATAGAAAATAATAATAAAAAATCGGCTATCGAATGATGCAGTAAACCGAGTGCATAATTCAATAAAACAGAAAATGATTTCTAAAAGTAACTAATCAATACTTTACATGTAGTTTGTGAAAGAGGCCCTTAGTCTTTTTACCTTCAGCTTTGATGAAGTCATCGAAGTAACATATAATTATTGACTTGACAAATATTGATTCTATTTTGTTCGCACAGACGAGACGTATAGTAACACTAGGGTTGCCTCGTATAGAATTTGTACATTAAATATTTTAAAAAACCATTATTCAAATTCATTTAATTAAATAAAATCAAATCAAATTTTTATATATATTTACTATATATGCAAACAGTAATAAGTAATCACTACATATTATAAAACAAAATCTTCCGCCGCGTCTGTCTGTCTGTCTGCTCGCGATAAACTCAAAAACTACTGCACCGATTTTCATGCTGTTTTGACCAATGGATATAGTGGTTCTCGAAAAAGGTTTTTCTATATAATTTGTATCCGTGTGAAGCTAACAACTAAAAATCAATAAGTACCTAGATATGATTTGTATAATCCCCGCAATAACTCATGCGCAGAAATCAAATCACATAAAAAAATGATTCCTATGTTTTGTACGATTTTCTCATGTACCTACATACATACAAGTTACAAACTGGTGCCCACAAATTCGTCTGTACTGGAAAAATATATTAGCAATATAACA
Source organism: Synanthedon formicaeformis (assembly GCA_945859745.1). NCBI lineage: Eukaryota > Metazoa > Arthropoda > Insecta > Lepidoptera > Sesiidae > Synanthedon > Synanthedon formicaeformis. Next base: position 7,490,348 of record OX243975.1, read on the forward strand.
CCTAAACATTTTTATTGCAGTTATAACTTTTCTAGGCGATGGATTTTCACTTCCACGTGACGTCATCCGCAATTAAACAAAACAGCTAACAAAACCGATGGTAGTAAGTGTGTCACGGGATGACGTCACCAAAATGGCGGACAGTCGAAACCAATTTGCGGGGCTTACTCTACAGGATGTATGTTTAAGTTCCAAAGTTTAAGTGGAATATGTTTTAAATTTTATTTTCAATTTTTAGTTATCATCATAGTAAGTTAATAACATAAGAAATATTTAATACCATAATAATATAAACAGTAAAATAGTATAAACTTACGTCTATATCATAAAAAAAATATGTTTTTGACAACCCTAGCCCAGTTCCATTAGTTTGCACTTTTTTTCCTGATTCAAAACTTCCATCCGACAGCTGTCATCGTATTCTAAAAATGCTTGTTGTGGCAACCCTGTGAATGATGAAACTTTGGCCTAAAATATACGAATCATGTTCGAATTGGAGATTTTGTCAGCATCTAAAATTGGACAGGTATAAAAAATTCATACACATGGCCCCCGGTTTGTATATCGCTTTACTGGATCAATATACGCATAAACCGAACGGAAAAATACTGAATTGCTAACAGAAATAAATCACTGAAAGTACAGTCGCTAACAAAAGAAATTATTACAATTCAAAAAATAATAATCTTCCCATTTTTATCTCATTAATATATAACAGTAACGACGTAAAATAATTTTTTATTTGCTGAATGAATGTTAACAGAACATAAATGATTAAATTCATAAAAAAACCATAGCATAAAATTACTCATTATGTGAAATATTTAATGTCTATCAATTAATTACATAACATATTCATAACATATTAAATAACTACAAACTGTCAAATCATGAGAACACAATTCATATAGGTATGTCATTTAATATTTACTCATTTAGTTTGACTTGTCACTGAAATATTCATTAAGGTTGTAAAAAAATATTTTTCAAATAACCATTAGGACACCTTTTTCTTCGTCAATTTTTTGCAGACAAATTTGAAGAATTCTAGGAATTTATTTACTATATATATATTATACGTATTGATATACAGAAAAGTTTTTTTTACGTTTTGTGACATAAGATCACCGTAAAATAACAACATGAATGCTGTTATGTTTGGGTAATTTTGCTCTTGATTTTGCTATAAAACCATAAGGGGACTGTCCGTCTACTTGCCGCCATTTTTATCATTTAAAACTTCTTTATAATTATTATTTCAACTATTACACAGGGATGTGTACATATTATTTTTGAAAAACTTTAGATCGCGACTGTACAGAGATTTAACATACATTTCTAGGACGCATCGCAAAATGTATAAAATTCACAAATTAAATATAAACAAGATATTATTTTTATAAAAACATTTATTGTAAAATTTATTATTAATATTTTAATTTTAATAATACGTAAGCAAATTACATAAATATTGTGTAAATACAGAGGCTGTTATTGTGATACTAGTCATAATATTTTCTTGAAAGTATTGTTTTAAATATATATTTTGCCCTGATACAGTGTTGTGTTTTATTTTTGGATATAATTTATAATATTGACATGAACACGTTACATTGTATTTATGCATACAGTAAATAATAACATAAAAGTTACATCATGACTAATTAAGTTCCACTATATACATATTATATTAGACATAAGGGCCCCTTTCACCATCTGTCATTAAAGTGTCAAGTAAGAAAGCGTACGAGTTTCACCATCTTCGAGTAGCATTACTCAGGATAATTTCAATGAAATTCACACAAGATACTCGTAATTTACTCGCCAATAAGCTTTACTTCAAAAGTAATTAATCAACACTTTACTTGTAGTTGGTGAAATAGGCCCTATAGTCTGAACAAGTAAAGAATTAAGTAACAACTTTGGCCTCTTTGAAGTTTATCTTTGAACATTTTGTTTCTCTTTTTATCATAAAATTTACAGACTATCCTTGTCTATACGCGTACTTACTAATATAAACAGGAAAGATTTGTTTGTTTGTTTGAATTCAATAAGTAGTATCCGAAACTACATGAGCGATTTGAAAACTTCTTTCACTGTTGGGGAGCTATACCTATTATCAGCGAGTAACATAGGCATTATGTAAGGCATCACGCGACGTCGCGTTAACGGCCACATCATAATAGGATTCTACACGCGACGTCGCGTTATGAGGCAATTAGTGTTAAAGCCTAAATAACTAATGACGGCTTCGAATATAATCCGGATTGCAATATAATTCTCAATTTTCTATGCACTACCATAAATGCGAAAGGTCTGTTCGCTGTGAATCTCAAGATTTCGTCATTTGTAGTATTTACAGGTGATTTTTTACCGCCCTCTGTCACTTCTATAACACTCAATTGTGACATAAGTGACACGATCATTGAATGATCACTGAGACCCCTAAACTCTGCTAGATTTCTATCAAAAATCCTATTAATACCTATATCGCCTAACACTTCTGCAAAATTATCAAAATCATTACTCAATTTAAACCTAGGCAATTTGACGTGTACACGTTTCAATCCAGCAAAAGAAAATCTCTTAAAAATAGTCATGAGTCTTAGTCTTCTCAGTTTGAAGAATATCTCTTCTATCGATCCCTTGATCGGTAAAAATATTAACATTGATATTTTGTTAAACCTATCACAAGGTAATTCTAAAACTTTGGCATTTATTATGGGTAATTCGGTAAAATTAAAATTAGCAATCACCTCCATCATATGTACCCTACCGATTTGATTACCTGATTCAGAATTGAAACCCTCAATTTTAGTATAAAGTGGGTCAAATGGCACATTAAATGTAGGCTTAAACTTAGCAACATCAGTGACTATTAAAGAGGCATCAACGAAATCATCAGCACCAAATACGTCTGCTGAATCTTCATTTATATCAGAAGCAATTATATTGTTTATTTCAGTTGCTGTCGCAGGATCGTCATATGCTAGAGGTATAATTCTATAGTTTAAACCGCGGGAATTCAACTGTGTTTGTCTAATCCTACGTCTATACCAAAAATTGACGTCATATTTCTTGTCGAAAGCTATGATACCGCTCAGACCACTTCCTGGAAAACTCTTCACGTCCGTAGCAATGTTGATAAGCAGTCTTTTCAATCTTCTTCTGAAACACTGATGCAGATGAAACCTCGCCGCTTTCCATATCTGCTGAGATGTCGATCTCTGCGATCGTTCGGCCAGCATCATCAATTGAACCCATGTTGATAAAGGTGAAAACACGAAATGACCTTCATGCTTGTCCAAATAGACTCTATCCAAAATCTTTACAGAAAATTCGTAGGAGGATTTTCTAAAGATTTGCATAACTGATCTATCTGAGCATGAATATTTGTATCCATTTATTCCAAGGCATGTTAAAAAAATTATTAATGTTTTAATAATTAATGAAATTGTCGACATTTTTATAGGTTTTCAATGTCTCTAATAAACAATTGAAGGAAATGGAAATGTGTTTATGAAAACATCCCTTTTTATCTTTCTTGTCACAAAATTACGATTTTATCAAAAAGTTTTTTGCATAAAAAAATCACTGAATTTCTCGTTTTTTTTTTTTATAAGTCCAACATTATCTATTATAGTTTATATAATATCACTTTTTACACATAAACACGCACACAAATGATTTTCTATTAGGAACCTTTTAATGTTTGTTTTCTTAGACAAATTTCAAGTCCAAATGTTCATGCCGAAATTTCGTTTTAATTTGAGACAGTTTTAAGTCAGAAATTTAACTCGCATAGGCAAAACTGGCACACGCGTTTTCATAAACACATCCTAATTCGACAAACACGCGCTTGCGTCGCTCAGATTATACTGAGGTTGATCTCTAATCAGCAAGTAACTTTTTTCTAACGCGGGCGCGGTCCATTCGCCTAGCTCAGTCATGTCAAAGATACGGCCCGCTGGCCGAAGGCCCTCAAGCCATGTCAATACGGCCCGCGACCTTTGATAAAAGATAGACTGGATTCTGGGTTGCTTCACTAAAAGTGGCATAGTAGAATATAACCGCACTCACAGCTTGAGGTGATATTTCAAATTAGTTGCACAAAGTTGTCCTTAAGGTGAACACGTTTTACGACTTGAACTATTATTACTAAATGTTAAGGTTCAAATCACTCATGCAACATTTACATTATTCATCTTTTTATCAGAAATTAACGAAAGAAAGTGATAGCAAATATAAAAAAATCCAGTGGGCACTTTTTAGCAATGATTTTGTTTGAGACCCTGAATCTAGTGTATCCTTTATCAAAGCCCGCGACCAGATTCTATCTAAATAGATCTATTGAGGATTTTAGACGACATTCGATGTCACTTCGTATATGATACCTGACATCAATGAGCTTATCAAAAACATGAGACCTCAAGTGTTTGGATCCTGAAGCTCACTTACCCATTTTATTACCTTTTTATGAAAATTGATATAAAATTAAACTAAATAAATAAAATTTTCAAACTAATGTAAAATGTGTTTTTGTTTTAAATTTTGAGTCTGGCCCGTTAACATGTGCTAAATCTACGTGCTATAAATGGCCCTTTATAAAAATCAGTTTGACACCCCTGACCTAGCTAGAACGTCACAAACAATACAATACGAGCCCGTTGGATGAGTGGCAAGGGTGCTTGCCTAACGTCTCAGGGGCCCCGGGTTCGATTTCCGGCGGGGTCAACTTTGGAAATTTTAATATAATTTTCAAAATTGACTGTGGTCTGGATTTGAAAAGTAGTGGCAGGGCACACTGCGTTTTGCAGTCATTTGGGCAGCCCGTCTGGCGGCAGTAACCACCACCTTACAGAATACCACCGTGAAATAACAGCATTATGTGCTGTTGTGTTTCGGTGTGAGTAAGGGATGCCAGAGCCCATTACCCCATCCCTCCCTTATCCCTTATCCTTAATCCTTCTATGGTCGGCAGTGCACTTGTAGCACTTATGGCGTTGCTTGTGTTGTAGGCGACGGTAGCCACCTACCATCAAGTAAACCGTCAGCCTGTCTGTCGACCTTAACATTAAAAAAAAAAAAAAAAAAAAAAAAAAACTATGAAGCAGAACATCCTTTTACTTACCCAGCAATTCCAAAATTCCATGCTACGTAATTCCATGATTATACTTATTTAATTATATCTAGTACAATTAATTTCTAAAATGTGCAGATTAGAACTTGTGACATTTTCTTGTAATTACTGACTTTGGCTTTTAAAAGTAACAACAAAGACTATATAAGTATATTTGGTAGTATAGACACGGCGTAGCCCACAAAATATGGTAGTAATACAATTCGTCCACTCGAGATGAAGTGGACGAATTCGCACTTACCACTTAGTCGCTCGCTAGCGCTGTAGCCGTTTGGTTGCTGTTTATTTGTGTTAAAAATTGACAAAATGCCATCGTGTTGTGTGAAATTATGTAAAAATAGACCTCAAAAAGGACAAAAAGAAAAAGTATCATACGTATTTCATATAAATAGACTTAATTACAATATTTTTAACAAAATATTTAATTAATTATTTGCATATTTCAAAAGGAAGCATTTGAACCTTATAGCTGTCTCATTCTTACTTATTGTGTAGTATAAGATCGTCCTTTCGTAGAAAGAGATACATATAGATTTCAAATATACTTATCATTTCAATATGTTTAACTGTTGATCCAGGGCCGCACTTGTAATATTTTTAAATAAAAATAATAATTTTGTTTGTTTTGTACTACATTTTTATGCTTGTGTTTAAATTGGTGCATGAATACTTCGATTGATATTCAGTAATAATATGTTTATAATAGATTTCCTATTGCGTGTCAATCTCTCAGTAAGTTCGTAAGTATGATTTTAATACTACCAAAGATTTCGGGGCTTTTTGCTTGCTACGCCGCATCTATAGTTCAGATCAATGAGTAACAAGCGAAAATGTTTCTCCATGAAAACATCCTAGCTATAAATTAAAATTGGGATGTCATTAGCTACCATTTATAGAGATTTTTCTGTTGAATTTTAAAAAATCGACCCAGTAGTTTTTGAGCTTATTCATTAAAAATTAAAATACAAATCTGTTCTCCTTTACAATATTAGTATAGAAAATCAATTGTCATAATATGTATGATGGAGCATCAGCATCACTTAAGAATGGGATGACCGATTTTGCCGTTTTTTTTTTGTTGTTTTTATAATTTTCAGGACAAAGTTTTTATGGAAGAAAATTTATGGAAATTTCACAGGAAGGAAAAGTGGGACATTTGGATAATATTTCGCCTCGCTTATTAGTAAGTTGAGAAAAAAAAATTCTCCAGGTTAAATATTATTGAGATCTCCTGGCCCCAGGTAATGCCATATAAGGTCCGTTTTTTTTTCATTGATCAGAATGGTAAACAAATATGGCGTCGCCAGGGTCACTGACCAGTTTTAGAGATGGGACTTGTACATTAGGCATATTGAAGAAAGTGTGACTCCTAATGACTTAAGTCGTGTTCATGTCCCATCTCTAAAACCATAGACAAAATCTGTGTGATTGCTCTGTGACATCTAGTAATTGTTATGTTATGTGACGATTTTATCGAGTTTTTTCCATTTTCCTCTGAAAATATGCAATAATTTTGGGTACATATCGTACAGAATATTATGTGTAGTGAGTGTAAATGAATATGTGTATGTATAAATGTGTAAATAAGGTGAAAACTGGAAAATTCTATGTCGTGAATTGTTTGTTTACCTTTCTGATCAATACTTTGTGTATCCAGCATACATAAAATATGTCGTTAATTTTCGTTCGTCTACAGATCTCCTCATTTCTGATTAGATCTCTTGATGTAACCCCGAGCAAGGCCTCTCCTAGATCGTTGAGCAACGTTGAGATTTCTTACGAGGCCCATAGAGATTTGCGTCACGTTATTGTAATCAATATACTGAAACTGAATTGACCATTTTTAGAATTTTTTTTCTGTATGTATGTATGTAGGTATGTATGTTCCTCCATAACTCTTAAACGAATTAACCGATTTTCATGAAACTTGGTAGATAAACATTTAGACGTACGGGACACAGGATAGGCTACTTTTTTTTTTCAACGCGGACGAAGTCGCGGGCGCCAGCTAGTAATATTAATATATGTAGTTGGTGTGGATGGAAGTAGGTATGAAATTAATCACAATCACTCTCGAGTGGACACACATTAGTTAAAGTGTTATAATGTAATGCAATAATAATTTCAATGTTAAGTAATAATTATAATAATTATAAATAACCATGTTAGGTAAAACCCGGCGTCGCCAAACGTTGACCCTCCTATCTCAGGTCATTTGATACGACAAAAACAATTATATTCATCACATTTATTCATTACTTGTCATAAGCAGCGTTGTGTTACTTACAATTACCTACTATTATGGCAAAATTAATCAATTTAATACTACTGGGTGTTATTATTAACCAGTGTTCGGGACAGTGCACTATAGAGAGAGCTAAATATGCCTTGAAAAAATCTCTGTACGATTTTTCAGTGGATTTAGTTTCACGGATCTCTGAGGAAATGGAAAATCATTTTGTTTCGTCGCCTATGTCAATGTGGACCCTCATATCACCTTTGACGACTGTGTCGGAAGGAGAGACGAGGTCAGAGATCAACCGCGTGTTGAACATCAAGCCAAATAAATGTTTTAGTGAAAAGTTTTATGCTATTATTAAAACGATCACAGCAACAAATAGAGCAAATTCTGTTGGTACATTTCTGGAACGTTGCTCCACGATATACATAGATCAAGATTTAGTAGTAAAGCCGGATTTTAACGCGAAATTCCAAGGTTCAGGTGTAACCGAAGCTAAAATAGTTAAATTCACTGACACAGATAACGCAGCCAACTTCATTAATGGTAATGTTGAAAAAGTAACTCACGGTCACATACGGAATATTGTCTCTGCCTCGGATTTGGAAGGTGTATATCTAACTTTGATAGATGCGATTTATTTTGAAGGAAAATGGGAGATCCCATTTCCCCTGGAAAACACAGAGATTAGTGCTTTCTATGATGACGATAAAAAACAAATCGGAGACGTCAATTCAATGTTTGTAATGGATAAATTTAATGTAACAACTATTGACAGAATTGGTGCTAAAGTAGCTGAATTACCTTACACCAACGGGGAAACGGGAAATAACAAATTCTCAATGCTCATTTTCCTTCCTCATGAAGGTATAACTCTGACCAATGTTATTCAAAATTTGAAAAGTATATCTCTCAACACTATATTCAATTCATTTAAGCATAATAGGGCGGATATTGTGAGTTTACAAATACCGAAATTCGAAACCAGGTCGGACCTAAGTAATATGAAAGAGTTACTGGGTGACATGGGATTGAAGACAATGTTTGATAGTACGCTCGCTCAGTTCCCAGGCATTTCTGATGATTATCTACACATCTCAAACCTAGTCCAGAAAGCTCATATTCATGTAAACGAAGAAGGTACAGTAGCCAGTGCTGCTTCTGCGGCAGAATTCGAAAGCCGGATGTTACCTGAAGAATTTATCGTCAATAAACCATTTTTATATATGATTGTCGAGAAAAATGCACAGCTACCCATCTTCATTGGTGCTTATTCTAAGCCGAGTGTGTTCCTAGAACCGATTTATTAATATATAATTTTGTTAATTAAATGTAATTTATTAAGGTTTCAAAAAAAATAAAGCTTGTCTTGTGTCAATGATATTTATGTACTTACTTAAACAAATGAAATATATAAATAAAAATAATGGGGGGGGGGGATTGTGTGTTTTTTTGTCTATTCTTTTGCCATGATTAATTGTTTTGGTGTGGTTTTGGGTCTTTGTTTTGTAAAAATGGGTCAATTTTTGAGGGAAGGGGGGTGGACCTCGATGAGAAACTGCCACCCCCCAAAGACGCCACCCCTCTATCCCCAACGGTTTAGGAGGTGTTCCACTTGGAAGATTTCAAAAAAGTTGTATGGAGTTTAAAAAAAAGGGGTGGGGATGAGTGATCCGGTGGCAACGGCCATTGACCCTCTATGACATTCCGCAAACCCCACCTTTCTATCCCTCACAGTTTCCGAGAACCACTAACCAACTTTTTACCAGTACGGTATAATCAGTAGTACTTATTCCATGGTTGCAGTGCATTAGAAAATAATTTAGCATTATTCTTATATTTTAATCTTTGAAATTGAAGAAATTTTGATTAGTTTTGACTGGATTCCTAGTCACGTGACGCTTTACGACTGGATTGTATTGTTGCCGTCCTACTTCTGATATTATGTGATAGTTTGTGAGGTTTATATTTGTTACTGTTTAAGGCAAAACGTAATATTTGAAACCAAGCTACATGAAATATAAAAAAATCAACAATCGGAGTCTTCTTAAATGTCAGATTTGAAAGATCTGACAGACGGAGGTCTAACGTTATTGACAATTGTATTGTCAGTCAGTTTGTAAAATTAAATTATGTAAACAAACAAACATGTCATGATTTTTCTTTTCAAGTTGTGATTAATTTTATGAAATACATCATAATATCAGTATTTAATTGCTACGTGTATTGTTTTAGTTAGACAGTTCGTATCTATCGTATCATTCCACAGTATATTTAGTTTACTCCATCAGTGTGGACTTTTATCTTTATTTGTAAAATATTTTTAACTACAAAAAATAATTGCGATAGTGTAAAACTGTAAATTAATAATTTTAAAGTGTTTATCTTAACTTTTTACCTACGTCAGGATTTCACTGCAGGATCGCAAATTATCTGAATTTTATCTGATACGTACCTAGACTATCTAGGTACCATTTATTATTATAAGCACTAGGTATATGAACTGATATTTATTGTTATTAAGAATGGAGGTCACAACGAAAAATACGAAGATAATGCCAGTACTGTAAGTAGAAATCTAATTTAATTTTATTACCTTTTAAATTTTATTTATTACTAGCTGCTGCCCGCGACTTCGCCTGCGTAACTTTGTAAATTATATACTAAAGCCTTCCTCGAGAACCACTCTATCCATTGGTGAAAACAGCATGAAAATTGGTGCAGTATTTTTTGAGTTTATCGCGAACAGACAGACACGGTGAGGATTTTTTTTATAATATGCAGTTATTTATTTCTACTCAGGCCCAGATATTTCACTACTGTGCACTGCTGCACTACCATAGAAGGATTATAGATGAGGGACTTCGGTTCCTCATCCATAATCCTTCTGTGTGCTGATGTGTTTCGACACATCAGCACATATGCTGTTACTTCACAGTGGTATTCTGTAAGAGGCCAGAGGCGAAACGCTGTGTGCCCTGCCACTACTTTCCAAATCCAGACCAGAGCTAACTTACAATAGTACATTTCAACTTACAAAGTTGACCTCGCCGGGAATCGAACCTGGGACCCCTCAGATGTTAGGCAAGCACCGTTACATTTAAACTATATTATATTGTGACTAGCAGATTACTATATTCAATTTCAGACTTCCTTCCTGAGCTCGAATCCATACTAACTAATATTATAAATGTGAAAGTAACTCTATCTATCTGTCTGTCTGCTACCTTCAACTTTAGCTTTAACTCAACCGATCATTATGAAATTTTGCATACACATCTTCAGGGATACAAGAAAGGATACAGGGTACCTTTCATCCAGAAAAAAAGTACTGTTACCGAGTGATCGTCTAAAAATACCACCGTCATCACAGCGATAACGATGTCAGGCGTTATTCTTTTTCTCATATATTTTCTTTTTCAACGCAGACGAAGTCACGGGCACCAGCTAGTAATGTATAATTTGTCATTTGTTTCCAGTGTGTTTGCAGAAATACCAGAGACATACAAGGTGTCTCCAGAACAATATAAATTCTATTGGGAAAATGGATATTTGGTGATAAAGGAACTTATTGATTTTGCAACTGTCTACAGCTGCAAGTGGGTAAACTGTTTATTTATGAATTTAATCTATATTAATACTAGCTACACGCTCCCGGCTTCGCCCGGGTTCAAAATAGAAAACTATCATCTTTTGAGTTGGACCAAATTACACATAGTTACGAAGTTTTATCAAAATCGGTTCAATAATTTAGGATATTTATTTATTTATTTTATATGAATAAAAATATATCTCTATATCTATATACCTTTGGCCCTGTATTGTATAACATCTTTACATTCGACCTACCAGTTTCGGAAAATGTCACTGTTGCCACCTATGCCGACGATATTGCTTACATTGCTTGTGATCCGAGCTCCGTTGCGGCCAGTGAGAGGTTGCAGATTGTCTTGGACAATATGGACGATTGGCTACGTAAGTGGCGCATACGAGTAAGCGCACAGAAATCTAATCACATTACCTTCACCTTAAGAAAGGAGGACTGTCCCCCAGTCAGGATTGGAACAGACACTCTACCACACACCAACCACGTGAAGTATCTTGGATTCCTGCTTGATAGACGTCTAACTTGGAAATATCATATCAAGGCAAAGAGAGATGCTGTCAATCAAAGGTTTAAAAGCTTGCACTGGCTGTTAGGTAGAAACTCCGTGCTGTCAGTGGACAACAAATTGCTTATTTATAATACTGTAATTAAGCCTATCTGGACATATGGCATCCAGCTTTGGGCAGTTGCAAGCAAAACCAACATACTGTGCCTTCAGCGCGCTCAAAATTGTGCCCTTAGGACCATTCTGAATGCACCTTGGTACACTAGGAATGACGAAATCCACAATTATCTCAACGTGCCCACAATCAACTCGGAGATAAACCGATTCAAAAAATTGTACGCGGATCGGCTAACATCCCATAAAAACCCCCTCGCATCAGAGCTTATTAACCCTACAGTCAATGTTAGGAGACTGAAGCGAGGCACTGTCTTATAAGGGGATCAAGGCACTGGCCTCTTCCCTGCAAAGCCACAATCCTCAAAACACATTCATTTATGGTCTGGCGACCGATCGTGGATTACAAATAAAAAAAATAAAAAAATAAAAAATAAAAAATCTATATACCAATATATAAAGCTGAAGAGTAATCTCAGGAACTACTGATTCGAATTTATTATTTTTGTGTTGAATAGTCCATTTATCGAGGAAGGCTATAAGCTATAGAGAACGCGGACGAAGTCGCACCAACTATTATAATATATAAAAATTACGTGTCGCATGTTTGTTCGCGATGAACTCCTAAACTACTAAACAAATTTTGATATAATTTGGTCCAACTTAAAAGATAGGATATATGAATTGAATTGCTTAAAAGATAGGATATATGAATTACAGGCAGCGTTTCACTCAATATGCGAAAGGAATTTTGAAACCGGGAAATTCGGTTGTTGTTAAAGAACCGCAACTCCTTAAGAAGGGATTAACCGGTGAAGATGCTATTAATAAGGTATATATACGAGTATACAGGCCGTCCCAGGACTAAACGACATAAAGGGAAAGTACCTTAAATATCGTAGATAGGATATTTTGCTGAAAGAAGACTTTGTTATTTTTAAAAGTTAGTAATACTGCATTTAAAGATTTTCTAAAAATTACTTGCTTCGTCTGGGAATCGAACCGACTTAAATGTGAAAAAAAAAATCATTGGTTGTCTGTAAAATCGGTTTACGGACGATAGTTTTACGTGATAACGTCATATCGTGCCTCTCTATCGCTTGTTGCGCGCTCTCGCTTGCACGCGGAACTACTGATGTTAAAAAATAATCGATTTTTCTGTTAATCGATTATTATTTTCGTATAATCGATTTTTTATAATCGATTTTTAAAGTCATATTAATCGATTTTTAATAAATCGATTAAATAAATTACGCGATTAAATCGATTTTCATAAATAGCACCATCTATGCGCCGAATGAAAAAACTCGAAGCATTATTACTTACAAGTTGATTATATAAAAAAACGGCGCCATCTGTAGATACTGTATGCGTGTAAAGTAGTTTCAGTGTAGTGAGTGACATCTGAGATAATAATATAGTTGTTGGTAAACAATAAAAATGTCTTCTAACCGTAAAACTGATTTGTTGGGGTGCTCATTTCATTTTTATTATAATAAAACGTTTAATGATACTGAGAATTTGTATCAATAATGATATTTGGTTTCATTATTCCTTACCTTGAAAGTTTAAAAGAACATTTGCTTTGATTTTTAATCTGGTTAATTGTTAACATGAATCTCTAATCTCTTAGGTTTATTGGAGTGAGGCGTATTTATCGTAACAGGTAAAAATAACAGATATTTTAAAGGAACAGGTTGGAACTGTGACGTCTTAGCCGATTTAACTGTTCCTGTTAATTTTATCTGTGGTTCTATCATGTTTGTACTAGGAACAGGTGTAGGAACAGGAACAGGTGTGTACTAGGAATATGAAAGTATCCAACTGTTCACTGTGCACCTGTTCCGGAACAAGCTGTCTCTCATTCAATTTACCTTAGTTAAAAAGAGATACACCTATTACAGCCGATGGCGTTCGGAAACTCGAACAATATTTTAATGTAACAAGCAAAAGGGTTGCTAGTATGCAATACATATTATTATATCTATTAAAATAAAATTAATAATAAAGCTGAACCTGAACATTATAACGTAGATTAAGTTCACGTTCATATTTATTTTATTTTATTAACGATATATATATATATATATATATATATATATATATATATATATATATATATATATATATATATATATATATATATATATATATATATATATATATATATATATATATATATATATATATATATATATATATATATATATATATATATATATATATTGCGTAATAGCGCAAAAAGATAATGAACTATGATTACAGTAATGTATCCGAACGTAAATTTTATGTCAATCAATATTATGACAGTGACATTTCAAAATTCAAATATTTTAATTCAATTTTAAATTTTTCATTCGTATTTCGTTTATTGATTTTCTTTTTCTTGAGTAAATTAATTTTTCATATTTCATTAAAAAAAATTGTCCTTAAATGTTTTTATGTGTTTGTGTAATTAAGAATAACTGTAAATATCTAGTTAGTTTAGTGCCTTTGTTTAAGTCCCTAGTAGTGTAAACCATATTTGTACCTAACCTAATGACTAGTTTCAGTATTAGTTTAAATTATAAATCTGACAGTCCTAAGCCTGTAAAATCATGGAGATTTTTCAGTCCAATGTGTCAAATGTGTGTTGCATGTATAACATGTGGTAGCAGTAGTGAAACAAGAACAGGTTTGGAACAGGTCATCAAGTAAATACTATCTTGTAAAAAATAACAGGCTGTTCTTTAATAACAGGTAAATGGAACTGTTATTTCGATGTCACCGGAACAGTTGGAACAGGTTCCCAATTTTACCTAGTACAGCCCACTACTAATTGGAATATGAAAAGCATGTAGATCTAGATTGTAGGATTTTAAATAATAGGAAAAAACAATTATTTATTTTCACTAAAATCGATTATTGACAATAAAGCGATTAATAATTTAATATTGAATAAAGAAAAATCGATTTTTATTAAATCGACTCTTTTCCATTAATCTCACATCTCTAATTTTATAAGACAGACGTAAAGGCCCATCTTATTTCAAAAATTATCATACAAGTCTTGGTCTTTGTCTCGACACAACAAAAAACTATATCCAGCGAATCGGCAACTGACCAGAAAAACGAAACGATAGCGCGATATAACTTCACGAGTTGGCGCCATCTATTGAGTATCGGCTGTACTAAGACACCTAACCTCGGCCAGATCACCCTCAACGGTCAAGTCATACCCTGGGTAGACAAGACCAAATATCTAGGTGTCGTCCTCGACACCAAACTCACCTTCCATTCCCACATCAAAAGCGTCCGCGATCGAGCGGCGTTTGTCCTAGGACGCCTATCCAGCCTACTAGGCAAACACAGTAAAATGTCCCTTCGCAACAAGGTTACACTCTACAAGGTCTGTGTAAGACCCATTATGACATACGCCAGCACTGTCTTCGCACATGCTGCCCCTACAAACATCAACGCTCTACAAAAAATCCAAAACCGCTTCATGCGGAATGCCGTGAACTCCCCATGGTATATCCGCAATGTAGACCTACACTTTGACCTGGACCTTCCGTCGATTGTCGAGTACATTAAGGACCTTGCCCTTAATTACTACGATAAGATCCCCCAACACCCTAACCCGCTAATTGTAGACTCTCTTGTCTACACCCCCGATCCCGATGATCGAATCTCCAAAACCTACAGGAGGCCTAGACATGCACTCCTTGACCCCATAGACCCCATTACGGCCGCTAATGCCGTTTTTTATGACCTAGCAGATGATGTCTCTCAATCGACATCTAGACACCCACGGAGAGGCAGAAGGCGAGGTAGACCTCCCAGACCCTCCCGTGGAAACCGCTCTTAGTGTACTAACACTAACAGCATCCGTTGTCTAATAACGGAACTCTCCCCCACTTCACAGCCATCAGGGCTGTTCTCTACCACCTAGACATGTCGTTCAACCGACAACTAGGCACTTACGGAGAGCCAGAAAGAGGTTCACCTCCGTGACCCCTTCCGGGTCCCCCCCCCGTGGAGCGACCAGTAAAACATCCGTTACTGATCACTACTCCCTGTCCCTAGTCGCGGTTCTTCCCGAACCGCTTGTTGCAGGGCTAGGTAGCGTTTTTCCCAAAACGCTCGCCTTGAGCTCGGTAAAGCTTCCAAAGTCCCGGGACTAGAAGCTACAAGCAACCGTGAGGGGTTTTAGTGCGGTAAGAATCCCACATAACCATGTGAATACTAGCAGTCCAAAGTGCTGTCAGTCCCTTCACAGGTACTTTTTGAAAGTTTCCCCTGGCGACAACAAAAAAAAAAAAAAAAAAAAAAAAAAAGACACCTAAGAATAAAAATAAATACGCCACACGCACACCATTTTGTACTTTTTTCATAAAACATTCCATCGAATATTAACATTTGTCTAAGTATGTCCGCGAGAGAACAGCACGTGTGCTATTTTGTGTCGGTAGCGATTAGGTGAGTATTATAAAAGTCATCTTTTGCCCGAGGTCACCATGTATTTGGTGCTCATCTGCTCAAACGAACGCAACGTCTAATCCAAATAGCGTGCATATTACCCGTCGGAAATATCTCCGAATCTGGGCCCGTATTCTCTATGTGTGGTTTTGCTGTGGTTATCGACTCGATGCGGTTATAGACTCGACATAATTGTCTACTTTGGTATTCACTAAGCACATGTCAAAATATCTACGACGTTTTTTCCGTAGTTATAGATGTCGATGAAGTTATTAGCGCGTTATTGTGTGGTTTTTAGTTTGACAAAGTATTATTTCCAATTTAATGTCGACATTGGAGTCGATACGTTTTAAAAACCACAGATAGAGAATAGGCCCGCTGGGTCGGGGCGACGTTCGGTTCGGCGGTTCATTCCAGCAAGGTTCGGAGATATTTCCGACGGGTAATATTGCTTTAAAATAATATGTACCACCTCGAAGTCATGTGAATATCGTGTGACGCCTTTTTTTTAAATAAACATGCAATTCTGAAAATCAGGTCTAGACAGAAACTGCATTTGGCGAGTTCACTCTTTGGTTTAATAAAATTTTAAACTCTAAAAAATTTATTTGTATAAGAGACTAGAAGAAAATTTGAGAACGGAAGTATCAACTATCAATGAGCCTGTTTCCTCCGAAGATTTAAAAAAGATCCACCAGAGGCAGCACTAATACAAAAAATGTTTTGATTTGTCTCACAATATCTACAATTTGTCTGTTGACACTATTATGATTATCCTGATAGTTTCAATTTTATAAGCAAAAAACTAAAAAAAACAGCAATTTTTTGCATAAAATTGTTAATAACTAAGTTATAAATAATAAAGTCGAGTGAAAAACATGTCAATATATCATATTCTCTAAACAATGGCGCAGTTGGTTTTCTGATAATACCTACTTT
This sequence comes from Synanthedon formicaeformis, assembly GCA_945859745.1. Classification (NCBI taxonomy): domain Eukaryota; kingdom Metazoa; phylum Arthropoda; class Insecta; order Lepidoptera; family Sesiidae; genus Synanthedon; species Synanthedon formicaeformis. Next base: position 7,507,350 of record OX243975.1, read on the forward strand.
TTACACAAAATGCTCACACCAAATCTCTGCAGCTTGATGTATTGATAATATTAATTAATATAATAATAAATAAATTTAATTTAAATAAATTAATAAATAAGATACTTAAGTGCAGCCGGTGTTCATCAATTTATAAGACGTTATCACGTCAAAAATCACACGTATTTTTATGATGCCAATCGAAAGAATGGACAAAAAATAATTATTATTCTTGAGTAACATAGCACCTTAAAAGAAGTGTAAAATGTTTTATTAAAATTTTAAGAATATTATTTATTGCCGACATCGAAATACTACAATGGAATTTGCGCCACAAATGCCAAAGCGGCACATAAAAAGAACGCCTTTGACAGAATCATGGAGGACTCTTGCCTTCACGCGTCAATGGTAAAAGGTAGTAACGATCAACTTCTACTATTTCATTTTAAACTCTAATGGGTTGACGTAAAGTCACATTTTCTTTAAATTATGTACTTATTATTATGTTTGTTTTGTTTTAAATGACAGTTCATGCTCTACGCATGTGTCACTTTTAAATGTTCCATAAAATTCGTAGTGTTTTGTATGGCACGCGGGTTCCATGTTGTAGTAGTTTGATGATTGCCGACGACAACGTAATTTTTGGAAAATCTTTGAATGGAGTATTAATAACATAAAGTCTTCTTTCAGCAAAATATCCTATCTACGATATTTAAGGTACTTTCCCTTCATGTCGCACAGTCTTGGGACACCCTGTATACATTTAATAAAAACCTAAAAGTAACTGCTCTCTTACAGAAGACCACCGTGAAAGAAATAACAGCACATGTGCTGTTGTGTTTCGGCGAGTGAGCCAGAGCCCAGTGCCATATCCTAATCATACTGTAGTCGGCAGAGTACTTGGCTACTTGCATTGCAACACACAGACAGACGTACACACGTCGAACTTATAACATCCTGTTTTTGCATTTAAAAGTTCTGACAGGGTTCAAACTTTATACTTACACTTTTATATCTGATACTTTAGTCTCTAGGACTTAGTGTTTAACTATAGTAGTACCTAACCTAGTATAGTTCAGTCGTGTAGGGTGCCCAATGAGGCGACATGTCCTTAAAGGGAAAAGCCTCAAAATTTAGATTAAAAAAAATCAAAATTTAGACGCTCCTATAAAGCGTGACATCCATATTTTAAATGAAGTCTTAATTTGTTATTTAAATACTGACAGAATGATACTCCCACTTCTATTATATTCAATTTCAAAACACAATGCTTGATTGAGATGCCAAACATATCCTGCTATTATCTTGTAATATGGTAGATGGTAATAATGGATTTTTTTAATACTACTTAGTTTAAAAATAGTTTTTGTAAAAGCTTTTGTAACTTTGTAAAAGTTGTAGTCACATTGAGAAAGCTTTGGTATGTATGTAAAAACTGTTGTAACTTTGTAAAAGTTGTAGTTACATTGAGAAAGCTTTGGTATGTTTGTAAAACCTGTTGTAACTTTGTAAAAGTTGTAGTTACATTGAGAAAGCTTTGGTATGTATGTAAAAACTGTTGTAACTTTGTAAAAGTTGTAGTTACATTGAGAAAGCTTTTGTATGTTTGTAAAACCTGTTGTAACTTTGTAAAATCTTGTTGTATCTTGTTACATAAACATTTCAGATTCAGGATATACTATACGATGATGTTTTCATTGCGTACACGGAGAATCCTCGTCTCTTGAACGTCGTGTCTCACTTCGTCGGCGACAATCTGACAGCAATTCACAGCATGTTCATCAACAAACCACCCGGCACCGGGAGACATCCCACGCACCAAGTGAGTCCGGCTCTAAAAACACGCGCGCACACACACACCCACTATCTCTATCTCCCTCTCTCTCACGCACACCGTCTCTCTCTCTCTCTCTCTCTCTCTCTCTCTCACACACACACACACACCCACACACTTACTATCTCCCTCTCTCTCTCTCTCTCTCTCTCTCACATACACACACACACACACACACACACCACTCACACACTCACTATCTCTATCTCCCTCTCTCTCTCTCACACACACACACACACTCGCACATACACTTTTTCAGTAATACAAGACATAGGGTACCTTTCATTCAGAAAAAAAAGTACTGTTTACAAGGGATCATCTAAAATAAAATAAAAAAAACAAACGCCCGGCCAAAGTGTTATAGCAACAAGAGTTCAAGCGTTATTTATTGCTCATTTTGTTTTTTCAACGCGAACGAAGTCGCTGGCACTAGCTATAGTGGACAATATCCATTTTTCGGTCAATTTTAACATTTTCCCAAGCATTTTCAACATTTTCCTAAGCACATTCAACATTTTTCTAAAAAAAATCCTAAGGAAAATGTTGAAGAAGCCTGGGAAAACGTTGAAATAGCTTGGGAAATTGTTGAAAATGTTTGGAAAAATGTTGAAATTGACCGAAAAATGGTATAAAATTAATAATAAGATTAATTGTGTACATTCACACAGGACATGTACTATTTTCCGTTTCGTCCGGCCGACAAAATAATTGCTGCTTGGACGGCAATTGATCACATTACGTACGAGAATGGGTGTATGTACGTAATATCCGGATCTCACAAACACGGCAAGATATTTCCACATGTCGATTCTAATGTGAGTGTATTGTGTTTTTTTTTTATATGGGAAACAGTGGCAGACAGGCTTTGACTGTATATTTGGTAACAAGTGAAAAATATAGCCTTTAGATATAAAATTTCTGATATATTTAAACGACAATAAAGCCTGAATTTGGAGCTCATACCTACTATGTTTAGTAGTGTATACTTATACTTTGAATTTCGTATATATAATTAATTGAAATTGATTGTAATTGTTATTATTTTATTATTCTAAATATGACAAAAAGAATAGTATCTCAAGTTTCTTTCAGGGTTTGTTCTCAGGATCGTCATCATCTTTGCTTTTTTTCCAAAACCCTTTAAATTTATAATGACTATCATAAGAGTTTCTCTGAGAAACCTTATACTCATTTTCTAATAGAATGACCAATCCCTCAGGGTGAAAACGACAACTTTTTAGCATGTAACGTCCTAAAATGACAACTTTTTAGAATGTCAACGTCCTAAAACGACAACTTCCTAAATTGACAACTTTTTAGAAAGTCAACGTCCCAAATTGTCAACTTTTTAGAATGTCAACGTCCTATAACGACAACTTTTTTAAATGTTAACGTCCTAAAACGATAACTTTTTAAAATATCAACGTCCTAAAACGACAACTTTTTAAAACTTCAACGCCCTAAAACGATATCTTGCTAAAACGACAACTTTTTAAAACGTCAACGTCCTAAAATGACAACTTTTTGTAACTTCAACGTCCTAAAACGACAACTTTTTAAAATGTAAACGTCTTAAAACGACAACTTTTTAAAACGTAAACTTCCTAAAACGACAACTTCCTAAAACGATAAATTTTTAAAGTAATATCTCGGTAATACTAGTAGTCATTTTTGTACTTTCATCTAACTTGATGGGATTATTTTGCGCCGATATTATGTATTTTTAGTGTACGACTCTAGTCGTTCACTAGAAATAATATCATTAAAATAAGTCATTTTTATACTTTGACCTTTTTGACTTTTCGGAAACTGTCTATTTTGGAAAAGATTTTTTACGAAGGTGTCGTTTTCTTAAATTGTCTATTTTAGAAAAGATGTTTTAGGAAATACTCGTTTTCGGAAGTATAGTCATTTTAGGAAGTTTTCGTTGTCACTCTGAGGGTGACCGTTGTATAAAATAGAAATGGTTGTTCTATTTGAAGGATCCGAAGGCCTTGTACCACGGAGTGGTTGACGAGGACTTGGTGGCTCCCGAAGACCAGAGGGTCCACTTGGAAATGAGTCCTGGAGACACTCTGTTCATGCATTCTCTGCTCATGCACGGATCCGAACCTAACGTCACTAAGGTATACCTATAGAATATGATTTGTATTATAATGTGTATGTATTTGCAAAAAAAAAAGTAATGTATGTAGTATATCAACTGTGGTATCCATAATACAAGCATTAGTTGCTTAGTGTGGAACTAGATGGCGCTGTGTGAAATGTCACATACCACAAATATTAAGGTTAAGGTGACACAAGTCAGCTTTCCTCCATACAAACGTTTAAAGATTATTATTACCTCGCTGTTTTATGTTTAATATACAAAAGTAAACATGATACCGATTTATCTTGTCGTTAACTAGGTTCGTTTTTATACAAACTTAAAAAAAAAGTATTAATTTAAAAGATATGGTCCTTGAAAAATTCATATTTTAACACAAGTTTTAATGCAACTTTGAGGGTGAATAGGTTACTCCAGTGTACAAAAACTCCAAAATACTTTGCCTACAAATATTGATTAGTTATTCAAGAGTTCAAATAACTTTACACGAAATAGATATATTATGCAGCAGTTTTGTCATAAAGAGTTTAAAGCCCAAAGGTCTGTTTATGGTCTCTTTTGTGGTATGAATCATTGTGCATCTCACTCGACTGCTCTTCCCGCGCATTGTGCTGTGTGAGACAGAATGGGAGTTTTTCCACACACCGGCCCGGCACCGGCGCCGGGGTAGCAAAGCTTCCCAGTCCCTGTCGGCCCGGCTAACTGCATGTGTATTGTATATATGAATTGTAGCCGTGTGCGTGTGTAAGTGCGCGGGGCGACGGGACGGAGTGGCAGCGAAGAGACTAATTTAGTAACAATTTAAATTCAACCTAAAGTGCTCCCGAATACGACTGTATTTGGTACAATGAAATAAAATGACGTCGAGCGACTCAAAGCGCGGTCGAGAGGAGCGCGGCGAATCGATACAGTCGTATTCGGGAGCACTTTAGGTTGAATTTAAATTGTTAACTAAATTAGTCTCTTCGCCGCCACTCCGTCCGTCGACGCTGACCCTAAAGGGGACGCGGAGCGGAGAGAGACTCGTGTATTTGGTTTGTGGCAACACCGGTTCAGTGGATAAACGAAGCCCCGGCGCCGGTGCCGGTGTCGTACCGGTACCGGGCCGGCTAATGGAAAACCGATCCAATGAATTTTAGCTACACGCACCGATGAGTTCGAGCCGCCGACTAGTTCTACCTTAAGACTGAATATTGTTTCAGCGTTATCGCAAATCAATATCTTGCCACTACGCAAACAGCGAATGCGAATACGTGGACGTGTACAATGGGGTCCAAGACCACATTGCGAGGTCAGTGGAACAACTGGCCAAGAGTCGCGGGTTCGATGTCAGTTTTGTTGTGAGTTCATTTCTTTTTTTATTTTACTGTCAATTTCATATAAAAAAATTGTGTGTGTCCAGCTCCGACACACTTCGCATTTATAATATTAGTATAGATGATCATTATAGAAATTTGATTGTATTGTTACGCGCAGGGTAATAGCCTAAGATCCCACTGCTTGATCCTGCAGGTATCTGTTTTTTTGATGAAATTAATTTTAAATAAATCTTGAGAATATATGCAATGGATTAAGGATAGGTTGCCTTGTTAAAATTAGCCGCAAATACCTGTAATTAATTTTAATGTCATTAATATACAAATATAACTTGCAGCTATATGTTTTCTCAGTCAATTTTACATCATTTGAAAGAAAATGATGTTACAAATTAAAATTAAAATGGTTGCCAGCTCTCAGTCGGCCGCAGCGTTAGGGTTGCCAGGTATAAACAGGTATATTACTGTTAATTAACTGCACTCACCTGTTTTTTTTTAAATTTTGATACAAAATTAAAGTTTTATATATATTGAACACGAAAATCCATGGTTGCCAGTTGCACAATGGCCGCAAAGAGAGGTTGCCATGATTTTTGTGAACGACTCTCGCTCCAGGTAAGTGGAGGCACAAGAGAGAAGATGCACACATTGTTACGTGCGATGAATAAGGACAAAGCATGGCAGCTGCGACACTTATACAGTTTATGTGTAGTATAGGAATTTCTTAGTTTACAAAAGATGAACACGCCACTTTGTCTCGTTTACGAAAGGTGAACACTTCGTTTTCAATTTATTAGAGATTGTTTAGTGTTTATATTTGTGCTTTTCAAAAATATGATAGTATTGATGAAAATATGAATTATATAAAAATTTATGTTGCATCTTAGAAGGCTCGATTAACGATTCATAATCAATTGATTTGCAGTCACGTGTCTTAAAATATTCTATTGCTCAGTTGCTTACCATCAATAAAAATGTTTTGTTTATGTCTAAGGTAATTTAATAATTTTTTATGTCTTTTTTTAAATCAAATAATTAAATAATATGTTACGACGTAGTAACTCTTAAAGGGATGATTTACATTTTTTACAATTCAAAGTTGGCTTTAGAATGTTTTATGATTGTCAATAGTATTTATGAATAAATGGTTTGTATAATTTTTGCACTATTTACGCATAAGAATATGTGCAAATATTTAAGGTGTCCATATGGAAGAGAAATAAAATGCAACAAAAGGTGTAGGATAAATTATAAAAGTAAAAATTGTTTGTATAAAAAAGTCGTTGACTTGTAGCCATGCTAATTAAATAATCAAATAATAGTATTCATTTGAGATTTAAATTGATCTCACGATAAAGCTTTCAGGAGAAAAATGAATAGTCTCACTGAGAAAATTTTATGTTTACTTACAAATAATACAAGCATTTGAGTAAAATAATGATTACATTATTGATTAGATTATATGTCATCGAAAACCTCCTTTTTATGGAATTCACTTTAATAATAAATGGGCGATCTATTTCATAAGCATCAATATAAATAATATTGTTAAAATTAATAATAAAAGCAAATGTAGTTCTTAATAAAATAAAAGCAAAAATATAAGTATCCATGAACATGGAAGAAACAAATGAAAAAACTCCAATTTTCTCTAAAGATCTTGTAGACAACTTTTTAAATAAAAAATGGGTCTTTCCTCAAGCGATAAAAATTGTCATTATGCTCAAAAATTTATGTTTAATAAATAAATTATAGTATTGTTTACAGCACGTAACAATGTGTGCATCTTCTCTCTTGTGCCTCCACTTACCTGGAGCGAGAGTCGTTCACAAAAATCATGGCAACCTCTGTTTGCGGCCAATGTGCAACTGGCAACCATGGATTTTCGTGTTCAATATATATAAAACTTTAATTTTGTACCAAAATTTAAAAAAAAAACAGGTGAGTGCAGTTAATTAACAGTAATATACCTGTTTATACCTGGCAACCCTAACGCTGCGGCCGACTGAGAGCTGGCAACCATTTTAATTTGTAACATCATTTTCTTTCAAATGATGTAAAATTGACTGAAAAAACATATAGCTGCAAGTTATATTTGTATATTAATGACATTAAAATTAATTACAGGTAATTGCGGCTAATTTTAACAAGGCAACCTATCCTTAATCCATTCCATACATTCTCAAGATTCCTTTAAAATTAATTTCATCAAAAAAACAGATACCTGCAGGATCAAGCAGTGGGATCCTGTGCTATAAGTTAAAATGCCGTTTAGGGGTGTAAGAACACGATTTATTTTCGCAAAACAAAGATGACTTCCAATATTACAGAGCTTCTCCAATTAAACCGTAAAACTTGCCAAAAGTTGTCACTGATTCACTCAACGTGTCACTAATGCACTGTCGCAGATATCTTCGCTTTGTTATCGTATCGCTAGTTGTAACAGAACTATCCCTCTCGAGCGATCGCACCCGTATTTATACTCGCGCAGATAGCCCGGATGGTTTTAGAAATTACTAGAAACCTAAAAGATGTAAACATGTTTATAATAAAGTTTCTGGAATGCTAATGTTATTGGAATGTGAACCTTATGTCGTAACCGTAAGGCTGGTTTTACGGTGACGCTTTACAGCGATAGCCTGGATAATTTTAGAAATTACTAGAAACTTAAAAGATGTAAACATGTTTATAATAAAGTTTCTGGAATGCTAATGCTGTTATTGGAAAGCGAACCTTATGTCGTAACCGTAAGGCTGGTTTTACGGTGACGCTTTACAGCGATAAGCCTGGATAATTTTAGAATTAATTACTAGAAACTTAAAAGATGTAAACATGTTTATAATAAAGTTTCTGGAATGCTAATGTTGTTATTGGAATGTGAACCTTATGTCGTAATCGTAAGGCTGGTTTTACAGTGACGCTTTACAGCGTTAGCCTCGATAATTTTAGAAATGACTAGAAACTTAAAAGATGTAAACATGTTTATAATAAAGTTCTGGGATGCTATATTGCTGTTATTGGAAAGCGAACCTTATGTCGTAACCGTAAGGCTGGTTTTACGGTGACGCTTTACAGCGTTAGCCTGGATAATTTTAGAAATTACTAGAAACTTAAAAGATGTAAACATGTTTATAATAAAGTTTCTGGAATGCTAATGCTGTTATTAGAAAGCGAACCTTATGTCGTAATCGTAAGGCTGGTTTTACAGTGACGCTTTACAGCGATAGCCTGGATAATTTTAGAAATTACTAGAAACTTAAAAGATGTAATCATGCTATTGCTGTTAGTGGAATGTGAACCTTATGTCGTAACAGTAAGCTGGTTTTACAGTGACTTCGCCAACGCGGTTGATAAGCGTCGCGGGCCACGAGCTTTGCGTCTCTTGGATCGTTAAATAGTTTAACCAACACGCGCAGGTGGCCCGCGCGCCTCTAAACTCGTCGAGCGGGTCATCCGCGCGCTTACGGGCCGCGCTTACCACACGCGCGGACGGTAAGCGTCACTGTAAAACCAGCCTTAGGAACAGTTTGCTTTGACACTTACAAAAAGGGGCGTAGTCACCATCTATCTATCGTGGGGCGTGTGTGGAACTTTCCATGCGCCCAGGGCTATGCTTCGAGCTTTCGAGAACGTTCCATGTTAGTATAGTCTGACGGTATTTTTAAAATAATAATTCTTTTTCAGGACCAGTGGCGCTTACGTTCAAAACTCGTCAAAGGAGTCAAATGTAATTTATAATGAGTAAAAATAAAATAAGATATACAAAATAATTATGGAGCTGCATCGGCTATATTATTTTTTTTATAAAAAAATGGATACAGGGATTTTTTAGTATGTTAAATTTTAAATAAAACTATATAAAATATTATTATAATATCTTGTGTTTAATTTTTCAATATAATCTTAGGTACCGTAAATTTATATATTAAGTATTTTTAATTAATCATAATTAAATTTTAAACAAAAATAATAAGATAATTAATTATATGTACAGGAATTGTTTTAAATTATTTTAAAATAGACTTAGGGTTTCTTTCACCATCTGTCAAGTAGGCTAACCGTCATTTAAAGTCACCGGTAACCAGGGATAATGGAGCTGATATACCTTAAAAGTCCCAAACGTTTAAAAGAAAATAATTAAAAAAATCGCATAAACCGAGTCCCTAATTTAATAAAACATAAAATGATTTCTAAAAGTAAATAATCAAAACTTTACTTGTAGTTGGTGAATGAGGCCCTTAGTATGTTTTTTTAAGTTACATTTAATATAGATATTAGATACATATAATATTATATACATTTGTAAGGGTAAGCATATATGGACGGAATGGTCTTCAATACTTAAGTATCTTAAATAATATTATTCATAAAAATAATCGAAGTACTACAAGTATGGATTTAGCGTGACAAATACCAAAGGGGCACATGTCAAGTACGCCTAAAACGTAATCATGGCGGAGTCATTGGTAAAAGGTGGTAACGACCAACTTCTACTATTCATTTTAAACCCTAATGTGTTGACGTAAAGTCACGTCTTATAATACTAAACGAGGAATTCTTGTATGCCACGACGATCTCGCAAACGGCTCTAACGATTTTGACGAAAATCTAGGGTTAGGGGTTTTTTAGGTCTAGAAATCGATCTGTCGGGGTGTTACCTTCGAGAAAATTAGTTTTGGGTAGTTTTTTTAAAGGAACGGTTACAAAAGTAATACCGCTTGCTACAGCTAACGCCATCTAGCGCCGAGTGAACGAACTAATACTTTTTTTTGCTACTTGATAACACTACTCAATAACAGATGGCGTTTGTCAGGAACTTATCTTCGAGAAAATTCATTTTAGGTAGTTTTTTTAACTACAATGGAATTTGCGTCACAAGTACCAAAGGGGCACATAAAAAGAACGCCTTTGACAGAATCATGGCGGACTCTTGCCTTCACGCGTCAATGGTAAAAGGTAGTAACGATCAACTTCTACTATTTCATTTTAAACTCTAATGGGTTGACTTGTAGTCACATTTTCACAACATATTATTATGTTTGTTTTGTTTTAAATGACAGTTCATGCTCTACGCATATGTCACTTTTAAATGTTCCATAAAATTCGTAGTGTTATGTATGGCACGCGGGTTCCATGTTGTAGTAGTTTGATGGGTTTAAGCTATTTACTCGCCCCTGTTATTATGTAATTATACCTCTAAATTTTCCTAGAATAAAAAAAATAAAAAAACCGTTAAAAAAGTAATACCGCTTGCTCGTTTTATAATATTATGAATTATTTAATTCAAGTATTCTTAACTTTTTTTCTATAATGTTTCATGTTTGGTTGGTTTTAAATGACAGATGACAGACTCCTTGCGCTACGCATATGTCACTTTTAAATTATATTTCATAAAGTTCCTAGTGTTTTGTATGGCGCGCGAAATCCATAGTTGTAGTACATTGATGAAAAACATATAAAAATATACCAAAATGCTTAATAATACACAACACTATTAAGTAAAACATTATTAAAAGTTACAAGAACTATTTATTTAGTGTTTATAAACATAACTTATATTTGGCTTAATTAAAATTATTAATGTATTTTTTTTTAAGTAAGGATCTGCTTTATTGCAAATATTAATAACAATTTGATGATGTGAGCTTATATTAAAATAATTATTATAATTAATGACCCAAAATAAAATATATTTGAAAATTCGCATTAAGAAAAAAATTAATTAAAAGTCTTAAAAGGCCATTCGTACGACAAATTGTCCTTTGACAAAATAACAATAAAAATTTCAACAAGGAAACAGGAAAGTTAATGAATTAAAATTAATGTTTTATAATAATATCTACTAATAAAGAATATATCAGATTAATAATGTTAGGTGTATCGGAGTATTTTTTGGGGACATTTTTAAATCTAAGCGTCAGTTCACACCGAAACGCGACGTGTACGTTTTAGAGTAGCAATACAATATGGACCTTATTTAGTGCACAAAAATATTGAGTGAGTACGCGATGCGTCTTGTGTCGTCACGATGCGTAAGGGTCAGTTCACACGCGCGCCCTTTTTAAGATAGCAATAGAATAAAGAACTTAGGTATCTACGCTAAAAAAAACCCAACCCCGGCGCAAACGAAATATAACTGAAAATATAGGTAAATATGAGGTAATTAAGTACTGCATAGGGGCCTTATAGAAATCGATGGCTAAATGTGTGAAATTTGGTTTTTTTTTTTTTTCATACTAAATGAGCATTGGCCTTTAAAGGTACACAACGTCACGAGATGCATCGCGTACTCGCTGAACTGTACTATGCAATCTTAATACTCCGTTTACATACAGCCCATTCCCAATGGCAATGAGCAGGGATATGGGAAATAAAATGGGCAACGCGAGTATGTAAACTCGCTTCCCTTGCCGTTGCTATTGCCGCTCGCGTTGCCCGGCTATCCCCCAATTGGCGGTCTTTCGTACGGACACCAAATTGCCGGCAACGCGAAGCGAGAGCGAGAGTGCTGTTCTCTCGCTCACTTGCTCTCGTACGCGCGAAATTATCTAATTCCCTAATCTAATTATCTAGGTACTTACATTGTTCTGTTACGATGAATAGGTATCATCTGCCATCTTCTTTGACGACGACGTCTTTTCGGATTTTTTTTACGGCAACGGATTGCAATGCGAGCGGCAATGTCAATGTAAACACTCATTACTCTTGACTATTTAGGGAAATAAATACGGCAACGCGAGCGGCAATGTCAATGGCCATGTAAAATGTAAACGGGGTATAAAAAAATGCGCGCCGCGCCGCGTTCTGGTGTGAGCTGACCCTAACGTGATACTCATTGTCAAGTATCTTCGCTTCGCGTCGCGCTTCAGTGTGAACTGACCCTAATCTTTAAAACAGTTACCTAAACGAAGTTAAAATACAAATACTAAAAACAAAACAAGAAACATAAAGTAAGTACGAGTACCAAGAGTAAAGCTTCCGTTTTTTGTGAAACTGAGCAAAAAGAACGCGGAGCGTTTAAAAACGCCCGTTTTACAATAGTGCATTAATATACAGCGTGTATAAATTAGTCATTTATATTTACAAGGTAAAATTAACAAAGAAATATTAATTATTTAATTAAGTAGGTAGATTTGTGAGAATAACTTATTTTTAAAACTGTGACACGAGACTAGAACTGTTTGGAAGTATATAAAATATAATAAAATGTATTCATATAATGAAAATTGCTCTTATAAATTAATTGTTCGGTGCTTTTGTTAAAATTAAATAAAATACATAATGCTAATTGGTAACTAAATATTACTTATGATTTTCTTCGTGGCGTCGTTGTCAAAAATCTGTAAAAAAATACATATAAAAATGAGCCAATGAGAAAATTGTATACATGGGGATGAAATGTGAGTTTGTAAACAAATTTTTTTATGGTTAATCAAAATTTATTAAAAAATGCGTATTTTTATAGCAAAATATAAAAATGCACGGATTTCAGTTAGTACCACACGTTACGTATAATTAAGACATTTTTTGTTATAAAATTTTCACATACTTTTTTAACTCATATATATGGAATCTTTAAACGTAATAAAATTGGATGATAACAACAAATTCATCTTGTATAAGTAAGTCTTGATACTAAACAATAAAATAGTACTTTTAAAATTATTTTGAAAAAAAAAATATTAAAAAAAATCTACCAAATACTTAATATTTAATCACAATATTAATTATTAATAATTTCTGCAACTACTAACGGCCTGTTTCCATTGTTAAATATTTTTTTAATTATAAACCCAGTATAAAATCAAATATATATTTCCGCATGCCACATACAAAAAAAAAAAAATTACTAACTACTTATATTATAAAACATTAATACTACAACCAGCAGTTACCACACCAAAAAAGGATATACAGGGTGTCCTAAGACTATGCGACATGAAGGGAAAGTACCTTAAATATCGTAGATAGGATATTTTACTGAAACTTTTATGTTATTTTTAAAAGTTAATAATACTGCATTCAAAGATTTTTTAAAAATTACGTCGTCGTAGGCAATAAATAATATTCTTGAAATTTGTATCAAACATTTAATATACTACTATGTTACTTAAGAAGAATTATTATTTTTTGTCCATTCTTTCAGTTGACATCATAAAAATACGGGGGATTTTTTTTTTCACATTTAAGTAGGTTCGATTCCCAGACGAAGCAAGTAATTTTTAGAAAATCTTTGAATGCAGTATTACTAACTTTTAAAAATAACATAAAGTCTTCTTTTAGCAAAATATCCTATCTACGATATTTAAGGTACTTTCCCTTCATGTCACATAGTTTTGGGACGCCCTGTATTAAAAAAAACTTACGTTACGAGTATAACGAGAACTTTAAAAAATCAGTTAAATTAAATATTAAAATAAAACGGAATAATTACAAAAGACAATTTATTTATTTTAATTACGTAAGTATATAGTTATAATTTATTTAAAATTAAAATGAACTAAAAATATATTATTGTTAATTTTAATACATCAGTTTTTTAGTATTTTTTTAAAAAAATCAACAAATTTTTTTATTGCACTTTTACTAAAATCTTTATATTAATTAATATTTCTTTTAAAAAAAAAACTTTTTCATTTAACAACTAATAAATTATTCATATCCAAAATTAACACTTATTTTATATTTTTGGAATTTTAATAAAAATTCTTACAAATTATGGCGTTCATTTAACACAAATGTCTATATCAAAATATTTATCGAATTAATTAATTAATTAATATAATATATACTGTTAATAAAGGACGTTCACAGCCCACAATATTTTAACCATTTCTAACTACTGTGCGAGTAAAGAATTTAAGATTGTATGTTAACATTTAAAAGTTAAAACAACGAATTGTTGTTAAATTTAAATAAGTAATATTGAGATCTTTGCCGAAACATTTTTTAATAAAAATTTTAAGCTATATAAGGGCCTCTTTCACCAACTACAAGCAAAGTGTTGATTAGTTACTTTTTAAGTAACGCTAATTGGCGAGTAAATTTTACGAGTATCTTGTTGCAATTTCATTGAAAATACCCATTGAATGATCTCATTGAAGATGGTGAAACTCTTGACTAGCCTACTTGACACTTTACTCAGAGATGGTGAAAGAGGCCCTAAGATTTATAGATTTTAAAGGTCATACTTTATACCAGTTATAAGATATACCTACAATCATAAATTGCAAAGCTAATTTAAAAAAATATATTAAAATAACAGCATTTGTGCTGTTGTGTTTCGGTGAGTGTTCCTACTACAGTCGACAGCACTTGTGCGTTGCTTGTGTTATAGACAACGGTAGCCACCTACCATCAACCTGTCTAACGACCTTGCCATAGAAAAAAATCTATTATTAAAATTTACTGTCAGACAAAATGAAAACATACAATATAACAAAATGGTGTATTAAAAATAAAAAGAAAGCGTTATAATAAAAAAGCTGTTTCAGGCAAGCCATGAGCGTCCCAATAACTATAGTCTATAGATATAGAAGCTATACTAAAAATGCAAGCACAATCTAAAAAAAAAATAAAAAAAAACATGCGCGTGTACAGAGTACGCGTGTCAGAAGTGAAACTTTTTTGAAAATCAAAATCAAATAATAGAAATAGTAAGCGAAAGATGTCATGCAGAAACGTTACCAGAAGCGTCACGCGATCGTTACACTGAATCGTCACACAAAATTAGACGTTGAAATTTTACTCTCATCGCACGCAAAAAAAGTTTCACTTCAAAAATACATGCACCAGTCTTTTAAAATATAATTTAAAAATATATTTGTATATTTAAAAAAAAATTACTATGAGAATAACTATCGACTTTGATCATTTTTTATGCTCGATCAGTGCTCAATATACCTTTTGTTACAGATATTTTAATAAATACCATTTTATATATAATTTAATATTATGTTATAGTGTTTATAAATAATTTATTAACACTATAACAAATAGTAATAATATTATAATTATATATAAAAAAAAAAAGGAACAGCCTGTATATATTATCATGGCAATATTGCAAGAACAGTAAGCAGATTTCCATAACTGGATTTTAGCGATTCTGAGCTCATACTATGTTTATAGTATTATATAATACTTTTGTTTATAAATAATTGGAATTATTGTAATTGTTATTATTTTAATGACAAAAAAAAGAATGGTATTTTAAATCTCTTTCGAGGTTTCTTCACAGTTCACATCGTCTTGACTTTTTTTCCGAAACCCTGGTCAATTTAAATTTATAATGACTATCACTAGAGTTTCTTCTAAAAACCTCATTGATAAATAAATATTTTGATTTTGTATAAATTGTATGGTTGTATTGTACAATAGAGAATTCTATTTAAAATAATATATTAATTATCTGAGTACCTCACAAACTACTTTGTGTGTTATTATATCAAAATTGTTATAATAATTACACTTTGTACCAATTTTAACTACAGACTGTACATATAAGGCAGGCCGCACATTGGCGACTATCGCGTGAGTAAATAGGTACACTGGACCGCAAAGAAAAAGAATCGGTTAGAAAATCTTCAATATCTTCAAAAGTACCTGACCTAGCTTTTATGAAATAAAGCTAAACAAAATAAATTTTATTTATATTTAAGCACATTAAAATATTTAGTCATTATTTCATAAAAGCTAAGATTTTCTAACCGACCCCTTTTTTCTTTGCGGTCCAGTGTAGTTACTTGCAGGATTTGTATTGAGAACGCACATTAGCTATTACGCTTCCATATTGTTTCTTGCGATAACTTAGCAACTGCACAGACGCGTGTGCGATCTTTCTTGTCGCTTAATCGACTGATTTTATTAGGGAAATCAAATGGTATTTATGCGACCTCCATCTTTATGGAGAACACTTGGCGAGGCCTATGCTGGGAAGCAAAACAAGAAAACGGTGTCTAATATAAAATTCGTAATACTAAGTAGATATTTCTACTAGTAATACGTAATTAGTACTAGTAATAGTAATAAATAAGTAGATAAACGGATTAAGTATCTTGTTAGAAAAAATGTAACTGATAATGATTTGTTAATAAATGCTAATATTAATTATGCAACCTCCATTTTTTGATCGATGAAAATTTTTGATCGCTCTAGCGACAGAATTAGTCGCTTATGCATCAGTTGTATTTTATACGATAAGGCAATGTGTGAACGGTTGGTTGTTTCAGCAACCGAAAGTCGCTTAAGCGATAGTAGCCCAATGTGCGGCCTCCCTTAGCGTCACTAACTACATTAGTTCATTTAACTAACTACTTTATACAACAGCATATATATGCAATTTTCTAATGTATAAACCAATACAAATATAAGTTAGTTAAAGCTATGCCATTTTAGTAATCTACATATAAATAATAAGATCTTTAACAATTTAATATTTCCGATAAAGAAATTGAATATATCAAGTAATTCGTTGCGTGTTAATTAATAATAACTAAAGGTTTCTTAACTACATATTTTAATATATAAAAAATTCATAACACACAAGCCTAGATACGGGTTAGTCAGTGATTTTATTCGTTGTTAATATTCAATTACTCGTCAATCCTCAATTATTCATGAATATTCAATTATTCACGAATATTCAATTACTCGTGAATCTTCAATTATTTATGTATATAGAATTATTCATAAATATTCAATTAAACTGAAAGGTTAATTGAAAATTCCTTCAATTATTCATTAAAATTCAAATATTAGCGAATTTTATATTCAATTATTCACGAATATTCAATTATTCAGGTATATTCTCTTATTCGAGAATTTTCAATCATTCATCAAAATTCAATTATTCATTAATATTCAATTATTCATTAATATTCAATTATTCATAAAGATTGTTAGGGAGCTAGCGTTAAGTTAATGGCGGTGACGCCTCTCTTGCGGGGGTCCGTTAACGTATACTGAGACCACTTCACCTTCGTACTTGCGCTGCGACGGCATGAAGTAGAAGTCCGGGTGCGGAGACAGCTCGGCCCTCGCGCGGGGCAAAGAGCTCGTCGATCGTGGGCCCCCACTCCCACGCCCCTCACGTGGGCCCCCACTCCCACGCCATCTGACAACATTTATAATAGACTCTGTCAGAAAGCAGATTGAGCAGTAGGTATCCTTACATCTACATATACTATGCCAATATATAAAGCTGAAGAGTTTGTTTGTTTGGTTGTACGCACTAATCTCAACAACTACTGATTCGAATTGAAAAATTATTTTTGTATTGGATAGTCCATTTATCGAGGAAGACTATTAGGCTATAGAGAACGCGGACGAAGTCGCGGGCACCAGCTAGTCACTACATATTATAAAACAAAATCCCCCGCCGCGTCTGTCTGCCTGTCTGTTCGCGATAAACTCAAAACTACTGCACCGATTTTCATGCTGTTTTCACCAATTGATAGAGTGGTTCTCGAGGAAGGTTTTAGTATATAATTTACAAAGTGTCGCGGGCAGCAGCATATACGTTGTCTGGGACACCAGAAGGACATAAGGTACCTTTCATCGTTCAACGCAGACGACGTCGCGGGCACCAGCTAGTTTCAAATAAAACTAACCTGAGGAAGTTAGTGAGATCGCTTCGTTAAATAGGAAATGAGCTGATACCTAAATCTTCAAACGTCTGAATAGATCTTCATAAATTCATAGCTAGTAACTATCTCGGTCATGTCAGCTTTCAAATAAAAAAAAAACCGGATCAAAATCGGACTACCCGTTTAGGAGCTATGACGTCACAGAGAGACATACAGATACACTGGTCAAACTTATAACGCAAAATAGTGTTATTTTGCGTCGGGCGCTAAAAAATTATAACTTTTAGTGTCCTTTAAAAAATATATATAAAAAATTAATTTGCAAGTTAGCTTCCTATAACTGACCTATTTTGTTATAGTTATATGTATTTCCTATAACTTTAACTATTTTGTTTTTTTTTTCCTATAGCTGCTTACGACATGCACCTATTCAATGAGATATAATATATGTAACATATTCTTTAACTTTAAGTTATAAATAAATAGGTATTGATTTCCAATTTATCTATTACTAGATGGTACCCGTGACTTTGTCCGCGTTGAACGATGAAAGGTACCCTATGTCCTTTCTGGTGTCGCAGACAACGTGTATGTAAAATTTCACGGTGATCGGTTCAGTAGTTTTTGCGTGAAAGTGTAACAAACAAACAAACTCACATTCACATTTATAATATTAGTAAAGTAAGAATAAAAAAAATCATTTTTACAAAAAAAATTATGCAACTGCGACCCGACCGTGACAGGACTCGAACCTGCAATCTTCGGATCCGAAGTCCGACGCCTTATCCATTAGGCCACACGGTCTCTACAGCTACTGTTCAAATTATGAAAGGTATTTCAAGTTCCTTTGTGAAAACTGAATAATTATGTTTAATGTTGGGGGTAATCTAGTACGATTCTATAAATATATATTTTTTTAATATTAACCTACAATATAACTTTGAAAAAATTGGTATTATTTATTTCAATAATAAAATTAAAACCAAAAAAAGTGTGTGTGTCAGCTTTGACGCACGACTATTATTATATAGTAGATTACGTGTCACAATGTTTGTTGCTGATGAACTCCAAAACTACTAAATTAAGTCGGATTAAGGATAAGGTATTTATATTATGTTTTCTTTTTAACAAACGAGTACCAAACATTTTCACTGCTTTGCTATTGGTCCATAAAATTAATTTATTTATTATTTTAATAAGATTTTACAATTTTAAGAACTAAACCCCGGTTTTAAGAACTAAACTAGGCATGCCTGTATCGTGGGGTCTCGTACTATGAATTACAATTCGAAATAAGGAACTTATATGCAACAGTGTCTGAATCGTGCTATGCCGTTTATGTCCTTCATGCCAGTGTGCGTGCGTGTAATTTATTTTATGTAATTTAGTGTTTGTTAATTAGTAGTTTTTCGGTGGTCGTACAAGAGCTCTGCTAACCAGGACCTAAGTTTGATTTTGGATTCCGCCACTGAGCAGTATTTCATTGGAAACAGCTTCATCACATTGTTGTAAATGAGAACGAGCAGATATCGCTGCTTAAAAACTAAAGGGCCACAAATCAAAATTACACTTTTTACAGGAGAGCTAATCGAAAAAAAAATTAAATTATTTTTGTCTATTTTTTTCGTATTAGATATAAATATAAAATATATGCATATTATACATCGTTAGATGCGTATTTTTAAGTAGCATTAAATGTTTTAAGTACTTTTATAATAAACTGAATACTAGAAGAGATATAAGCATATTAGTTACTTTTGAATATTTATATAAAACATGATCAAAATATACTAAGTATGAAATAAAACAACCATAAATCTTTTTGCAACATACAATATGAAGGATTGTGATTGTATTTTTGCAATAATTTTTTTTTGAATTTTTTGTTTTATGGCCCTTTAGTTTTTAAGCAACGATATGGACTAAAGCGTCTTTCAAACGTTGACTTCGCCACAAGTAACGGCAGCTTGAAGACTCGTTTCTTAGTTCGGCTTTCGTGTTCTTTGGATCGTAGTGCTTTCAAGTGAACTGGTGGAACCGAAGCCAGAACAAAAAGCTTTCGAACCAATAGCAATGCAGTTAAAATTTTGGGTACGCGTTTGTTAAAAAAGACAGACTATAGGCAATGACTTCTATATTACTTCGTAAGGACAAGGCTAACGCTCCTAGTACGTGACACCGACGCGCCGGTGTCAAAATCCGAAATTGGCACCAATGACGGGTGTTCATTCTGTGCGTAGAAAGATACGAAAATGACTACTTACCAGTGATATGTCCAACCAACCAATGAGAACACTTTACAATAACAGAATACGCCAATA
The DNA here is from genome assembly GCA_945859745.1 of Synanthedon formicaeformis. NCBI lineage: Eukaryota > Metazoa > Arthropoda > Insecta > Lepidoptera > Sesiidae > Synanthedon > Synanthedon formicaeformis. The sequence continues at coordinate 7,527,494 of OX243975.1, forward strand.
AGAAATAAAAATACGTATTAAGATGGCTATGAAAACAAATTATTTTTAGTAACTAGATGTGCAAATTGGAACACCATTTTTTTGTCACTATAGTATTTTCGCTGTATGATGATTTCCGTGACAGTTCTCACTTTTTCATGTCACGCATACTGTTTTCAACTAAAAAAAAAACTGGCACAAAAAAAATTATAATTAAACAAACAAATGTATGGAAAAAAATTATCTATTCGAAAAACACAAAATGAATTATCCCTTTTATAATTATTTTATTGTTATAATAGGTAAATGTAATAAAAACCATATATTTTAAAAGTGTCAAACGCGTGGAACGGAGCGTGTGTCAATAGGGATTGACACTAGGCATATTCACTTATATTCGATATATCGAAAGTACTCTATGTTTTTCATAGGATATTCGGATTTAACAAATATTTTTTCTATTCTATATATTTATGAAAACGTCGTAAAGCTGACTAATAATAACAATAAAGTCATTCGTTAAGTGTTAAGTTTTTCGTTCTGTTATTATTGTTGTTATTATTTTCTTTTGTTGTTTCTGTTTACAATGCTTACAATGCCGAAAAAAACAAAATAGTTCGATTCCATTTGCTTTGCCAACTGATTCGATATATTTAAACAATGGATTAAATGTCGGTAGGTTGCATCACTAAAATTGTCAGTTACGAACTGTCACGCATATCATCATACAGTGAAAAGAGTATAGTACCTAGTATGGTAATGGCGCATCCTGTCTAGTTTAACATATCACTGACTATAGGAATGAGAGTCAATAGTGATATGTTGCGCTGAACTCACCCGAACTGCGAAGCAGGGCGCTGCAGTGAGCGGGTCTCGTGATAGTATTGCGCTGCGCTATTCGGATAGCGCGGTGTGGCGCGTCCGCTAGCGCCATTTGTGCCATTTGCGCCATTAGCGCCGTTCGAGTTTGGCGCCATCTTGTGGCCGTTCTGCAGAAACATCAAAACTCAATACGCATTCCAATACGGGTACAGTGGAAAGCGGAGAAAGAACATTTATAGAACGGAAACAGAAGACGATTACTAACAGCACTATTGGAAACATGCTACAAAAAATGAACTTTATCTGGTAGCGCAATCTTTCATAAAAAGATAAATAATAAAATAGTGATAAACATCACACATTTTACACAGCACCATCTAGTTCTAAATTTAGCAACTAAAGGCTTGTATTATGGATACCAAACAGTTGTTGATATTACTAAATAGATTACTTTTTTTTGTAAATACATAAGTACCTACATATTATAGATAGAAACATTCATGACTTAGGTACAAAGGCAAAATTTTAAACACATAAACATTTGCCCCTAGCAAGATTCGAACCCGCGACCGTTTGGTTAACAACTAGAGTTACTATAGCCACTAGACCAAACGTGACGTCAAGATGGAAAAGTGTTGTCCAGAAACAGATAACGCCGATCACTTCAGAGATACATCGCTGCTTAAAAACTAAACGGCCTTAAAACAAAAAAAATCCAAAAATGAAAAAATACAATCACAATCCTTCATATTGTATGTTGCAAAAAGACTTATGGTTGTTTTATTCAATATTTAGTATATTTTGATCATTTTTTTTATATATTCAAAAGTACTTATATGCTTATATCTCCACTAGTATTTAGTTTATTATAAAAGTACATACTTAAAACATTTAATGCTACTTAAAAATACGCTTGTAACGATGTATATTAGATATATTTAATATATATCTAATAAGAAAAAAATAGACAAAAAAAATATTTATTTATTTTTTCGATTAGCTCTCCTGTAAAAAGTGTAATTTTGATTTGTGGCCCTTTAGTTTTTAAGCAGCGACATAATCAGCGCAATATGTGTTAGGTTTGTCTGCGTTGTCTCCATTCTGTCAGTCTGAAGTAAGGCCGCCTCTCACCTTCTGCCTGGTGGGTGTGTGGTCCGGCCTCGGCGGAGGCGGGGCTGCAGGCCTGGTGGCGGGGGCGGGTGCGGTGCGGCGGGGGGGACTGTTGAACTTGTCGTCGTTCTCGAAGGGCTCGAACGCGTAGTTGGTGTTCGAGGAGTACTCCTTCCACGCGGGGTGAGGGATCAGCTGCTCCTGGCGAATTTCACCCTTTGCATGACATATATCAAAATTACACATATTATGGTCATATATATAGCATATTATATGTACATATTATAGCTTTGGCTGCATTAAAAAAATCAATCTTCATATAAATTGAGCCACTTTTTAATTAATCCTTTAGCCGCCTGTGTCGGATTTATCCGACAATTATTTTCGTGTACATTTCACCAGAGCGTTACTACAAATTTTTCTACATGTATGTATAATGTTTATTTTTAAATCATTGAGTTGCTTTCTCTTAAAAAAAAACGAGTCAAACGCAACAAAATCAAGCGGTTAAAGGGTTAAATAGATTACTGGGCGCGATATCTCGTCGAGGAGTGTTACCTGTCGCGATCGCGCGGAGTAGAGCGTGCAGGCGGCCTGAAGCAGCGCCACGAGCACTAGTGCTGCCAAACACCCCACCACTATGAGGAGCTTCCTCTGCGACGCGCCCCACCATCCGTCAGCATCGCCCGATTCCACCCCCACGTTGCCCACTCCCGCAGACACCACCACTGCGAAATAACCCAACTATAGTCTCATCTTACGTCTCCCCTTCCTCAAGTGGAGGACTATAGTCCTCCCTTTGAGTCAGGACTCACTTAAGGGGAAGCCAGGGGACTGAGGCAAATGTCATTGACGTTTGACATTCAAAGTTTATATGAAATCTATACTATCAATCAATACTTTTTTTTTCTCTTATTAATTCTAATTGGTGTGTAGTCACGTAAACATAAATTAATTGTCCTTGGAAGAATCCAGCGTCTATGATACAGGCTCGGCCTAGTTTAGACGCTGGTACCATAATTGAACTGTATGTTTATAACAATGAATTGTGTTAACAACTCTTTATATGTTTATAGATTTGTGAATAAATAAATTAATATAATAAATAAATAAAAATAAATACTAATAAAATAAATCTGTTAGGGTCGGTCATGGAGTAATTTACTTTGTTTTCAGAGATATCGTATTTATAGGCTCTATACATGATACTGAAACTAAACTGACCATTTTTAGAATTTTTTTCTGTATGTATGTAAGTATGTATGTTCCTCCATAAACTCTTAAACAAATCAACTGATTTTCATGAAACTTGATAGATAAACATTTAGTCTTACGGGACACAGGATAGGTTACGTTTTTCTTTTTCTAATAATAAATCTGAAGAGTTTATTTGTTTGGTTGTACGCGCTAATCTCAGGAACTACTGATTCGAATTGAAAAATTCTTTCTGTGATGTATAGTCCATTTATCGAGGAAGGCTATAGGCTATGGAGAACGCGGACGAAGTCGCGGGCACCGGCTAGTGTTTCATAAAAGCTATGGAGGGTAGAGGTAAGGAGGTCAGACTCTTTGTATTACAAAGTGGTCCCAGAATAACAAGTGGTCCCAGAAATTAGACAAAAATAGATAAATAGAAGATATGCTACACTAGCGCCATTCTGGCCACTTTTAGAACCTTTACGAGATTTTTTGTTGGATTTTTTCAGATTGATTGTCAACAACCCTGGCAATTATTATTTTTTGTTTATATACCTTTAGAGCAGTATACAAAAGAATTAAAATAAACAATACAATTTTTCTGACATTAACTTAGATGATAATATGAGAATTAATATGAGCCGTTTTTGAATTCCCAATAAAAGTGAAATTAAATTTTTCTCGTGTTCTACTTTTGTTTGTGGACTTGGAAGAGGGTGTTCGTATCACTACTATTAGGGTCTCTAACACCATCTCTAAGTAAAGTGTCAAGTAGGCTAACCGCCACTTAAAGTCACCGGTAAGAAAGCCTTAAAGCATTACCTACTCAATGTGTAATTTCAATGGAATTGACACAAGTACTCGTAACATTTACTCGCCAATAATCTTTACTTGAAAAAATAGAATTGACACAAGTAACATTTACTCGCCAATAAGCTTTACTTGAAAAAATAGAATTGACACAAGTAACATTTACTCGCCAATAATCTTTACTTGAAAAAATAGAATTGACACAAGTAACATTTACTCGCCAATAATCTTTACTTGAAAAAATAGAATTGACACAAGTAACATTTACTCGCCAATAAGCTTTACTTGAAAAAATAGAATTGACACAAGTAACATTTACTCGCCAATAATCTTTACTTGAAAAAATAGAATTGACACAAGTAACATTTACTCGCCAATAATCTTTACTTGAAAAAATAGAATTGACACAAGTAACTTTTACTCGCCAATAAGCTTTACTTGAAAAGTAATTAACATGTAGTTGGTGAAAGAGGCCCTTATTGATGAAAGGCACTTACATCTCTGAGGTTCGAAGATCAAGAATTCCGGGTCGACGTGTATATTGCCGACGGCGCCTCTTGCAAGAGTGTCTCTCACGACTCGCTCCCATCTCGCAGCCCCCTTCTCCAGTGTCCCCTCCCCTTCTGTCCCCTCCCCCAGTGTCCCTTCCGTGGCGTTTCCACTGGTGTCACCTAACGAGCGACCGGAACCTTCGATGGTGTTTGATTCGATCGACTTCAGAGTCAGTTCAGCGATCATCGCTTTCGTTTCGTTCCTGAAAAGCGATTTCAATGTAGTAAAAAAAAAAAAATTTCATTTTTACCGCTTTTCACTAAAGGAATCAAGCGAGGATGTAAGAAAATGTAATTAAAAGTCAATGAAAATGAGGTTTGTCTGTGCCCTTTGAATTTGTCGGTCTTAAATTTGAACTCCATTATGCATTATAAAACTAGATGTACTCGTATGTGTTTTCAAAAGACGAAAAAAACAAAAAGGAGTTCTCAAGTCGACGCGTATATATTTTTTTTTTATGTATGATCCCGCATAACTTTTTACAGAGTAGTCCGATTTTGATAATTCTTTTTTTATTGGAAAGGGTATACCTAGTATACCTCGAAGTTGGTCCTATATAAATTTGGAAAAAAATCCTACCCTAGCGTTGGGGAAATAGGGGTGATTTTAATGGTGAGTTGTGTAGCTATTTTGAAAGTAATCAAAAATTAAGCATGTAGTAATTAGTAGATTGTAGCTCAAAAAACTATAAAATAAAAACTTTTTAGTTTAAAAATTTACCGCCGAAAATGTCTAGACAAACCTAATAAAACCCTTATTTCCTTACAGACATTTTTCATCATCTTGTTCCAATCACTAGACCGATTGGAAAAAATATTATTGGGAAGCTATATTATCAGCGAGTAACATAGGCTATCAATACTAATAATAAATCTGTAAGGGTTGGTCATGGAGTAAGTTACTTTGTTTTCAGAGATATCGTGTTTATAGGCTCTATACATGACACTGAAACTAAATTGACCATTTTTAGAATTTTTTTCTGTATGTATGTATGTATGTATGTTCCTCCATAACTCTTAAACGAATTAACTAATTTTCATGAAACTTGGTAGATAAACATTTAGACGTACTGGACACAGGATAGGCTACTTTTTTATTTTTCAACGCGGACGAAGTCGCCGGCGCCAGCTAGTAAATAAATAAACAACTCACTGCATAAGTCCGTTGACAACGATTCCATGGTACCCCTTCTGGCCGGCGATCTCCTTGGCGAAGCTGTTGACTATGTTGTTGGCCAACTCCTGGTACTCGGCAGTTCCTGGAGCCGGTGGCCGGAAGCTGTCGGCCAGTCCCGTTATCCTGACCAGCATCGTGTACGACATCTGACCAGGCAACACCGCCTCAGTGGTCACCTCTTCTTCCGCTGGTTCTATAGTGGAGATACAAGAAGTTTTACAGTCACGTGACAACTTGCATATAATCTTTTTTTTAGTGAAAAAAAATTGTGTATACCATATTCATATTCAAATTCAAATAATTTGTTTACAAGTAACATGTAACTTGTAACAATGTTACTTGTAACTTGTAACATGTTACTTGTATTGTAACATGTTACTTGTTATTTGTATATCAACAGGTTACTTGTAACTTGCGACATATTATAGTTATGTAACTTGTAACGTGTTATTTATGTAACTTATTGTAACATGTTACTTGTAACTTGCGACATGTTATAGTTATGTAACTTGTAACGTGTTATTTATGTAACTTATTGTAACATATGTTACTTGTGTTGTAACATGTTACTTGTAACTTGCAACATGTTATAATTATGTAACTTGTAACGTGTTATTTATGTAACATAATATGTTACTTGTATTGTAACAGGTTACTTGTAACTTGCGACATGTTATAGTTATGTAATATGTTACTTGTAACTGTAATATATTACTTGTAACTTGTAACATGTAACATATGTTACTTGTATTGTAACATCTTTAGGAGTTGAGCACTTAGTATGGGAAAAGAAAATCAAAGTTCCCCAAAATGATATTGTAGTTGCATAAAGTACGCAATACCTGGTCCGCAAGGTCTGATGCAGACCCTCTCCTCGGAGACGATGGGCGTCTGCAGATGTTTGCTTGTTCGCTTGTTGACAGCGTCGAAGCCGCCTCCTTGGACTATGAACATCAAGTACAGGCACTGAGTGTCTGTGAAGGCCAGGTCCTGGAATTCAGATATTTTTGCTTTCTTTAGTAAAATTCAATTCGTTTAAAGGCTTGCGGGGAAGAAACCACATTGTCTGCTATTCTACATATTGTTAATTCTCAAGTTAATTTATCATCTGAACAAAAGACGTCTAAAGAAAAATCATAAAATTACCTATCAAATCTATTTTCGCGCAGACACTACAGCACAATTTTAAAGTTGAATTACAGACTTACCTGTTTGTCCCCAGTGTCCCTTTTCCTGATGAAGGTGAGGGTGGTGTGTCCGTCCTGCAAGGAACCGCCGTCCTTGGTCAGGTCCTGTCTGGCGTCCACGCGTGGAGCCGAGTACCCGCTGACCCAAGTGTCCATTAGGAAGGGTCTTCCCGAACGAGGTTCCACCCATCCTATCACCGCATCCGTTTGGGACTGAAAACACCATTGAGGGTGGGTTCAAGTATTACGTAACGCAATTTTTGACCAACTTAACGCGCCGAACGTTTTTCTGTACCCTCCCTAAACGTTACGTTTAGGACCAAGTTCACCAGGTGACCATTTTTACCAAGCTTTTTTTGATGGGGAGTACCTAATATAAGAACTGAACCCATTGGCTCTATAGGCGGCGGCACACCTGCTTGTGTAAGCCCGTCTGTCGTAGCAAAATAAGCATTCTAACCAGGAAGAAAGCATTTCTAGTCCAAATTCTCTAAGTGACTCGTTTCGTCTTTCAGAGTTCCCCTACCACTTCACTCAATATCACTGTAATTAGTTGTGCAATATTTTCATTGTGATAAATATGTAGTGATTGTCAAGAATATGATTGTATGTATCTTCGATCAATGTTTTTGATCAAGAAATTGTGTTACGTAATACTAGAACGTTCCCTAAACAGAATTTGAGCTGTTCACATTTTATAAACAAACTAACGAATCGATCTCAGGCTTTGCATGAATGTATTTTTTCAGTGAGCCAATCACAAAAACTATATTAATCCTTGTTTCATTATATTAGTGAAAATTTAAATTTAGTTGAAAACTTTTTAATGATGTGTTCTAAAGTTAGCTCAACGGATCATAATTAAATTTTACATACACTTTGTAAGCTATACAGAAAAGGACATAGAAATATCATCCAAAAACTAACCACTGGTAAAAGTGGTAAAGCAATAGAGATGTCAAGTGTTACATATTATATTCCTTATTTATTTATTTTTATTTTGAACGCGAGCGAAGTCATGGACACCATCAGCTGGTCAGGTATAAAACCAGAAATAATTTCTGGTTTTATACCTGACCTTAATTATTAAGCAGTAGACTCACCATTCTCTTGTCATTGCTGAATCCGATTCCAGTCCAGAACTTGCTGTGCTTGGTCTTAACGGTGAACCTGACCGAGTCCTTGCCCCGCTTTTGCCCCAGATATTCCCAAGAAGCGTAGTACTCGCATGTGTTGTTCCTGTAGTCGCAGTCAGTGGGGAACTTCCAGTGACCGCCACACTTGTCCTCCAGTGGGAGAACTCCTCCGCTTATGGAGGACTTTGTCTCTTCTGAAATACGTCAATTTTACATTCCTATATTTTTAATAATAATAATAACAATAATTCTTTAATCTTGTTACCTACTTGGACCCAAAGTGTTAGTGAACATCTTACAAAATCTATAGTTAGTAGGTACACATAAATATTACAGACACATATATATATATATACAAACATAAACTTAGGGCCTCTTTCACCAACTACAAGTAAAGTTACTTTTAGAAATAATTTTCTGTTTTATTGAATTATGCACTCGGTTTACTGCATGATTCGATTGGCGATTTTTTTATTATTATTTTCTTTTCAATGTTTGGGACTTTTACCGTACAAACAAAGGTATATCAGCTCAATTATCCCCGGTTACCGGTGACTTTAAATGACAGTTAGCCTAGTTGTAAGATGGTGAAAGAGGCGCTTAACTTTATTTAATTAATTTTTTTTTTTTAAATTTTCTATTATTTTTTTATATATTAGAAATCAGTCAATTAACAATTTATTACAAACAAAAAAACACTGTCGACACAAAATCAAAGTTCAATATTTAAAATGTATCAAATCATTTGTACTATGTAAACTAATATATGTATATTATAAGGACAGTTAGGATGTAAGTATAGATTTAGTAAGTAATGTAGTATATTTTTAGTTACCGAAGAAGTTGATGGCTACGACGCCCCTCTGACCGCCGTGACCGTGGTACTTGAGCTCGTCGGGGCGGTAGAAGTCTCCCGCGGCCGCCGTCCCCCGCTCCAGGCCCGAGGGAGGCGAGTGCACGTACTTGCCCGGCTCCTGTCCTCGCGCCCAGATCACGTGCATGGCTTCGTCCACTAGAGAGTGGTCTGTGGGCTCCTTCGCCTGTTCCAATATTGTGGGATTAAGGTCTCTGCCCACTACACCGTACCATACCATGACCGGACACGAAAAGCAACACGATACGCTCTACTATGCCCACTGAAACGGATCGAGGGCGTTCTGTGCCCGTATGTAACCCGACTCAGTTTTTACTACCTTAAGAGGCCGCTTTCCAACTCGAGCGGCTTACCAATTCCATACTACGTAATTCCATGATTACTCATTATTTATTGGTCGTAGTGATACATGAAACAACATGACTTTTCTGAGACAAATAATATGAAGGTTTGCATCGAAACAAAAAACTGAAATTTATTTTATATCTAGTATAATTAATTTCTAAAATGTGCAGAATTTGTCACATTTTCGCTGGTTGAATTCTCGTAATTGTTGACTGAAAGCTAATAATGTTTTTCAATGAAAACATCCTAGCTATAACGTAAATTAAAAATTGGGATGTCAATAGTTACTATCTATAAAGGTTTTTCTAAAATATTGGAATTGCTGGCGTATGTTTCGATAGTTGAATTAGTGCGCGAATGTGTTGCTTCGCATTCTGTCTTAAGTTATTAGCATTATAGTAAGTTGAGACAACAAATTCTCCCAAATACCTATTATTGAGTTCCCGCGCTCGTCCAGCGCCACCTTAAGGTCTCTGCCCACTACACCGTACCATACGATGACCGTGCTAGGAACGTATCAGACACGAAAAGCAATACGATACGCTCTACTATGCCCACTGAAATGGATCGAGGGCGTTCTGTGCCCGTATACACCCCGTATGATGCCCGTATGTTACCTGTATGCAACCCGTATGTTACCCGTATGCAATATCAACCAAAACTGATAGGTGTATCGCTACCCGCGCAATAGAAAAAGGAACGGTCATCATACGCGGTTACAGCCCGTATACTCACCGGCTCGCCGGCATGCACGGAGCGTGTCAGCACCGGCAAAATATTCTCGCCGACAATTTGTTGACGCTCCGTGCATGGCACGCGACGGTGTTGGTCGGTGACGGAACGGTCTAGTGGGAGTAGTCTCATACTTTTCGTACTAGTACGGTGTAGTGGGCAGAGACCTTCAGTATGACCCGTTGATAACTTATTAATTTGATCAAACACATAATCTGTGGGTTTAAAAATCTCATTGATCTAGAGGTTATTGTCTTTTCGCATTCCAAGGATCCGGGTTCGAATCTTAGAATGAGAACCCCTTTAGTGTAATACCGTGAAACAACAGCATTGTGCTGTGGTTACGCTGAGTGAGTAAGATATATGTCAGAACCCATTTCCCTATCCTCTTCTAATCCCCTATCCTACTAAACTCGGCAAGGCAGTTGCAGCTCGTGTTAATAAGCTAAAAAATAACTGACTAAGAAATGCAATTTATTGTCTTTAAAATGTGTATTTTAGATACACATTTTAGAATATACTGGAATCATAAATTTTATTTTATTAATTAATTATTCGAACCATTTGGACGTTCAATCGTGTGAATAAATTAATAATTACTAGACTGGATGACCGAACGAAGCTCGGTCCACGAAAGGTTTAGTTTTTACATTTAAGAAAAAAGTCTATGAAACATTATAGAAAAAAATTCAAGAATTAATAATTCAAAATGTTATAAAACGAGCAAGCGGTATTGCTTTTGTAACCGTTCCATTAAAAAATTACCTAAAACAAATTTTCTCTTAGATAAGACCCTGACAGATCGATTTCTAGACCTAAAAATCCCCTAACCCTAGAATTTCGTCAAAATCGTTAGAGCCGTTTGCGAGATCGTCGTGGCATACAAGAATTTCTCGTTTAGTATTATAAGATACTAGAATTTTTATACTAAAAAAGCAGCAATTACCTTAATTTTCTTCCTAAATAGTATAGTGGTAACACCATTTTCTTCGAATCCGGAGGCAGCGGTTATGTCGTCATGTCCGCCCCAGAAAGTGTCCACGCGGGGTGTCGATCTGTGTAACAGGGCATATTTACATAAGTCCCTCTCTGCGTTCGTAACCGAGCTTGGGAACGGATTACATAAAACAATTATTTCGTAACCACCGCTCCTAAGGACGAACTTTGACGAATCTTTTTCGATATTAAAAATGCATATAAATTGTTTTATCATTATTATATTTTTTATATAATATACTATATATACCCTTTAAAACCTCTCTATTCTGTGGGCAGTCATAAATTTAAAAAAAAATCCACCAAAAAAATAACTACTAACTGCACTTATTTAGACGCCTTTAACAAAAATGTCACACACAAAATATATTTTAAGCTATTTCTAATAGTCCTAGATACTCTAAAAAAATACTTAATTTAACCACCAAAAATTAAAATTTTAAATTATTCAAATATTTTTTTAAATATAATTAAAGGGTTAACAGCGATCTGCACTCCTGGTGTTACTTGTTTTCTTACCACCTACCATCAATTGGACGGTCAGCCTGTCTGCAACCCTTTATAATACAAAAAAAACCATTGCCGTTCTTGTCATTGCTGTAATAGCTGTTGGGGTAATTTGTGAATTTAAAATTAAAACTTCTTAATAGGATCACATATTCCCTTTACCGTAATTTTAGTCTTATAAAGTAAAGTAAGTCAGCCTTACCTATCTCTAGTATAGTAGTCCAATACCCTATGATAATTTCCTCTGGCGGTTCCTATCACAATGTCGGTACAATCCATAGGGTTGAAGTCGTACTTCGGCACGTAATCGTGTGCAGGGAAATAGCCTAAAAATAGTACACTTTCTTTTAATACGATGAATTTTTTTTATTATCGTCACATACATACATGATAAATTATTATATAAGTACATATGTGAGTAAATCTATACTAATATTATAAAAAGAGAAGATTTATACTTTTGTATGTTTGTAAAACTCAAAAACTACATAACATATTACAAGGTATAGTATTTAACAAATAACATATAAGTGATATGTTATTTGTTGGATTACAAGGTTTTTCAAAAAGTTCCGAACTATAAACAATATAATAAGAACATAAAGAAAAATTTCCGATAGTTCCCATTACTAGTTTTTTATTGTACATTGAGCAAATGACACTGTGACCTTTTGAAAATGACATTTTGAAACTCTGACATTTCTGACATTTTAAAAATCAAATATTTTGAAACTTTTACGTTATGGGACCAAACCGACAAAGCCAAAGACAAGGGGATTGTTTACATTATTGACAATTTCTAAAAAAAAATTACTATACATCTGTAGCAGTACTATATAATCCGACAATCCAACGCCTTCTTGCAAAACGTTTGTCGGATTACCGCGAGTCAACTATATTTAGTTATTTCTTCTTTATTTGGATTTTAATATATTAATATAGTAGTCTAAAAAGAAATATTAAAAGAATAGAAATAGAAAAATTAAGTTCACTTGTTAACGAGTTAAATTTGACTTAAGTAACAGGTTAAAAGTAGAATGGGAAGAAGAATGGATGGAAGTTGGAAGAAAGTGGGAAAGAAAAATCTTCTGCAAAAGCATAGCGAAGCGCTGCCAAGCTCGACAACAAAGCTTTCTTGCTTTCTATGAAGTAAGCGCCTCTTTCACAAACGTCAAGTAAGCCAAACTGTCATTTAAAGTCACCGGTAACCGGGGATAATGGAGCTGATATACATTTGTTTGTACGGTAAACGTCCCAAATATTAAATAGAAAATAATAATAAAAATTCGGCTATCGAATGATGCAGTAAACCGAGTGCAAAATTCAATATAACAGAAAATAATTTCTATAAGTAACTAATCAACACTTTACATGTAGTTTGTGAAAGAGGGCCTCTTCTATTTTTGAAATGAAACTTCTTTGTATGAGAGTAAAATTTCAAGATCGCACAATTGTGTGACGCCTCAGTGTAACGATCACGTGACGCTTCTTGTAAAGCTTACTAAAGTTTGTTTTTTAATATCAGAGACAAAAATGACATTACATGTGACATGCATTACATACATTACATGGTATCATTATATGTGTCGTTCATTGTAAAAGTGGTGTAACTCCCTATTTTTAAAACCATCTTTTCTTGCCTAATGCTATCACATTTAGTCATAACTTTCAATTTAAAAGTGAAGTAACTCCAATAGTTGCATTAAAATCCCATAGATGAAAACAATGAATGAATGCTTTTTTTTTTTTTCCTACACTATAATTCGCAAAAAGCTCGTTATTCTAAAATTCAGTTACAAGGAGATAGTTCACTTTTACAATGAACGACACATATGCAAACTTGACATTTGCATGTGTCATTTTTGTGTGAGATTAAAAAACAGACTTTAATGGGTATATTTCATTCATTCATTCAAAAAAGTTTCATTTCTGACAAGCGCTTATCCAATTGCATTTTAAATAAAGTAAGTTACTTAAGGCCTCTTTCACAAACTACATTTAAAGTGTTGATTAGTTACTTTTAGAAATCACTTTCTGTTATATTGAATTATGCACTCGGTTTACTGCATCATTCGATAGCCGATTTTTTTTAAATTATTTTCTATTTAATGTTTGGGACGTTTACCGTACAAACAAAGGTAGGTACATCAGCTCCATTATCCCCGGTTACCGGTGACTTTAAATGACAGTTTGGCCTACTTGACGTTTGTGAAAGAGGCGCTTAATATTTTTTTTTAAATAAACATAAATAAATAATTGTTATAAGTATTACAAATAAACCATTTAATAGATAAACATGCATTTTTAAGACATTTAAATGAGTGTAAGTCACAATTAAGTTAACAATAAGTAATAAATCAGTAAGTGCTATATTTTGCTGTACAATATAACTATAATAATTATATAATTCACACTTTCATTAGTAAAAATTCAAAAAAGAAAAAAAAAGAGTAATTTTAATTCGAAAAAACAATTTTGAATTTTGTGTAACGAGCCGTGACTGTCCATTCAATATTTTTTCCAAAAAAAAAAAAAATTTGTACACGTTTTTAGCGAAGTGAAAAATATAGTTTTTAGAATTTTTGTCTGTCTGTTTGTGCACGCTAATCTCGGAAGCTGCTTAACCAATTTGAATGTTGTTTTCATCGATTTATTGTAGCAAGCTTTAGCGTTTGTTTTATTCCAATCGGTTTTTAAACAAAAAAGTTATATAGAAAACCGAAAACATACATTAGTTATGAATAAATGCTTCATGATTGTGAAGAATTGAATTTTTCGAATTTTCACTAAGAAAGTGTCAAAGTGCAAAGCGTGTGCGTTACCTGCTTCTTCTTTAAGTCCCTTCACTAGCAATGTCTCCTTATCCGGTTCCGCTTTGGGTTCTGGGGACGGTTCGGGTTCTGATTTGGGTTCAGAGGTGGGTTCGGGTTCGGAAGTGGGTTCAGGCTTCGAATTAGGCTCCGATATTGGTTCTGGATGTGAATTGGGTTCTGTAATAGGTTCAGGTTCAGGTTCTGATTTGGGTTCTGGTGTGGGTTCAGGTTCAGATTTGGGTTCTGGTGTGGGTTCAGGTTCAGATTTAGGTTCTGGTGTGGGTTCAGGTACAGATTTAGGTTCTGACGTGGGTTCAGGTTCAGCTTTGGGTTCTGGTGTGGATTCGGGTTCAGATTTAGGTTCGGCTGTGGGTTCTGGTTCAGAGGACGGTTCAGCTGTGGAATGGGGCTCTAATATTGATTCCGAATTAGAGACTACTTTAGTTTTAATACTGAGTTCAGATTTAGAGGCAGGCTCTGGAATGGGTTCGGCTGTAGCCTCTGATTCGGCAGTAGATAATGCTGAACCTTTAATGGCTTTATTTGACTTTATTGGTAAAGAAGATTTTGGTTTAGAAACAGTCTTATTAATTTTTGGTGTTGGTTCAGAAATTGGTTCTGGTTCGGAAACGGGTCCCGGAGTGGAATCTATTTCAGTAAAAGGAGACGTTTTTTGAATTACAACGGAAGTCGAAGTTTCCACATCTGTAAAAAATTTAAAGCATGCGTAGTTATATTTACAAAATTTGATTTTTGCATTGTTACTGTTAGTTAATTCTGTCGCGAGTTTGTGTGCTATTGTGTGTCTTGCCTCGTGTTTTAGCTCCACTGTGAATTAATCTTAATGTGCTTTGTGTGATACATTAAAATTGCCAATTAGAAAATAATTACACTTACTTTCACCATCTTCCGTCGATCGTTTTCTCCGTCCTATAAAAATTTGTAATGTTAATGTTAACCTTTCACTTAAGTCTCATATTATTATATGTTACAGACAAGATATATGTTATCAAACTAAAACCCAATTCAATTATATGAAATTAATTTCAATTTCAATTTATAATGACTATCAAGAGTTTCTCGGAGAAACCTAATTGATAAATAAATATTTCGATATATTTTTAAAGTTTTTTATGCTCACAAATCAAATACTACATTGTAAAATATGTAGTTTCATTAATTTTTATCAATATTGTTATATTTACCTTTAGAACTGGACACTTTGTAAGAAACACTAGTTTTAACTGTAACATCATTTCCCAGGCTCTTAAAGTCTAGTCCATCGAGACTATGCATAGCTACCCTCTTGTTTCTGCTGTCATTTTCAGAACTTGTTATGGGTTCTGCTCGCGATTCAGCCGACGGTTCCGGTTCAGTCTTGGGTTCGGCAGTGGGTTCCGGTTCAGAGTTAGGTTCATTTTCAACAGCAGGTTCAGATTTTGGTTCGGGTTCAGCTGTAGGTTCTGAATTGGGTTCTGGACTTGGTTCGGGTTCCGCTTTGGGTTCCGGACTGGGTTCTGGTTCAGCTTTGGGTTCTGGTTCCGGCAAAGGCTCTGGTTTTGGTGTGCTAGCTGGTGAAATAATTTTATTTTTAAATGTTTTGGCGACTTTAGAAATAC
Source organism: Synanthedon formicaeformis (assembly GCA_945859745.1). NCBI lineage: Eukaryota > Metazoa > Arthropoda > Insecta > Lepidoptera > Sesiidae > Synanthedon > Synanthedon formicaeformis. The sequence goes on from OX243975.1 coordinate 7,543,349, forward strand.
TAAACATATAACTAACGAACATTAGCTTTTGTGGACTCACCTTTGTGTTCGATGGACGGTCCCAACACTGGGAAGTTTTTACATTGTTTTGTCAAACCACTCGGTCTCCAACCGACTCCTGAAAATGTCAAATTTGTATCATTTATTTACTTATACAAAATATAATCTTTAATTTTTAAATCAACTATATTTGGAAACTTGGAGGAGTTGGAGGAGGCCTATACCGAAAGGGGCCATGAATCTTAACTTTTTTTTTAACCTATAAATATTTAGATGTTGAAAGTTATTTATTTTAAAATGTCATAATTAATTCCAATTTTTTATTTTTATTTATGTTGAAAGTTAATTATTTTAAAATGTTAAAATTAATTCCAATTTCTTTAATTTATGTTGAAAGTTATTTATTTTAAAATGTTATAATTCCAATTTTTTTTAATTTATGTTATTGTCAATGCATTCATGGTTTAAATAAAAAGGCTTATTATTATTATTATTATATTTGGAAACGCACTTGTAACACCTGTGGCATCACGTGAATCTTCTTTAGCTTTTCCAACACTGACCTGTAATACGCACTGGACTGGCTTTCCCATACAAATTACAGATAATTTCGTGTACCATTTTGAAACGCCGCCGTACGAAAGTACGGAGAACTAATTTTGACGTTTGCGTATTTTTATTCCATAGATAAGTATAATAGTGTCTGCGGACATCGCTAGTTTTAGTTACATGTACTTACGCTCCATAGCTTACAGATGGTAGACATTTGCGGGTAGGTATTTGAGGCGAGATGAAAACTTGTCATACCTTTTCTAAAAATACCCTAACACAGAACTAAAGACCAGGGCCCTGATTCTGTAACGCCATTCAAAACCACGTCACTCATCAGTGGAATTGTCAAATAAATACAATAGTATACTGTGGTTTCCGTTAAACCATAACGTGCCATAGATAATTTGTCTTGGGGCATACAATACAGAATAGAGACATAAGATTTCCGTGACACGACAAGGCAAGACATTGACGTGATTTGAAAAAAGTAAGACAAGAGTGTGGAATCGTAGTTCTCATACAGAATCAGGAGCCCTGGCTGGGGAGTTATATTAATACACTATGAAATGGAATATTTATAGAGTAAAAAAATAAATGAGCCAGATTATTTATAGTCGGGTCTTTAACCTTGCCAGGCGGTTGCAAAACTATTTTGAAAAAAAAATATTCGAAAAAATTATATTAATTGTAAGAAAATTGTAAGTAAGCTCACCTGCGTACGACGTTCCATTAACAATGATAACCATCTCAATTTCTGCTTCCTCCTTTATAATCCTCCAGTAGAGGTTGAAATATTTCGACAATTCTCTCTTATTGTACAACGCCATGTTTATATTCTTGTCTTTCCACGGAGCCTCTGAAATATTGATAAGTACACTGTGTTTTATACAATTTTCAAAAAGAAATATATAATAATAAAAGCTTAATTAGGTAAATGGGAACTTTTGTAAAAATGTTTTCTATATTAACAGTCAGACACGGCACAGGACTTTGTTTTATAATATGTAAGGAATCGAAATTTGCATTGTTTTGCATTTTCATCAATACTAATAATAAATCTGTAAGGGTCGGTCATGGAGTAATTTACTTTGTTTTCAGAGATATCGTGTTTATAGGCTCTATACATGATACTGAAACTAAATTAACCATTTTTACAATTTTTTTCTGTATGTATGTATGTATGTATGTATGTATGTATGTATGTATGTATGTATGTATGTATGTATGTATGTATGTATGTATGTATGTATGTATGTATGTATGTATGTATGTATGTATGTATGTATGTATGTATGTATGTATGTATGTATGTATGTATGTATGTATGTATGTATGTATGTATGTATGTATGTATGTATGTATGTATGTATGTATGTATGTATGTATGTATGTATGTATGTATGTATGTATGTATGTATGTATGTATGTATACATTTGGATTTGTCTGTCTGTCTGTTCGCGATAAACTAAAAACTACTGCACCTATTTTCATGCTGTTTTACAATATACTTACTTTTATTGCAGCCTTTCCCGTAAAAACCATGTGGACAGTAACACATCTTGCTGGGCGATTCGGTAGCATTGATGTCCACGCATTTGCCCCGAAGTCCGCAGTCGGTGTCTTCGGAACATTCGTCCGAGAACTGACACCTCGGTCCAGAGTACATTTTGTTGCATTTGCAACGACCCAGGATGTGGAAGCCGTGGCCAGAACACGTCTCGTGGTATTCTTTTCCTGAAAATAGGGAAGTGTGTTAATCAGTTTACAATAGTGGAATCACTATATAAAAAAAATATCTTATTTTACGTTAATAAAACAATTATTAGTTGATAACATTTATTAATAATTAGCGCCTGTTTCACAAACGTCAAGTAGGCCAAACTTTCATTTAGTTAATTCAATATAACAGAAAATTATTTCTAAAAGTAACTAATCAACACTTTACTTGAAGTTTGGGAAACTCTTAAAAAATATCTTCAAAATGATGCTTATTGTGATAAAGTCAAATACTAAGGGCATCTTTCACCAACTACAAGTAAAAAGTTGATTAGTTACATTTAGAAATAATTTTATGGTTTATTAAAATTATGCACTCGGTTTACTGATACGTTCGATAGGCATTTTTTTTAAATTATTTTCTTTTTAATGTTTGGGTCTTTTACCGTACAAACAAAAGCATATCAGCTCCATTATCCCCGGTGACTTTAAATGACAGTTAGCCGAGGTACTTGACAGATGGTGAAAGAGGCCCTTAGTGTATTTTTTTTTAATGCTATGATACTCGTATATGTTATGGTCGTCATTATAAATTTAAATTTACCAGAGTTTTGAAATTTCGAGGCGTTATATTGCTTTATACATTTTGTCAGGGGTTAGGTATATTTTTTATTTTTCAACGCGAACGAAGTCGCAGGCACCAACTAGTGGCCAAAACGTGTTATACTTACTGGGAACAATGTCGATGTCAGCGCAAGACCAAAACCTGTAGTTGTCTCCCCACTCGCCTGCTTCCCTTTGCAGCTGAAGGGTGCAGTTCTCGCAGGTGAAGTCAGATGGTAGCCGGACTTCATACTTCTGTGCGCTGGAAGCAAATTTCCACAATATAAGATATTATTTTTCAACTGACTTCCAAATAACTCTTTTTTAACAAACAAAAAAACCGACTTCAAACCGTTTTCTCATGGATGCCATTGTCAGAACTGGACCAAATTGAAATGGGACCACACGGGAAGCACCAGCTTTCAAATAAAAAAGGAACCATCAAAATTGTGCCACCCAGTCGAAAGTTACTGGAGTTAACAAACATTAAAAAAATACAGTCGAATTGAGAACCTCCTCCTTTTTTGGAAGTCGGTTAATAATGAGGAGTATTCTCAATTCGACTGTATTTTATTTTTATTTTACGTTTTTTACCTCATAACTTTAGACTGGGGTGAACCGATTCTGATGATTCTTTTCTTATTTGAAATCTGGTGCTTCCCGTGTGGTCCCATTTCAATTTGGTCCAGTTCTGATAATGGCATCCATGAGAAAACTGTTTGAATACGGTTTTTTTTTTAGGTATTCATATGTAACAGTTTTTCCCTAACCTTTCCCTTTCCCTACCCTATACTTATAAAATTAAAACGCTGTCCGCTTCTGTCTATTTCTCCGCTAACTTCTTCTAAACCACCAAACTTATTTTGATACAGTTTTCAACAGTGGAAAGAGATTACAACGAGGAAGGTTTGTGTACTATATAATATACGTACTAGCTGGCGCCCGCGACTTCGTCCGCGTTGAAAAAGAAAAAAGTAGCCTATCCTGTGTCCTGTACGTCTAAAAGTTTATCTTTCAAGTTTCATGAAAATCAGTTTAATTCGTTTAAGAGTTATGGAGGAACATACATACATACAAAAAAAAATCTAAAAATGGTCAATTTAGTTTCAGTATCATGTATAGAGCCTATAAACACGATATCTCTGAAAACAAAGTAACTTACTCCATGACCAACCCTTACAGATTTATTATTAGTATTGATAGCCTATGTTACTCGCTGATAATATAGCTTCCCAATAATAATTTTTCAAATCGGTATAGTAGGTAGTTTCGAGCCTATTCAATTCAAACAAACTGATCTTGCCACTTTATAACATTAGTACCTATAGATAATTTGCAGAAAAAAATTGCACGCGTGCAAAGCCGCGGCGGGCTTCTTGTAGAACATTTTCAAATTTCCTTAATTTAAAATGAAAAAAAAAAAAAAACATACTAGACACTTACGTAACGTCGTCGCGAACGAATTCTGAACCACGTGCTCTTGGAGTTAGGTCTAAAACAGGTCTCTCTAAGTAATCTAATATTCTAAGGCTAAAGCCACCCTGAAAATTAAATAATAAAAAATAAATTAATTGTCACCAAATATGTCCTTAATTCTTCTATGGTCGGCATCGCACTTAGACCACCTTTGAAGTTTCTTGTGTTATAGGCGACGGTGGCCACCTACCATTAAGTGGCCTGTCTGTCCACTTTAAAATAAAAAATAAAATAAAAATTTCGGTTTTCTTCTTCGCATAATAATTAAACCTTACATAAAAAATGCAGTGCATAATATAGCTACTCTATTTAAAAATGTTTGAAACGGGCCCAGATTTATACAAAAAAATCAATTTTCTGTGACCAAAAAATAGCAAAATAAAACCCAAAAATTTGGTGTCAAGTAATAAAAATTTTCAGCGACAACTGATTTGTTTTTAAGCTTATTAACTTAAGTTTTAAAAGGCTACCTTTTTTTAAATATTTTACACAATATTCAAGAGAAATCTTCCAATTTTAAACATCGTCCGTCATCTCCAGAAGCTACAAAAATGTGTTGTGCAATATTGCAACTTAATACATAGATTATTAGGTTGCGTTCATTTTAGTAAAAATTGTGTTCGGTCTGAGGTTAGAACAAATTTGAAAGCACCTGCTCTTCAGATGAGTTAGCGTACCACTGGTCAGTTTCCTTATAAAAAAATAGGTAAGGGAAAATTACCAAAATCGCCCAACGTGGGGCTCGAACCCACGACCCTGAGATTAAGAGTCTCATGCTCTACCGACTGAGCTAGCCGGGCTTGTTAGTTAGCATTTAAAATATCTATTACTTACTCGGTGTGCATATGCTAAATGCCAATGAACTGTGAAAGTTGAACCCGCTAAAAACGACGTTCTCAAAGTTCCTATAACAAAAAAATAATATAATTATGTATTGAATAAAATCCCTCTAAAAATATTCTCAATGTTAAGTAACATCTGCAAAGCGCCATCTGTACAATCTGCTCGAAAGTAACAAGAAGTTGACCTCGATTACTCTGATATTGCTTAATGACGATAGATGTCGCAACAATACCCATAACAAGAGTGATTTTGATTAGTTTAAGAACTTTAGTTATTAAGATTAAGCGCCTGTTTCTCAAACGTCAAGTAGGCCAAACTGTCATTTAAAGTCACCGGTAACCGGGAATAATGGAGCTGATATACCTTTGTGTTGGAATGATTCACTCAATGCACTTACATACTCCCTCAGAGTACTGTACATATTGTTTGTTCTGTTGATTCTATTTTTAAATATGTTAATTATAATTTTTATCTTTTGTTTTAGAAAAATATAAGTTCGTGTTTTGTTATGTTGTTGCATCTCTGCATCTTAAAAAGTTAAAATAAATATTCTCATACAAATTACTTTTACGTCTTTAACTCTGCATAAATCTGAACCCATAACCAACACTTTGTTTGTACGGTAAACGTCACAAACGTTAAATAGAAAAAAATAATAAAAAATCGGCTATCGAATGATGCAGTAAACCGAGTGCATAATTCAATATAACAGAAAATGATTTCTAAAAGTAACTAATCAACACTTTACTTGAAGTTTGTGAAAGAGGCCCTAAATAAAATAATTTTTTGCTTTTCAGTTTTTTCGGCGGTTTAATTTTTTGTTAAAAAGTTATTATTTTATAATTTTTTGTGGCTATAATCTACTATTTACTAGATGCTTAATTTTTGATTTTCCCACCCTTAGGGTAGGATTTATTTTCCAAATTTATACGAGACCAACTTCGAGGTATACCCTATCCATTAAAAAAAGAATTATCAAAATCGGACTACTCTGTAAAAAGTTATGCGTGGTCATACGCTACAATCAGTGAGTGAACAATCAATCATCCCCTGTTTTCCTTTCCCTTAGGGTTGGAATTTTATTTCCGAGTTTAGATGGGACCCCCTTGGGGGTACACTCTTTCAAATAAAAAAGGAATTATCAAAATCGAACTACTCTGTAAAGAGTTATGAGTGATCATACATAATAAAAAAATATACGCGTCGGATTGAGAAACTCCTACGTTTTTGTTTTTTCGTCGGTTGAAAATAGGTAACATAACATGAGAACATTTTGTATTATTCTTTTTATTAGCTATTGTTATGTAATTTTTTAGTTTACATAATATAAAAATCTCGCAGGAGTATCCACAGCATTCTTATATAACGTACTTAACTACTTACTACAATAGATAAAATAGTAAATATTTAACCCTGTACTGTTTGTTTACTCTATGTTGCTACTCACAAAACTATATTATTTTATTACGTCTATACTAATAATATAAAGAGGAAAGATTTGTTTGTCTGATTGAATTGAATAGGACTGTTTGAAATGTAGAATCTGTTTGAAATGAATAGTTCGGAGAACTACTGGCTGGACCGATTTGAAAAATTCTTCCACATACATATTTATTTTATAAAGTTACGCGCGTCAACGTCGCGTGCAACAGCCTTATATTATAAAGAGGGAAAAATTGTATGTTTGTAATGAATAAACTCAAAAACAAGATAATTAAGTGGAAATTTACGACCACTATGTAAAGTATTATTAGATTAGGAGATACATTGCGCGCGCATCCCTCCAACCCTTTTATTGGAACATAAACCTAAAATTTACCACCCCAACATGAGACCGTGTGGCCTAATGGATAAGGCGTCGGACTTCGGATCCGAAGATTGCAGGTTCGAGTCCTGTCACGGTCGAAATATTTCTATAACTTCACTTTTTGTTACGAACACCAGAAATATATATATAATACTAGGCGCCTCTTTCACCAACGTCAAGTAGGCTAAACCGTCACTTAAAGTCATCTGTCACCGGGAATAATTTAGCTGATATACCTTTGTTTGTACGGTAAACATCCCAAACATTAAATAGAAAATAATAAAAAAAATCGCCTATCGAATGATGCAGTAAACCGAGTGCATAATTCAATATAACAGAAAATGATTTCTAAAAGTAACTAATCAACACTACTTGTAGTTGGTGAAAGAGGCACTAGCTGTTTCACGCGACTTCGTCCGCGTAACTTTATAAAATATAATATTATACATTCGTGTCTGTGAAACCATGGAAATACACATACAAAATTTCAACCCAATCGGTCAAGCCGTTTAGTAGTTGACATACCGACAGCAGCGCTACCTACCGGGTCCAATTATATTTTTAAATCATCCAGGAAACCATTGAAATACCCATATAAAATTTCAACCCAATCGGTTCAGCCGTTTTGAAGTTACGTGAAAAAAAGATAAGAACGGAAGGATAATTCTTACTACCCGTTGTCCTATTACCCGTTTTCCCGTAGGAATGAAGCACTTTTCCGCGGTAAAAAGTAGCCTATGTTCATCACGGATAATGTCGGCTTCTAATGGTAAAAGAATTTTTCAAATCGGTCCAGTAGTTTAGAAGCCTATTCAATACAAACAAACAAACAATCAAATCTTTCCTCTTTATAATACGTACTCGTATTATTAGTATAGATACGATTTTTTTAAGTGTAGGTACCTACACCGTTATTATTTTTTCATTGTTTTTTAACAATTTCAAAAATTATAAACAGAAAATATATTTTTTTTAATGAAAAAACTCAAAACTACTGGACCGATTTTAAAAATTCTTTCAACTATAGAAAAAGCTACATTTCTATATTTCTTCATAGATAAAATGCTAATGGAATATATGGTTTAAAAAAAGATACCGTATGTGTGGCAAAAAGACTTACACATAGTCACAGTTAAAAAAAAATACGAATTATGAAACAAAACATGTACGCAGCCGGTAGGATTCGAACCTACGCTCCCAGAGGGAATCTGATTTCGAGTCAGACGCCTTAACCACTCGGCCACGACTGCTTGTCAGGCGACTGCGAATTTTTTTATCTTTTCTTATCATTTTAGCTAACGTGTAATAAAAAATATGTATTTTAAAAAACATAATCTATCTATTCTATACATTTATAACGTAATCGTAAACGAACAGTGTGGGTACAAAATAAAAAAAAATTGTCACCTTACGTTAACGAAGTGAAAAAATAATTATATATTTTTTTCTGTTTGTGCACGCTAATCTCAGAAACGGCTTAACCTATTTGTATGCGGTTTTCACTAATTTATTGATCACCTGGATTAACAATACTTAGGATAGGTACTTTTTTATCAACAATATAATTGTTGATAAAAATCTAGTAAATCTAGTACCTAATTTATATATAATTGTTATTATAAATTAATATTTATGAACAATAAATAATTGTTATATTTTCAACTATATAAATATTATATTAGACCTTCCCACATACAGTAGATCTTCTCTCTTTATAATATTAGTATAGGTACGACATGAAGGGAAAGTACTTAAATATCGTAGATAGGATATTTTGCTAACTTTATGTTATTTTTAAAAGTTAGTAATACTGCATTCAAAGATTTTCTAAAAATTACTTGCTTCGTCTGGGTATCGAACCGACTTGAATGTGAAAAAAAAAATCACCCGTATTTTTATGATGCCAATCGAAAGAATGGACAAAAAAATTATAATTCTTCCTAACTTAAGTAACAAAGTAGATCTTAAATAAAACAAAGGAATAACGTAAAATGTTGATTTTAAATTTCAAGAATATTATTTATTGCCGATGAAGATTTTTAGAAATTCTTTGAATGCATTTTTACCAACTAACTTTTAAAAATAACATAATTATAGTCTTCTTTATTAAGGTATTTAAGGTACTAAAGCCCTTCATGTCACTTAGTTTTGGGACGCCCTGTATAACTTCCCAACAGTGAAAGAATTTTTCAATTCGATTTTTCAAACAAACAAATCTTTCCTCTTTAAAATATTAGTATTTACTTAAGGTGCTTGTACGACAAGTAGGTATGTTATGCACCGGCCCAAAGTTATGCTAGGCATTGCAGCATCTCTGTTTACATTCTAGACCCGACCTCGGGCAGGTCATTAGCCCGAGGCACGGCTGACTCATCCACCGCATAGCCTAGCTTAGATAGATTAGATACTATAAATGTCGCAGTATAATTGTGAAATTAGCCATTGCGGGAAAAGTCTAGGTAACTAAGTAGAAGTTGTCTTAATTTTTTTTTAATTAAGTGCGTTTCATAATTCGAACGAGTAGTTTGACAGGTCCTAATGTCAAATTTTAAAATAATGTTACCAACGTTGTTTCCGTAGTGCTGTACTAATATCGGTTTTACAGTTATGATATTTTACGGTAAAAATATTTTTGATTTTATTTTATTGATTTAACACTCGTATTAATATTTTAAGGTTCAAATAGCAGGATTTGGATGAATTTTTGATGAATAAAAAACAATTCAAAATTTTAATGTAAAGTCAAATAAATGAAAAAAACAGTATAATGCATAATATAACTATTATTTTGGGATACTTTTATGCCACCTAGAAAAATGTTCTCATCATAAAAATTTGCAAAAAATATAATTTAAACAATTATATTAGAATAATAATTAATATTAGAATTAATAATTAACATTAGAATTAATAACAGAATTAATAATTAACATTAGAATTAATAATTAACATTAGAATTAATAATTAATATTAGAATTAATAATTAATATTAATTATTAAAATTAGAATTAATAATTAATATTAATTCTAAACCAAATAAAACCGTAAGTTTTTCTATAAGTTCGATTAGGTGACATCACTATTTTTGTATGGTCAAAAACCTGCAATGCAATTATGAAACGCACTATACCAATTTACTACAATTTTTTAACAGGGCATGGAAACTTTAAAGGACATCGTTCAAAATCAGGCCATTGATTTTTTTTTAATTACACTGAAGAAGTTGATAATAAGTTTTTCTCAATTTCAGTAAGATTTTCTAAATGGGGATAACATTCGAAAAATAAAATGGCTTTTTTTATTCTAAAACTTTTTAATCGTCCAAATAATATATCTTTGCAAGTTTTTAATACTTTCAAACTTAAATATCTATTCAACCCCATAGGCAAATGACTCGATATTTTTCCAGTAAAGTCTAAAATCTCTCCTTACCTAATGGTACAAGTTTAAACCGTTAAAAAGTTAAAATAAAAAAACCGATGGCCTGATCTCCTTAAAAAGCTTTTTGATCTTCTTTACGTGTATTTTTATTTCACACTACTGCAAAAAATAGTTCAATAGTCCAAAAAATAGATTAGCTCTATGACAGATGACAGATGACAGGCTGCGTTCCAATTTTTTATCCTAATCTTACTATAGTCGGTAGTGGATCAAATGGATCGTCAAACCTTAACATAAAATGAAATAAAAAATGCATACCTTTTGGCATTCCGCATGGCGGTTTCGTTCTGGAATTATCTAAAAAGTCTAAATCGAACCGCCTCGCCGGCGGATACGTTAAAGCAACATGTCCCAACACACTCACTAAACACACACTAAACACGCCACAGAGTAGTGTCAATTTCGCCGCCATTTTGTTTTTCATCTCACCGCTCACTCATCTCAACAAAATGCCTCAAGTTTATTATCTGGTCGTCACACAACTCATTTTAGGTACTTTCTGCTTCTTCTAGACTTCTATTAGTTAGGCGCTGTCAGTCCAGAATCTGAAAATAAAATAAAAACAAGCATTTTAGACTTTTTGTTGTTTCTAAGAATACGGTCAGTAGCGCGAAAATTGGGAGAAAAAGAATAAGTTTTTTTTATATATTTCTAGTAGTGTATAATATTTTTGAATTTGAATTGTAAAAAAAAAATTAACTTATGGCTTCCAGAGGGGGCGAATACTTAGTAGGGAACGGGCGAATATTTTAAATGTATTTCTTTATCAAAATAATATGTAATCATTTTAAAAAAATGGACAAAATTTAATATAATTTTCATTTTGTGTTAGTAAAAAATCGTTTAAATTAATGTTAGTAAACGTTAGTAATCGCCAGTGGTCTATAATTTAGGTAAGATATGTGAAAGAAGTCGGGAAACATAATATCGATCAAGAGGTCCAAAATGGTTTACATAAAAATAAAATATTATACTGAAAATATACTTTTTTATTATGATTGATCATTGAAAAATTTTTTTTTTTGCCTACTTCACAAAAAAAATTTTATTTTTTATAATTTATTTAATATTTTCAGAGATTATGTACACTTTACATAGAAATATTTTATTTGCATTTTATATTTAACTAGCTACACGCTCCCGGCTTCGCCCGGATTCAAAATAAAAACTATCCCACAGCCCACTGAGTCCACAGCTCACTTGAACACTTTTTTTAAGTAAACTCAGCTCAAATAAATTCATAACACGGTTCACGGGTTCACTTGACCACTTTATTGCATTACAATTAGGGTCAGCGCCGACGCACGGAGTGGCAGCGAAGAGACTAATTGAGTAAAAATTTAAATTCAACCTAAAATGCTCCTGAATACGACTGCATTTGGTACAATGAAATAAAATGACGGCGAGTAATTCAAAGCGCGGTCGAGATGTGCGGCGAATCGATACAGTCGTATCACATGAGTAAAGAAATGTGGTCTTATTCAGGAGCACTTTAGGTTCAGTTTAAATTGTTAATTAAATTAATCTTCGCCGCCACTCCGTCCGTCGGCGCTGACCCTTAGAAGCATTGTTTGGTAATGGTAGACGAAATACTTTCTAATAGTATTACAACTCGATGTGAAGATCAAATATCTACAACAGATAGTACAGAACCAATTTTGTTCGAACAATTACCAAGTTGTTAACTTTAAGAAGCCTTTCTCTGGATTCTTTGTATCGTAACATTGATTTCACTACAATACACGAAATATACAGATCTTGTTGCCTTACTTTTTTATGTAAAAAATGGCTGGCTGACGCTTCACCTATTGTATTGCAAGTCAGCTGCCAACCTTGCTAGGATAAATAAATAAATATCTTTACACATTCCACACAGCACCATCTAGTTCCACATTATGCAACTATATGTTTGTATTATGGATATCAGACTGTTGATATACTATTAATTACTGTTTTTTTTAATAAATACATATTATAGACTAGCTGGTGGCCGCGACTTCGTCCGCGTTCTCTATAGCCTATAGCCTTCCTCGATAAATGGAATATCCAACACAAAAAGATTTTTTTAATTCGAACCAGTAGTTCCTGAGATTAGCGCGTACAACCAAACAAACAAACAAACAAACATACAAACAAACAAACAAACAAACTCTTCAAGCTTTATATATTAGTATAAATACGAACATCCATGACTCAGGTACAAAGGTAAATGTTTGTCCATAAACATTTGCCCCTAGCGGAATTCGAACACGCGACCGTTTACTAGCCACTAGACCAAATGTGTCGTCAAATAATAATAATAATAAGAAGATATATTATTTCGAAATAAAATAAATCCAATGACAAACTTTGCTTGTCCGCAACAGATTATCTTAAAAATAGACTAGAAAATATTGCCACTGGCTTAAGTAATTGCCACACGTTTCTCGATGCTCACAGTTTGAAACAAATAAAAAAAAACATCAATTACTTACCACGTTATGACCAACTTGTGAGCATGCATTGAAGCACTTTTACTTTCGACGTTTTCACGAAGCAAATTGTCGGAAATTTATGTCAATAAAAGCCCAGGCAAATATATGATTAAAGACGAAATTACAATAGAATTGTTTGAAAACTGAATAAAAGCAGTGTTATTATATTAGCAGTGTATATTGTACATTCATTCATTCATTCATTCACCGAAATTACAGCCCAAATACAAACCCGCTATATCTATACATACCTATCTACTAATATTGTAAAAAGAAAAGAAATGTTTTTTAAGTTTGTAATGAATAAACTCAATAACTGCTGGACTGATTTTGAAAATTCTTTCACCTATAGAAAACTTTACTATCATCGAGTAACATGGCCTTTATTTTATAAAGTTATGTGGGCGAAGTCACGTGCAACAGCTAGCTAGCTAGTATAAATAACAAGCTATATATAAAGTTAATCACTAACCCCTGACCCCGACTTTTTATTGAGCCCAAACACGCTTTATCTGCTGTAGGTTGCCGAGGAGTTGGATGTCCCTTAGACTACTAGACGTTGCAGCAACAGATCAAGGTTACCATGTCATGGAAATGCCACCGAAGTAACAGTAGATAAGTCTTATAGTATGCCAACCAAACTTCGGACATCGGTACATCCGTTTGGGAGCTACGATTTCACAGACAGACACACAGACACACGTGTCAAACTTATAACACGCGCAAACGCCGCTTTTGCGTCAATGGTTAAAAATAATATCTCGACGTAAAGAGACTTCACGATAAGAGACTCGTCGTAAAGAGTCTCGACGAAAAAGACTCCACGTTAAGAGACTCTTCGTAAAGAGTCTCGAAGTAAAGAGACTTGTCATAAAGAATCTCGACATAAAGAGACTTTTCGTAAAGAGTCTCGACGTAAAAAGACTCCACGTTAAGAGAATCGTCGTAAAGAGACTCGACGTAAAGAGACTCGTCGTAAAGAGTCTCGACGTAAAAAGAATCCACGTTAAGAGACTCGTCGTAAAGAGTCTCGATGTAAAAAGACTCCACGTTAAGAGACTCGTCGTAAAGAGTCTCGACGTAAAAAGAATCCACGTTAAGAGACTCGTCGTAAAGAGTCTCAACGTAAAAAGACTCCACGTTAAGAGACTCGTCGTAAAGAGTCTCGACGTAAAAAGAATCCACGTTAAGAGACTCGTCGTAAAGAGTCTCGAGGTAAAGACGTAAATTTAATTACTCGAGCTTTTTTATGTTGTCACATGAAAAAACTCAAGTAATTAAATTTTACCACAATAAACCATGTCAAATGACTATTAAAGTGGCCCAATTGGGTCCACAGGTGGGTACTGTTATATTATCTCATTGATTACAAGAAATGAAGGTCGGAACCGCTGTCCGTTCGTCACACCCTGCAATCACTCTCTCGTTCGCAACTTTCACTATAAACAATAGAGCGTTGATCTCGTAATAAAATATTATTTTTAACTGTTGTTTTCGCTTCCCGCCTTCCGTCCAAGTCTAAAGTGTTTTGACCTTTTCAAAGCTAACAACAGCCAATAAAATGCGTAAGATTTTTATCAATTATTTTTTTAAACGTTCTTCCGCTGCCAATTGAATTTTTGATAAATACTTTGATAGCTACATTATTATCTTAATATTAACTTTTATTTGCTGTCGTGTGAGTATTTTTAAACTTTTTATTGCATAAGACACACATTTATTTTTTAATATTTATTTTTATGTCAAGGTCGACAAACAAGCTGACGGTCCACTTGATGGCAGGTGGCTACCGTCGCCTATAGGTAAGGATAAGGTACTGGGAAATGGGCTCTGGCATCACTCACTCATCAATACTCACTCACCGAAACACTACAGCACACGTGCTAGTTATTTCACGGTTGTCTTCTGTAAGGTGGTGGCCCCCAAACTGGCAGCCCAAATAACTGCGAAACGCCCTGCCACACTTTTTATCAAAAAAAATTGCGACTTGAATTTGAGACAAAACGGTTAAAAATGTGCGAAAAGCCAACTTTAAATTTAAATATATTTTTAGTAGTCATCTCGCACGCTTATAACATAGATGTATGTTTGCAAGTAATCCCAAATTCGTCATTCTCCAAAAAACAGTCCTTAAAGGCGATTAAGATCGGAACTTGATCAAAACTGGATAAGCAAGAAGCAAGTTGTGTAGTAAATGTAAATTCGCCTTCTTCAGTCCATAAAGGCGATTAAGATCGGAACTTGATAAGCAAGTTTTGTAGTAACCCAAAATTTGCTATTCTCTAAACTCTAAACAGTCCAGGCGATTGAAATCGAAACTTGATAAGCAAGAAGCAAGTTGTGTAGTTAACGCAAATTCGCCTTCTTCAGTCCTTAAAGGCGATTAAGATCGGAACTTGATAAGCAAGTTTTGTAGTAACCCAAAAATCGCTATTCTCTAAACAGTCCTTAAAGACGATTGAAATCGAAACTTGATAAGCAAGAAGCAAGTTGTGTAGTAAACGCAAATTCGGCTTCTTCAGTCCTTAAAGGCGATTAAGATCGGAACTTGATAAGCAAGTATCAAGTTGTGTAACTTAAAAGTGAACAGGTGGACAATACATTGACACACTATTCATAACACAGGTCGTATATCTGGACAAGAATCAGCATTAGTGCTGCCCTTGGAACGAACCCACATACATAAATTATAGGCTTTTTTGCTGTCAATCACTTGCATAATGATCTCATTATGTTTTAAATGTTTCTTTATTAAACGCACAAGAATAATTTAATATAACCTAATGACTTTATCTAAGCGTACATACAGAGGGACAGACGGTGGGAAGCGACTTCATTTTATACTAGCTGTTGCACGCGACTTCGCCCGCGTAACTTTATAAAATATAAGCCTATGTTACTCGCTGATAATGTAGCTTCTATAGGTGAAAGAATTTTCAAAATCGGTCCAGTAGTTTTTGAGTTTATTCATTACAAACATATGAATCTTCCTCTTTATAATATTAGTATCATAGTTACTCTATGATTACAACCTCTTTGTGAGAAACTTGTAGTATTTAAAAAGTTTTAAATTTATTTAACATATTACTCTGTGGTTAACCACAGAGTAATATGATTGCTACCGCAAAGAGGCGGGCATAGACTCCTTGTAATACATCCGCTACACGACCATATAATACTGTGTACGAGAAGGAATCCGAGAGAAAGTCAACTCAGTTGGTAGTGCAGACCACCATCGAATATTTATTGGTTCGAAATTCAAATAGAATATTTCGCAATACAAATGAAGACGTGAGTGGATGAATGTGATATGTGGCATTTTTGGGTTTTTTCGTTTTTTTGCGTTAATGAAGGTAATATGTCCATATAAATGATTACAGACCTTGAGATCGTCGATTTAATACATTTTTGGGAAATAAAAAGTTTAAAAAGGTGTTATGTTAAAGTTAATTTTCAAAAGGAAAAAGTGCAGAAAAATTTACTTTTGTTAATGGAAGTGGGAGCGAGCTATGTTCACTTTTTTTTTATTTAATAAATAATATGTGTTTGCTACCATACCATTTATATTTCTTTGCTGATGCAATTTATGATTATTTAGTACAAAAATCAGTTCCGTGGCGACTTATCTCAAAAATTAAAAGTAAAACTTTAACTTCGATTTATTCAAAATTGGAATTATGCGACATATCACCTTCATCCACTCACGTCTTCAAATGTTTTAAACGCATTTGTTTTCAACCAGTGACCCACCCCAGCTTCACACGGACACATCAGTCGGCTAAACCAACCGGAAGGTTCGCTAAGTTGAATGACGGATGAATGACGGTTGAATGGCGGTTGAAATGACGAATTCCAAAACCGTCATATCAACATTACCTAAGTTATTATATTATGTTGTTAAGAACTATTTTTAAAAGGGTTTGGGTAAAGTTGGCATCATTTTCAACTTTGGCGGCCACTCATAAAAATAGCATAATTTGAAAAATCAGTTCGAAAGTAGCATTTATTATTATGGAACTATACCGCTAAATAACATCGAAGCTGAGATATTTGGCTTTATATATTACTTAAATCACTACTTCGATTATATACACTACTTCGATTATAATCGTCTATGTACACTACTTCGATGTAATAAATACATAATTTAACAGTTATTGATACAAAACGCTTCCTAGAAATAGATTGACGTTCACAAAAGTCCCAAATCGACGAATGGTTCAGCCAAACCCTAACCCCGTCGTCGCCGGCTGTCGCAACAACATTCACCATTTGACCATTGTGTTGTGTGCGTGTGTGCTTGTTTATCTCATTGAACCTTACCTAATGACTTAGCATTCTCTCCTGGACTTTGTGTGATTTTTGTGAAAATAAAGCTTTGCCTTTCTAACTGGATACTGATTTACTTCTGAATTGGATTTTATGTGTTTAGGTTTTTAAACTGTACAGTCATGTCTTATGTATTATGTTGTATCTGTCTGTACATCATGTATCATGTATCATCTTATGTATCATGTCTGTACATCATGTATTATGTTTATATTCTCTTGGGACGAGGATTACAAGGATCTGATGCATTATTAGGTCACTATTGTTCTTATGTCGTAGGGAAACGGACATTAGGTTGTTGTTCCCATGTCATGTCAATAATATGGTACATGGGATGGGGGAAGACACCAAGATATAGTTCCTCCGGCGCAGTTCTTGGACACTATAATAAGGAATGACATAGAAAATGAAGTTTATGACGAAGAAAATTATGATTAGTAACTTTTTTTCATTGACTTTTAAATTAATATACAAAAAATAATGTATTTTTTTTTTTTTTTTTTTTTCATTTTATTGCTTGTTCTTGAAGGCGTAAAATTCGTATCTTTAAATCCTTATATCTCTCGTTCGATATAGTTTGGAGTAATTCTTTTTGCATATTATAACATATTTTTGCAAGGCCTTTAAACGACAATAGTTTTTATCAATGGCCGCTAGAAAAAAAAATTATGCCAACCCTCCATACAAAGTTACCCAATCCCCTTTGCAATTTTTAATTAATTAGCAAGAAATGTTGTTATCTATACTAACTTATATTATAAAGAGGAAAGATTTGATTGTTTGTTTGTTTGTTTGCATTGAATAGGTTCCGAAAGTACTGGACCGATTTGAAAAATTATTTCACTGTTGCGAAGCTATTTTATCAGCGAGTAACATAGGCTATCAATCAATACTAATAATAAATCTGTAAGTGTAGGTAATGTATGTATGTATGTTCCTCCATAACTCTTAGCGCCTCTTTCACCAACGTCAAGTAGGCTAAATTGTCATTTAAAGTCACCTGTCACCGGGAATAATTTAGCTGATATACCTTTGTTTGTACGGTAAACGTCCCGAACATTAAATAGAAAATAATAATAAAAATTCGCCTATAGAATGATGCAGTAAACCGAGTGCATAATTCAATATATCAGAAAATGATTTCTAAAAGTAACTAATCAACACTTTACATGTAGTTTGTGAAAGAGGCCCTTAAACGAATTAACTGATTTTCATGAAACTTGGTAGATAAACATTTAGAAGTACAAGACACAGGATAGGCTACTTTTTTCTTTTTCAATGCGGACGAAGTCACGGGCACCAGCTATAGTATTTTATAAAGTTACGCGGACGAAGTCGCGTTCAACAGCTATTAGTACCTATATACATATTTATCTGGTTTCGACCGATAAATATGTATATATAGAATTAGAATAAAGTAAATAAAGAAAGAAAATTTTATTATGGTGAAACCAAAGTACAAATGCATGGTGTAACATTCCGTAATGTCATGATACGTATTTAATTCCAAACGCAATTGAGAAACAACTTCCCATGATGTTTGCAAATGGGTTTCAAGATGGCGGGAACCCGGTTCGTATTGAATTCACATGTTTTTCTTATATTTTTCATAATATTATTGCAACGGCACCGCAATATTGTAGCCATAACATTGCAATTTTATTTAAGTGTAGCGGAATTTTTATTGTGGAAACATAGGTAGGTATACTGTATGTATAATACAGTATACCTACCTATGTCAATCCATTCTATCAAATCAAATCAATTTTTTTTTTATTTTAAATTTGAATTTTTGAAAATCTACTACCGTTTCGGAAACAAAAAGGCGTTCTGGTAACAAAGATTTAAATCTTTGCCTGGAAGAGAAGAAACGGCGAAAGAAGCTCTTTTTAATTCCATGCTATTTTATTTGATAAAATAATCTTTAATTGTATATATAGCTAGCTGGTGTCCGCGACTTCGTCCGTGTTTTATGTCTTATATAGCCTATGTCTTATTCTGATGTTTAAGCTATATTATTTGAAAGTTTCATTGAAATCTATTCAGTAGTTTTTGCTTGAAAGAGTAACAAACATCATCCATCCATACAAACTTTCGCATTTATAATATTATCTACTATAATAGTACTAGCATACTACTAAGGATGTGCTTACAATTATGAATATCACTGTTTTTTTTTACAAAACGATCGATATTTATGTAAACAAAAAATATATTAAAAAATATGTAATTGACATGGAAATTTATCTCTTAACTAGCTGGCGCCCGCGACTTCGTCCGTGTTGAAGAAAAAAGTAGCCTATCCTGTGTCCAGTACGTCTAAATGTTTATCTACCAAGCTTCATGAAATACAGTTAATTCGTTTAAGAGTTATGGAGGAACATACATACTTACATACGAGTACATACATACATACAGAAAAAAATTCTAAAAATAGTCAATTTATAGTTTCAGTATGATGTATAGAGCCTATAAACACGATATCTCTGAAAACAAAGTAACTTACTCCATCACCAACCCTTACAGATTTATTATTAGTATTGATGAATGTCTAAATGGAACCATTATAGTTATTTATATAAAAATGTTTAGATCTTTAGAGATTTTTAGTTTTACGGAATTTTTGAAGTGAAAACTTCTTAGACGCGTTGGGCATTTTGAGATGACAAAAAACCATCGAACTCGCGACACTGTTACCGTAACCGACACCCCTGTACTTATGTGCTTTCCTGTTCAAGTTCAAGTTTTCACTTCTGTCGGCGCTCCCGGAGTACCACTGTTTTTTTTAATTGATGTAAAGGTCGGTGGACAGGTTGACAATCAAGTAATAAGTTAAATTGGTACCAAGGTGAGGTATGTGCCAAATAATTCATTTTACTACTACTATGATAAATTGCAAACTCATAGTAAACGAACTACATATTTATTTTCACAACTGTCTCAACAACAAACAATATTATTACAAAACCGGTATGTAATAATGACAGTAGGAAATTGCATAACTGATTTTTGCATTCACAAACTCAATTCAAGTTCTACTACTTAAGAAATACGGATCAATTTTACACGACACCGGTCTGGGTAAAAAAGTTAATGTTGCGTATGTGACGCCATCTGTCCGCGAGTAGCGGCATTTAATTGCATTTCTTATCCACGCAACGTTTCTTATCAGAGAGTAATCATTTTTTTTTCACAACGCTTGGGAATCTCGAGTGCAAGCCATTGCAGCGGATTGTGAACTGTTTTTGTTTTGAAACTACTGTATCTTGTATCACAATTATGAGATATTCATTCAAACAACGGATTAATAATAAGTTTGTGGAATTTTTGTTATAATACATTACACAGAGATTTGTATCTGTCTGTAGGCACGTTGTTTTTTTTTTATTTTATTAGCGATGATGGCCTACGATGGAGCAAGCTCACTCAAAGATGCCTATTCACTCGAATTTTAAAAAGAATTGGTTTATATAAGCTCGTTACCCGTAGATGAAATATAAAAATACAAAACAAATTGATCTATTTATCAATAGAAATGTGTAGACACGGAAAAATCGAATTACTGAGAAAATACTGGCCAGTAACTGTCGTGACAAACCGATTCGAGTTGCCGTTTTAACACTTTAACTTTAAAACGAACATTTAAATTAAACCTTAAGTACGTGCAATACGATTGAAATTTATATAAAAACATTGCACGGACATTTGTCCCAGTCGGTTAAAACAAAGATGGATTTGCATTTATAAGGGATTCTATTCCCAAGTAATAAGGTTGAGATTAAATTGGTTTCTGGTGTTGGTTTAGTGCTTGTTTAGTGATTAACCGTAAGCAAAGAGGGAAGTTTGCTACTTCCGTCATTTCATTGTCTCATAGTTTACGGTCGTACAGTGGGAAATAGATTTGATCAGTGAGCAAATGAACAATCATTGTGAAGTAATTAAATTTATGAACATTTTATTTAAAAAGAAAACTGGCTTTTGCCCGCGTATTTTTCCGCGCCTCTTTTTCCAAGTGAAAAACATATTACGATTTTTTTTTATTTCCATTTCATGGTACGAAATTTCAGGAAGAAATTTTAGTAGAGACTGTACCAAATTGACCATTTGAAAATCTGACCTTTTGAAAGTAACGGGTTCAATTATGAGCACTGATCTGAGTTATAAATTCAAAAGGGGATATTTAATTTTGTAAAAAAATACAATAAAAAAAATTGCTGTACATAGTAAAAATAAATAGGTAAAAAAAACAGTGCAACCGTAATGACACAACAGTAAAGAAAAAAAGCCGTTATAATCTGATTATTCGTCACAGGCCAACAAACTTGACATTTTCCCTTTTATTTGATCACAAACTAACCTAAGAATCTTGTTCTGTGTATTAGCTCTCTTATCTCTCTCAGCGTTTAGTTAGCTTATTTGGAGGGCTAGGTAGCTACACTTTTAGTAGGTACTAGCTGGCGACCGCGACTTCGTCCGCGTTGAAAAGTAAAAAAAAGTAGCCTATCCTGTGTCCCGTAGGTTTAAATGTTTATCTACCAAGTTTCATGAAAATCAGTTTTTTTATTTAAGGGCCTCTTTCACAAACTACATGTAAAGTGCTGGTAAAGTGTTGATTAGTTACTTTTTGAAATCATTTCCTGTTATATTGAATTATGCACTCGGTTTACTGCATCATTGGATTATGCCGATTTTTTTTAATTATTTTCTATTTAATGTTTGGGACTTTTAACGTACAAACAAAGGCATATCAGCTTCATTATCCCCGGTTACCGATGACTTTAAATGACAGTTTGGCCTACTTGACGTTTGTGAAACAGGCGCGCTAAGAGTTATGGAGGAACATACAATGCCTACACTTACAAATTTATTATTAGTATTGTGTGATAATCAAATAGATAATCAAAAATTAAGAAAACTAACGTCTGGCAAAAGTGTAATAGCAATAAAAATGTCAGGCGTTATATTCTTTTATTTTTAATTTTTCAACGCGGAACAGCTCTTAAATAAATAAATAAAAAAACATCACTAACGGAATAAAAGAAGTTCTAAAGTTATTATTAAACATAACACGTTCAAGTGCCCGTTGAAGAAAATATACTTTCAAAGTTTTGATTAAAAAATTATCATACACATTTCTATAATAAATTGCGGCAATAGCGTTACATAATTGGTTACTATCCATAAATATGTCCATATTTTAATATTTATGGCGTCGTTATGTTAATTTATGTTATTAAGGTAATATTCCCCTGGAGGAGTACTGCGATAACGAAGTAAATGAGCAATGTTGTAGCTGAGTATTGTAGGTATATGTATAATATTTTAATGCCTTATAATAATATTTTAAGTAAGTAATCAAAACAAGTTATTGAGAAAAAGATTTCTACACCAAAGTTCACTAAAAACATATGCAGTACAGTCGGCGTAAGAGAAAAATGTGTGTGTGTCAGCTCCGACACACGACTGTACCTAGTTTACTCCTTACGAACGATTATAAAATTTAAATTTACACAATTCGAATACGCCGAAAGGTCAACATTGTCCTTTTTTTAAATAATATGGTGATGTGTATATGGCGCAAAATCTCTGAAACTTCAGAGATATTCTAAAATATTCAAAAAAATAGAACGTAACCATCAAATTACTACAACATGGAACCCGCGTGCCATACAAAACAAAGAATTTTATGGAACATTTAAAAGTGACATATGCGTAGAGCATGAACTGTCATTTATAACAAAACAAACATAATAATAAGTACGTAATTTAAAGAAAATGAGACTTTATGTCAACCCATTAGAGTTTAAAATGAAATAGTAGAAGTTGATCGTTACTACCTTTTACCATTGACGCGTGAAGACAAGAGCCCGCCATGATTTTGTCAAATGCGTTCTTTTTATGTGCCCTTTTGGCACTTGTGACGCAAATTCCATTGTAGTATTTCGATGAACGTAACGCATAACATAACGCATTCGTGTGACAATTTTGATTTTACTCTCATAAATTTTCATACTACGGGCTTATATATGAAAATCCAAAATTCTAGCATACACTTTCCGTGCCAAAATTCATTTCAAACGCCTGTCAGTTATCAGTGCTTCGGTTTAGTATATAGTAGTCATCTGGCACAGTTTTATTTCGTACGAAATGTGCGAAAAGTCTTCTTTCTTTACCTATATTACTACTTGTAATAGGTACTATTACATAATTCTTTGCCTTGATCTAAGACAACTTAAAAATTATAAAAGTTTTGCTGTTTCATTTGTATTTTGAATACAGATTTTGGCCTGTATCTTGTATTTTTCTGGTATTTTGAAAAAACGTTGTATTGATGCACTAATTGTATGCAAGAGATTTGCAACATAGTTTCTGCTTGAAATCTTATTTAAATCAGTTACGAAAGAATTCGATCGATGTGCAAATTTCAAATTCATTGAGTAAGTTGTCTAAAAGTAATTTGAGCTAATGAAAGGATCTATAATAGGCATGAAAATCCAATAATTACTTTAGCAAGAATATCGCCAAATTTTCAAAGTAATGTTCAAGTTATAGGATGTACAGTATTTTTCAAAAATATTAATTAATTTGTGTTTAAAAACTTTCAGAAAAATTAAAAAGCTCTGGTTCAAAATGACTTAGAATCGAGATGATAAAAGCTCCCACGAGTAGTCTAGGAACTCGAGTAGTATATAAGGATAAAACTACTTTGGTCGAAATTTTAGCCATTAGCCAAATTTTTACGTTTTGATTTTGACCAATATACCTATAGTCAACAAAAATAAATATAATAATAAAGGTGATTTTTTTATTAAAACATCAAAACTTTAAAAATAATCAAACGTATCTGAGCGAATGAACTTCAAATATATTGAATACATTTTTATTGTTAATAGCATAGTTTTTTAAGGTATATTTTATAACAGAGCTTATATATCTTTGTTCGAATATCCTAAATGTATAATTAATCTGCTTCAAGATTTCTTTGCCAATATGTAAAGGTATAATTTGGTAGATTATGAACGCGTGACGCTTGCGACACGTCTCACGTCTACGATTTACGAGAGACGAGAGAATGCAATGTTTCATTTTGTTATTACTTGAATCACGTAACACGAGGCACGCTGTGGATTCAAATTACAAATATTTACACGTGTCTATTCTATTACACAACAGAACTCTGGGCTAAGCTGTTTATTTGTGGATTAAATACATATAATGCAGCAAAGTAAGTAGCTACTGGTCACACGATATGACAAATTATAAGAATTCAAAAAGGTTTTTAGTTGTGGCATACGTGAATATCACTTTATAAACAAAGATTTAAATCGAAAGATGTGGCGTAATCTCCTCGGGCCATACTAAAAACACACCGAAAATTCTTAACAATGGGTTGGGCGCAGGCGCTCAACCCAACTACAGTTGCACGCCAGCTACAGTGAGTGACGGTCGCTTATTGAGAGCGTCGCTATCGACGGTACGTATAAGGAATACGTTGTCTGTGTTTAAAAGTGTGTTTAGACAAAGGTATATGTGTTTTATACATTTGTCTTTAGTATAATGTATGTTGTATTTTGTATCACACTTTCGCTACTAATGCCGCATCTCTCGATTTAAATCTTTGTTTATAAAGCAAAGTCGCTTCCCGCTGTCTGTCTGTTCCTATGTATGGTTAGATCTTTAAAACTACGCAACGGGTTTTGATGCGGTTTTTTTAATAGAGTGATTCAAGAGGAAAGCTTTAGTATATAACTTAAATGCAAGCGAAGTCGCGGGCACCAGCTATATACTAAAAAATAAAGATACAACCCCTGAAAATTTTATAACAGCAAAGATGTCAGGCGTTATATCGCTTTACACATTTAGTCAGGCGCTACACATCCCTTACTTTTAACGCGGGCGAAGTCGCGGGCACCAGCTAGTGTTGTATATAATAATGCCTTCTTCAATCGTCATAAATTAAAATCGATGTGTGCTTATGTATGTGCCATGAAGACTCCAAAAGCGTTTAACCGATTTTGGTACGGTTTTCACATATGAAAAGACTAATAAACGAGGAAGGTTTGTGTTAATTTGTTGAAAAAAATTGCTAGTAACTAATAAAAAAAATTTGCCCTGGAATTCCTTACGAACGATTATAAAATTTAAATTTTCACAATTCGAACACGCTGAAAGAAAAACATTGTTCTTTTTTAAAATAAATAGTGTGTAGATGGCGCAATATCTCTGAAACTTCAGATATTCAAAAAAAATAGAACGTAACTCATTCGTGCTCACATTTGTGTGACTCCCGTAAATTTTCATCATACATATATTGCAAATCAATTCTTAACTCTTAGGGCCTCTTTGACCGTCTGTCAAGTAGGCTAACCGTCATTTAAAGTCACCTGTCACCGGGAGAAATGGAGCTGATATACCTTTGTTTGTACGGTAAAAGTCCCAAACACTAAAAAGAAAACCGAGTGCATAATTTAATAAAATATAACATTATTTCTAAAAGTAACTAATCAACACTTTACTTGTAGTTGGTGAAAGATGCCATTAAGGAGAAGGTAAACTCCAAAAACTCACATACCTTAGTATGCGGAAAGACTTTCATGAAGACAAATAAAGTCATGATGTCATATAAAAAGAAGAAGCCACAATGTTGTAAGCGTCCATATTGAAATCAATCGAGCGATGGGTAGATCAACTTGAATTACGTGTCGATGCAAATCTCTAATCGATAGAGCATCGATTTGGCAATCGAATGTTTCGGTGTATTCGGTATTTCGGTATTTGGCGTTAGTGTCGCAACACTATGTTGGAGAAGATTGTTTAACACCATCCAAAACTTATAGTAAATCTTATGTAACATTTTAATAAATGGTTAAGTGTTTAAATAATTCACACTAGCTGTTGCACGCGACTTCGTCCGTGAAACTTTATAAAACATAGCCTATGTTACTCGCTGATAAATAAAGCTTCCCAACAGTGAATGAATTTTTCAAATCGGTCCAGTATTCAATTCAATTCAGAGCCTATTCAATTCAAACAAACAAACCATCAAATCTTTCGTTTTTATAATAATGTAAGTTTCTATAGGTGAAAGAATTTTTTTGAATCGGTCCAGTAGTTTTTGTGTTTATTCATTACAAACATACAAATCTTCCCTCCTTATAATATTAGTATAGAAGTATACACTCAGAAACTGCTATAAAAATCAATATTATATGTATACCATTATTTAAAAAAACTCATGTTTTTTTATATGGTCAGAAATTACAAAACTCATCTCACTCTTCAATCGTATTATAGGATGTTCAAATGAAGTTAACTTGTATGTTTGTTCACAAAGAGAATATTCAAACACAACTTTCGCTTGACTACGCAATAGTTGTACTCCACGCATGTTAACTGAGTCGCTAACTTAACCACACAGATCAAGTACCTACCACTTATTTAATCTAACGCCATAACACACACACACACACACACAGACATTTACACAATAATACAATACATTTACTCAATACTGTATCGATACAGTACAAAAAAGTATATATTATACTTAGTTAAAAAAAGAACATCATTGTTCTTTTTTTAAATAATATTGTGTAAATGGCGCAATTTAAAAAAATAAACGGGCTAGTTGTCATCTCGCACGATTTTATTTCCAACTAAATAATAAAAAATATATATTTGTTGCTGAGGTTGTAGTCATCTCGCACACATATTATCTTCTTGCGTGCGTCATGGCACCTTCAGAAAATCGTAGTAGTTCTTGATAAAAGATCTTGTATCTAGTAGGCGATTGGCACACATTGGGTTTTTAAACGAATCTTTCTTTTGAGTAAAGTTTGCTATCTAGTTTTTAGAGTAGGTAGTACAGTCGGGGTAAGAAAAGGTTCGTCACCTTAAAGTCGAAATTTGCTTCCCCCAGGGCAATTTATTGTTAGTCATGCCAAAATTTCATTTCTAACGTATGTCAGTTGTCTGCTTAGTACTTTAGTTTCAAAAGGTCTAGGATTTTGATAAAGGAATGAATTTGAAAACTGACGAAGGTTTTCGTACCCCGACTTTACCTACTCTCCCTCCAAATCACTACATGATATCATCATCATCAATACTAATAATAAATCTGTTAGGGTCGGTCATGGAGTAATTTACTTTGTTTTCAGAGATATCGTGTTTATAGGCTCTATACATGATACTGAAACTAAATTGACGATTTTTAGAATTTCTTTCTGTGTGTATGTATGTTCCTCCATAACTCTTAAACGAATTAACTGATTTTCATGAAACTTGGCATATAAACATTTAGACGTACAGGACACAGGATAGGCTACTTTTTTCTTTTTCAACACGGACGATGTCGCTGTCTAAAATATACATAATATTACACGTCTTACATATTTTTTTTGTTTTGAGTGATTAAGAGCGGGCATAAAGAGAAATAGGCAATCCTAGATTTGAATTTTATCTAAGTAAACAAAGTCTAATTTAATTAATTTTTTTAAATAGATAAATACATTATAAATGAAAGTGACGTCTGTAACAGAAAACATAATATAATGAAATTTTCTCGATAGAAAAAAATCACCAAGTGAGCTCTCATTTCCATCGATTTTAGTTTTATTTTCAAAATGACACACATTACAAAGCTAAAAGTGTATCAGTAATTTCACTTCACATATTATCTAAGGCTGTATGTAACAATTTTTCATTTGACATTGTAGTTTACGAATAATTAATATTTAATACTTTTGGCACTTATAACATATTTATTGAGCGAGATGCGCTATCTTCCGTCGCATGTTTTGCGTAGTTGTACGTATTTTGTGTCACTGTCATGTCCAAGGGGCCACGCGGGTGAAATTACAAATTTTGTTTGCTTTATACCCATTCTTAAGCAACTTGTTATTTAGTTCTATCGTTTTCTGTTTTCTATGTAAACAAAATAACTTTCAATTGTTGAGGTACGCGCTCACGTGCGTCCCACTTCGACGCTTTCCAATTGTGAATTCACTGCGGACAGGGAATCTTAAACGGTCTCTTAGCGGATACAGCGCCATCTCTTAACGAATGGTTGTCATTAATTATCATCACTGATCAGGGACCCTAGACGAAGTGCCATAACGATAACGATAACGAAGTTCGATAGTTATAAATGTATGGGAAGTATTCACGTGATTTAGCGAAGGCATATGTCAATCCCATACATTTTATTTTTAGCGAATCGAATCGCTACGGAGCGAATGCAACTTGTCTAGGGCCCCTGATCACTGAGCGCCTCTTTCTCAAACGTCAAGTAGGCCAAACTGTCACTTAAAGTCACCAGTAACCGAGGATAATGGAGCTGATATACCTTTGTTTGTACGGTAAACGTCCCAAACATTAAATAGAAAATAATTTAAAAAATTCGGCTATCGAATGATGCAGTAAACCGAGTGCATAAAATTGAATAAAACAGAAAATTATTTTTAAAAGTAACTAATCAACACATCACTTGTAGTTGGAGAAAGAGGCCCTGAGTATATTAAAAAGGTTTCAGTCAGGGGTCTAAATAAATTGTCGCTAATTTGTATACCCTTTTTATATTAAATTGTTTAAAATTAGGTTAAAATTAGGTTCCTAGAATTTTTCAGATGAATTAAGTTAGCAGAACTTTGTCAGAGATACAGAAAAAGACATAGGGTACCTTACATGCAGAAAAAAGTACAGTTCCTAAAAAATCATCCAAAAAAATTAACGCGTAACAAAAACATATATGAGCAATAAAGATAAAAGAAAACATTATTTTATTTAAACTTAAAAAAAGGGCACGGACGAAGTTGCGAGCATGAGCTAGTAACTGCAAATCTGTTTAACCGGATGTTGTTTTGAGTTACAACGAACCTTAAATAACTGACCTGTAACAACACATCTCCCACGAATACAGGTCACACAGGTCACTTAGGTCCCTTAGGTCACCTGTAGATTAAAATGAGACACGAAAAGGATCTGGCCTTTTAAGAAATCACGTGCAAACCAATCACAAAGGCAAGCAGTTGCAATGCCACAAACACTACACGAAATGTGTTCAAGGCTTTCTTTCTATTAGCAAGCCACGACCCACGCTCGAGTCACGTCACCAATACATTATTTACGAGATGAGCCTAATTATTGCAAGGCTGTCCGCTACACAATAACGTTGAAAGGATACATCGCTGCTTAAAAACTAAAGGGCCATAAAACAAAAAAATCTAAAAATGTTTTTATTGCAAAAATACAATCACAATCCTTCATTTTGTATGTTGCAAAAAGACTTATGGTCGTTTTTTTCCATTCCATATTTAGTATGTTTTGATATTTTTTTTATATATTCAAAAGTAACTTATATGCTTATATCTCTTCTAGTATTTAGTTTATTATAAAAGTACTTAAAACATTTAATGCTACTTAAAAATACGCTTCTAACGATGTACAATATGCATATATTTGATATCTAATAAGAAAAAAATAGACCAAAAATATTTTTTTTTTTTCGATTAGCTCTCCTGTAAAAAGTGTAGTTTTGATTTGTGGCCCTTTAGTTTTTTAAGCAGCGATATATTATATTAAATCACGAATAAAACTCATGGAACGTACCTATATAGATAAGAAATATTTTTCTTTGAAGACTTATCTGTCTGTCGACCTTAACATAAAAAATTAAAAAAAACTTAGACTAATGACAATAAAGCTTCTATGGCGGGTAAACTTTTTAAACATTAATCTATATGTGAGCTTACACTAAGTAAGGATTTTTGAAAATTTAAACTCTGTGCGAAGCTAGGGTTATATAAATTCATGTTTTTGTTAACTTTTTTGTTCTATACTTACAGATTTTAAACTCTGACATCCATCACTGACATCTTTGACATTTTTAGGTTTATTAATTAGCGTTCTGTGTTTCCGAGCTCATATTATAACCTTTATTACCCTAACATTCTTTTGTTATGACAGTTTTTTTTTTACTTACTACTTATTATGGTAGTCTAAGTAGATGCTAGGAAGCTACATATTATATATTTTGTATTGTTACCTTCCATTAATTAAAGTCTCTACTTTCACATAAAAATATACTTACCTATACTTATAATGCTTTGAAAAGTTGGTAATTTGTATTCGAGGCCAAGGGTCCATCTATCGAAACGAATAACATTCTTTTGTTGTGACAGTAAAAAATCGAAAGTGACAGTGGGAGGCAGTCACTTGATGTCACCCACTGAGTTACTTAGAATCTCTTGTGAATGAATTTTTGTCACAGCGCAGGCGGTTTTGTGTGCTAGGTAAGATTACATCACTATAGTATACACTCGTCAAACTATTGACAGCCGCATTTGCTAGGTCATGGCATAGTGGGTACAGTCGGCCGCATAAGTCGATTAACACATTCAAAAGTGCAAAACAACTGAACACTCAACTTACTTACTTACATACTACTTACTTATTTACTGAAGCTTTTTACAATTGTTTGTACGTGAAGTTTAATTTGTTCTCTAGTCGTGACAACGACTTATGGCGCGTTGAGAGTTCAGTTGTTTTGCATTTATGAATGTGTTAATCGACTTATGCGGCCGACTGTACCTGAATAGTTTAAAGAAATATATTGTCGGCCTAACTCATTCACCTGCTAAGTCACATTTTGTATAGTTTTCAGGATTAAGAAAAAATGAAATGACAAAATGTGCGTCGCATCAAACATGTGAAACAACATTATCAGTACAAAACTTAGAATTTAGCAGGTTTTCTTTGGGAAGATTTGCTATTAGTCAAAACAGTTTTTCATTTATGAAATTTCTCACCTTTTTAGTTTGATAATCGTCGTTATTCCTTCACCAAACGGTAGATAATCATCTAAACTTGTCGAAAAGTATAGAAAGTGAAATTGCCCAAAAATGGACTTAGAAGGTTAACGAATTAGGCCGACGACATTTGATATATATATGGACATTTTACAGTTGATTTGATAATAAATATTGAGGACTTAGCAGAAAGGCATTACCTACCTATTTTCTTAGCCTAATTTGTATTTAACTAAGTATTGTCAATTAATTGTGTGTGACTTAACCTTTATAAATAATTCTCCTGAATGCAAAGTAATGTCTCATTAGGTATATGTTTGTATGAGTCTGTGCGTCAACCTTTGCTCTCAAAAGTGGCTGTGTGTGTAATTAGAAATAATAAAGACATCGCCGACGCACAGCTGGCGAAGGTCGCTTACTGTTAGCTATGTTCGAGAGGAGTTTGTGATTTTGTAATGCAATTGACAAACGCAATATTAACATACCGCAAGTAGATGCGTAAAGTGGGGTTATTCGCATAAGGACTGATTCTCAAAAAGACAGATTTTTATAATGACGGATTCCCAAAAAGACAGGTTCTTATAATGACGGATTCTCAAAAAGACAGATTCTTATAACGACGGATTCTCAAAAACAGATTCTTATAACGACGCATTCTCAAAAACACAGATTCTTATATTGACGGATTCTCAAAAAGACAAATTCTTATAATGCCATATTCTCAAAGACAGGTTATTATAATGACGGATTCTCAAAGTCAGATTCTTATAATGTCGCATTCTCAAAAAGACAGATTCTTATAACGACGGATTCTCAAAAACAGATTCTTATAACGACGCATTCTCAAAAAGACAGATTCTCATATTGAAGGATTCTCAAAAAGGCAGATTCTTATAACGACGGATTCTCAAAAACAGATTGTTATAATGACGCATTCTCAAAAAGACACTTCTTATAATAAAGTATTCTCAAAGACAGATTCTTATACTTAATGCCGGATTCTCAAAGACAGGTTCTTATAATGACGGATTCTCAAAAAGTCAGATTATTATAATGTCGCATTCTCAAAAAGACAGATTCTTATAATGACTGATTCTCAAAAAGACAGATTCTTATAACAACGCATTCTCAAAAAAAGCCTAGTAATGTACGACTACACGTTTTAGGACAAGAGATATAGGACAAGTTTTCAGCTTGCCTCAAATACCTACAAAAAAAATGTCAAGTGAGGAAGTAATGTCTTAAAGTTCTAATAGATGGCATTAGTTTTTTTTCTGTACGAAATGCGCTCAAATCAAATGTTCTAATGGCCGCATCTATACTTTTAATTATCATTGAGGATAGGCCACTTTTTTTTTCCACGCAGACGAAGTCGCGGGCGCCAGCTAGTACAATATAATATTGAACATTCTTTCTGTGAACAGTAAAAAATATAGTAACCCAGTTGGTCGCTTAACGGTGAAATGCAGACTTCGCCTAACGTGGTCGACGGCGGGTGGTTAATGAAACTTGATGAATTTGGCTGTACACGATGGAAGAAAGTGTCCGCTTTCTTTGTATTTAAAAATAAATAATATGTGCAGTGGGACGGTCAACCTGTTTTCTGACCTGTATTATGTCACAGTATTTATAAAAATACTGTGTATAAAAAACATTATTACCCATAGGCAAAGATTTAAATCGAAAGATGCGGCGTAATCTCCTCGCGCCATACTAAAAACATCGAAAATTCATAACAATGGGTTGGGCGCAGGCGCTCAACCCAACTACAGTTGCACGCCAGCTACAGTGAGTGACGGTCGCTTGTTGAGAGCGTCGCTATCGTCACAGTCACGTTTGAAGTAAGGAATGTGTTGTCTGTGTTTAAAAGTGTGTTTAGACAAAGGTATATGTATTTTATACTTTTGTCTTTAGTATAATGTATGTATTTTGTAACACACTTTCGCTAGTAATGCCGCATCTCTCGATTTAAATATTTGCCCATAGGGGCAATTTTACACTTCGCTTGTATACGAGAGATTATAAAGAATTTTATATAAGACTAGCTGGTTCCCGCGACTTCGTCTGCGTTCAAAATTAAAAAATAAATAAGCAATTAAACCCTCGACCACTTGTTGCTATGACACTTTGGGCAGAAGTTAGTTTTTTATATATGACTAGCTGGTGTCTGCAACTTCGCCCGCGTTCAAAATTATATACTAAAAACTTCCTCTTGAATCACTCTATCTATTAAAAAGAACCCCACCAAAATCTGTTGCGTAGTTTTAAAGATCTAAGCATACATAGGGACAGACAGACAGACACACGGTGGAGGGACTTTGTTTTATAATGTGTCAGGATTTTTTATTTTATATGATCCCTCGGGAACAGTCCTTTTTTTCTGGATGAAATGTACCATAATTATGTTCTTTCCTCTGACGATTGAGTAGTTTAGGCGTGAAAAGGTATCAGTTACTTTTACATTTATAATGTTGCTCAACCAGATCTGCTCAACCAGATCTTTGGTTGCTCATGACTACGGGAGCTGCATGAGCTCATACCGCCTTCTTCTTTCTTCCATCGGACATTCAGACGTATGACAGGTTACCATCCTCATCCTGTCAAAATCCCTCTTTTTTTGGACCAAACGTTTTAGGGTCAGCGCAGACCGACGGAGTGGCGGCGAAGAGACTAAAGCGCTATCAATTGAAAATCGACTTTAGTTTCTTTAGCTGAAGCTTCACCGCGTACCGCTCGCCCGCGCTTGCTGACGCGAGAGTATTTTTTTTATTATACCACTTTCAATCACATACTGAAGTATGTAGTGACCGGCACATAACTTGGCAAGATTTTAACGTAGTGGGGGAAAGTTTGCGCATCCTACACTCACGTGAAATAAAACTTACGCAAATGTACGAGGGAGTGAGCGAGACATGTGCAAGGTGTGAGAGGCAAGGGGCGAGTGGCGAACCAATCGCGCGCTCGGAGCTATGTTATCTCACCCCTTCGTCCCGTATGATACCCGATCAGATTTAAAAAACGACTTCTGCGCATCTCGCCATTCTTGCCAACTTATGTGCCGGGAATTATAACTAAAGTCGATTTTCAAATGATAGCTCATTAGTCTCTTCGCCGCCACTCCGTCGGTCGGTGCTGACCCTTAAAAACTCTTTCGTAAAACGCACTGCCAACGATTGAAACTTTCGGCGTCTGTGTTTCCGAGCTCATATAACCCAAATTTTTATAAAGTTTGAATGATAAGCATTTTCTGGGTAAAGAAGATAAAATAACCAAATTTTTTTTATACATGATTATTCTCTGATATGATAAATATAAAAAGATACAAGTAGTTTAAAGTAAAAGTAAAATCAAAATTTCTTTTTTATGGTCCTTTTAATTATTATGTAAGTAGTAGAAACAGACACTTTAATTTTTTATTTATTAGTATGGACTATAGATTATTCCGTTTAAAAAAAATAACGCCAACCGATATTTAACGTGTTATCGAATGATCGATAACGTAGATAAATGTTACTGAATAGTCACGTTATGAAAATTGACTGTTATAGAAAACGTCACGTTAATGTAGATTCATATTGATACAATTTGAATTTTTAGTCACGCACATGGATTGTACAATCCATGTTAAGATTCACGGAAAATTGCGAGCAAAAGATAGTATAAAATAAATCTATACATTTATAAAACTAGCTGGTGCCCACTACTTCGTCCACGTTGAAAAAAAAAATGAGCTACACGCTTGCTCCTTCTTGTATCTGACAACGTGTATGCGCAATTTCACGATATAGACAATTGAATAGTTAAGGCGTAAAAAGGTAACAGACGCTGTTTCTGTTTGTTTATCCGTTTACTTTTTCTAATATATCCAACAGATGTTTAATACGGTATTCACTACAATCTTAGATGAGGCGAATTACGCGCGAGGACATACGCGCGTATTAACTCGCGCGTAAGCGAGATACACGGCGAACAATTATCGCGTTCACATGATATGCGCGAGGGAAATTCTTCGCGCGTGATACGCATGTCATTCGCCGAAATCTCGACTCGCGCGTAGTGCGCGCGAGTCGAGATACTCTGAGCTCTGAGTAATCTGGACGTGTACTCGCCCTTGCGTTCGCGCGATTACTGAACGCAACAGGCGAGTACACGTCCAGATTACATTATTTTATTAGAAGCCGGCCCATGTCACTCGCGCGTGTTTCGCGTTTTGTGAACGCAGTCAAGAATAGTCTCGCGCGTATAACCTCGCGCGTAATTCGCTTCATCTGAACAAGGCCTAAGACTCCAATATAATGGAAAGAGCGATAAAGCGAGGACGGTTTGTGT
This sequence comes from Synanthedon formicaeformis, assembly GCA_945859745.1. Taxonomy (NCBI): domain Eukaryota; kingdom Metazoa; phylum Arthropoda; class Insecta; order Lepidoptera; family Sesiidae; genus Synanthedon; species Synanthedon formicaeformis. The sequence goes on from OX243975.1 coordinate 7,578,725, forward strand.
ACATATATAAATAAATGCATCCCAGGTGAAGTTGGGAACTAGTCTCTAGTTCATACTAATATTATAAATGTAAAAGTAACTATCTAATCTGTCAGTCCGTTACCTTTTCAAGCCTTTATTACCCAACCGATCATAATAAAATTTTGCATAAAGTTATCAGGGGTGCAGAAAAAGAATTAGGACATAGGGTGCCTAACTAACCTATCTTTCAACCAGAAAAAGGTATTGTTCCCAACAGATGATCTAAAAAATGAAATAAGAAATTCAAAGTCTGACAAAAAATGTTAATAAATGTTTTAACACATAAAAACAGACGCAGACGAAGTCGCGGGCAAACGCTAGTAAAATACAAAAGTATATTTAAAATCCTGTTAACAAATTCTGAATAAAATATATTTGATTAATTTTTCCTATGACCTTTAAAAGCTAACCTTCAACAAAACGTAAACAATTGTTTGACCAATTTCAATAATTACATTATAAATAATCTTCAAAATGTTTCCATTGCAAAATAAACGCTAAATATAACGGAATAAAGTACACAATAGATGTTACACAATTCGGGTGAATATTATAACAGTTATGATTTTGATCCGCCATTTTGGATGGCCTAAAGATAAAGTTAATTGTGAAATTTTGAAACAAATTGTTGAATTACTTATTGTATTATTATCAAACGGAAGAAATAAATTAACAAACGTACAATATTTTTTTATATGTGAATGTGAGTTTGTTTGCTTGTTACGCTTTCACGCAAAAACTACTGAACCTATTACCATGAAATTTTGCATACACGTTGTCTGGGACACCGGAAAGGACATAGGGTACCTTTCATCCAGAAGGCGGACGAAGTCGCGGGCACCAGCTAGTAAATGATAAAATTAAACATATAAATAAGTACTTACTTTGCTATAAAATATCTATGTACTATATGCGATCTGAAAAAGAAAAAAAAGACAAAATTAATATGTATTCAATTGCGATGTAGGCAAAATTACAACTATTCAAATTACATTCTAGAGCGTCTGAGACCAACCCATTATTTTTAAATTATAAGATAAAATTTTATCAAAAAGCCTAATCAATAAAAAACGAAAAAACATTAAACAACAAAATAAGATATATTTTTTTATTAAGATAATAAAAAATATATATTATAAATTAAAAAGTTAATATCACAATCTTGAGAATGTAATTATCGGTTATAGAAAATGTGAAATCATAGAAACCGTTCATTTCTCTTTATCGGAGCTTCTAATATTACTCAATAGATGGCGCTTTTAAAGAAATTCCATTGGTCATAGCAACTTCATTATGAATATATATGAAAATAACTGTCTGCTGTTACCTTTTCATACTCATCAAATTATGTAAATTATTATTAAATGTAAAATTATGTAAAATAAATTATGTTTTATAAGATTATGCATAAAATAAAATTAAGCATTGCATACAATTATTATCAAGGGGTGCAAAAATCCCGAAAAAAGTTTTGGTCACGAGGGATCATTTATTAAGTACTTTCTTTCTTTCTACCTAGATGTATATAGCGACTTTCGGATATAGCGACGGAAATATAGTGTGGTCCCTTTTATCGTCGTTATAACCGAAATCCACTGTACTGTGAAAGAAATGAATGTTTACAGTTGAGTTTAGTCACAATCATAATAGCATATCGATTGCAAATGCAATATTCAACCAGTAGGACAGGTATATCATTGTATGTATAATTGTGAATTGATGTCGTAATAAATCAAGCATTCTTTAGACCAGATATTAATGTATAAGTTTTGCAATGGTTGCTCCATTTATTACAAGTGTAATTAGGTAGGTAATATACATACAAATGGAATAATTTTTATATTACGTAATATTAGTTGATAAATTTATAAACAAAAAAAAGCAAGGACAACAATTTAGAATATTAATTTTAAAAAAAAGGGAAAAAATATGCCCCGGGTGAGGATCGAACTCACGACCTTAAGATTATGAGACTTACGCGCTGCCTACTGCGCTACCGAGGCCCATAGAAGCTTTGATAAAATAGGTCATACCTTTTTAAGATTCAATATACGTCACATTTTTTCTTATTTTTGTTTCACGTGAATAAGTGCGTTTAGTTTCAAGCTAAACCTAAAGCTTTTAGCTAAGCTAGTCTTTTACTTTGAATTTCACTCCAAAAATTCCAAAAATTTCTATCCAACACAAAAAGAATTTTTCAATTCGAACCAGTTCCTGAGATTAGCGCGTACAATCAAACAAACAAACTCTTCAGCTTTATACATATCGCTGCTTAAAAACTTAAGGGCCATAAAACAAAAAATCTAAAAATGTTTTTATTGCAAAAATACAATCACAATCCTTCATATCGTATGTTGTAAAAAGACTTATGGTTGTTTTATTCCATATTTAGTATATTTTGATCATTTTTTATATATTCAAAAACTTATATGCTTATATATCTCTTCTAGTATTCAGTTTATTATAAAAGTACTTAAAACATTTAATGCTACTTAAAAATACGCTTCTAACGATGTATAATATGCATATATTTGATATTATCTAATAAGAAAAAAATAGACAAAAAATAATTTAATTTTTTTCGATTAGCTCTCCCGTAAAAAGTGTAATTTTGATTTGTGACCCTTTAGTTTTTAAGCAGCGATATATTGGTATAGATTTTGATGGTCTACTTGATGGTAGGTGGCTACCGTCGCCTATAGGACAAGCAACAGCACAGGTGCTGCAAGTGTGCTGCCGACCACATATTAAAATTTAATATTCGGGCGAATGGGACATACTTTTTCGGGCCAGTTGGGAAAAAAATAATTCGGGCGAATCTTGCGGGCGAAATGGGACCTAAATCGAAAAGGGATAAATATAATTAATATTAAGCTCTGGCTTCCCTTATTGGAAATTTATAAATGGCTAAATTGTATCGCTAACGGAGGCGTTACGAACAGACTATCAATCAAACAAAACATGCTGCGAGATTACATATTATAAAACTTTCACTTAATTATATCTTGGCAACTCAAAGGTGCCGACTTGAGGGCACCTCGCTTAATATTTCACTTCGCGTCTTGTTTCCTAGACTGTAACCACATACCATCAGCCTGCCTATCATAATTTTATCATTGACTCTAATAAACTAAGTAATTTTACCAATTGCCAGTTAACAACGGTCACAAAAATAGAGTACATTTATATAAATTGTAATCAATACTAATAATAAATCTGTAAGGGTTGGTCATGGAGGAAGTGACTTTGTTTTCAGAGATATCGTGTTTATAGGCTCTATATATGATACTGAAACTAAATTGACCATTTTTAGATTTTTTTTCTGTATGTATGTATGTATGTATGTATGTATGTATGTATGTATGTATGTATGTATGTATGTATGTATGTATGTATGTATGTATGTATGTATGTATGTATGTATGTATGTATGTATGTATGTATGTATGTTCCTCCATAACTCTTAGGGCCTCTTTCACAAACTACATGTAAAGTGTTGATTAATTACTTTTAGAAATCATTTTCTGTTATATTGAATAATTATGCACTCGGTTTACTGCATCATTCGATAGGCGATTTTTTTTTAATTTTCTATTTAATATTTGGGACGTTTACCGTACAAACAAAGGTATATCAGCTAAATTATTCCCGGTGACAGGTGACTTTAAGTGACGGTTTAGCCTACTTGACGTTCGTGAAAGAGGGGCTAAGTAATTTTAACAAATTCCAGTTAACCACAGTCACAAAAATAGAGTCTAAATTGTAATAATTATCATAAAATGGAAACTGACATTTATAGATAAAGTTATTTAAGACCGACCTAACTTAGAAAAATTTAAATCTAGATTAGTTTAGAATGTCTAATAACACAGGATAATTTACTTAAAAACTGCTGATTTTGTTTAAATATTTATACTATAGTCTGAAGTAAAAAAAAAATGGATTTAAGATAATCTGATATTAACATAAACTTCCAAAACCAAAAAATAAAACTATAAGTAAGTACGTACTGAGCTTTAAGCTTTTGATCATACTAATCATAGTAATAAGCAGTGTGTTGATTTCCTAATGATCAAGAAGAAATAACGTTATTATTATAGTATGTATTTCCTTACCATATAATATTGTGCGTTTACTGACGAAGGCTCTTGTCATTATTAAAAAATCATTATACATTTCTGGGTTTTTTTAATATTATTATTATTATTATTATTATTTTATCATTGCAACAAAAAATACAACCCAATTATAAAACGCTTTGACGTCTAGATATTTTGACACGCGATCCTCGCTCACAAAAGTTAAATTAAAATACAAAAAACAAACGTTATGTAAATATTAAAAAATCAAAATTAAAAGACAAAAGTTAAATAAATAATTATTTTTTTTTAGATAAAATATTTCTACAGTTAAATTAAATGCTCATTAATTGCTATTAATATCAGCTGCATCACTAGTTACATTACATTACATTACATGTCGCGAGTTCAATTATTTTATCCCATCTCAAAAATGCCCAACGCGCCAAAGAAGTTTTCACTTCAAAATATGTACGCACCATAGAACTAGAAAACCGCATCTAGTTTCTTCTTAAAGAATGTTCCATTCTTTGCAGTGGTGAGCTGCTCTACAAAAACAAACCTCATCCAACAAATCAACAACAGATTCATCATCAAACAGATTGCAAATGAGCCAAAAGAAAATTAATCAATATCGATCATCAATACTAATAATAAATCTGTAAGTGTAAGTATTGTATGTATGTATGAACACGCGTGCCATACAAAACACTACGAATTATATGGAACATTTAAAAGTGACATATGCGTAGAGCATGAACTGTCATTTAAAACAAAACAAATATAATAATAAGTACGTAATTTAAAGAAAATGTGACTTTATCAACCCATTAGAGTTTAAAATGAAATAGTAGAAGTTGATCGTTACTACCTTTTACCATTGACGCGTGAATGCAAGAGTCCGCCATGATTCTGTCAAAGGCGTTCTTTTTATGTGCCGCTTTGGCATTTGTGACGCAAATTCCATTGTAGTATTTCGATGCGTACAGGACACAGGATAGGCTACTTTTTAGTATGTAGTAATAAAAGTTTGAACACAGTATAGAACAAATACACAGTACCAATAAAAGTTTGAATTAAGAACACGACTCTCTAATAGATTTCCTATTATGTAAAAACAATGGCCACTTAAATCATAAACTATTCGCTACTACAATATCGAGAATTCGTTAATGATAGATAACCTCCCATTCATTGTTTTGAACAATGAAATTCAACAAAATCTAATCTAATGAAAGACACTGGCTGTTTCTTAAAACGAATAATTCTTTTAATTTAATTTTTAAACATTCACCTATACGTATAGATCTATATCTATACCAATATATACCTAAAGCTGAGAGTTTGTTTGTTTGGTTGTACACGCTAATCTCAGGAAATACTGGACTACAACACAAAAAGAATTTCAACGAAACAAACAAACTTTTCAGCTTTATAATATTAGTATTGATTAGCAAAAACACAAACTCTGAGGTGTGTATTTAGTATTTAATATTCAAAAGGATTGCATAGTATTTTGTGTAATTACGCCCCCGCACTGTCTAGTCTAGCTCTTCGCAGTATAGATGTATCCTTAAGTACACATATTTAAATATTTAAACATCATTACTTTTTTGCTGCATGCAGTCATCACCTAAGCACATAACTTAGATCACTCGAGTCACGTGTGCTAAGTATGGCGCACAAGGTCACTCAATAAGGGTCAGCGCGGACCGAAGGAGTGGCGGCGAAGAGACTAATGAGCTATCATTGAAAAATCGACTTTAGTTTCTTTAGCTCAAAATTCACCGAGCGCCGCTCGACCGCGCTTGCCTACGCGAGAGTATATTTTTTTTATTATACCACTTTCAATCACATACTGAAGTAACTAAAGTCGATTTTCAAATGATAACTCATCAGTCTCTTCGCCGCCACTCCGTCGGTCCGCGCTGACCCTAACATGGGTCATTTTCAAAAGTTTAAGTACCTACTAGTGATGTGCTGGATAACCGTATCCGTATCCGCGGATATCCGACGGGCGACGGTGTAGAATGATCCGTATCCGTATCCGTTGCTTTTTGGCGGATCTTTTTACGGATCTAACTTATTAACCTTACGGATTTACCTTATTAATTTTTAATTTATAGCTGTAATTCTACAGATAGGTTGTAATTCAACTGATAGGCTGTAATTCCACAGATTAGGTAGCAATGAAAAACCATTTTATTCCATTCAGATTATTTTTTTATTCCTTTTTTTTATTTGGCACCTTTAAAATGCAGGCGTCAAGTGGCGGGCGTCACTGATTGAGTAAGAAAGTTAAGATCCGTATCCGTACCCGCGAATTTTGACACCAAATATCCGTATCCGTATCCGAGGATCTACATTTTTAGCGATCCGGCACATCACTAGTACATACTTTAAAAAAACGCATCAAAATCTGCTATGTAGTTTTAAAGATCTAAGCATACAATAAATAGGGACAGACAGACAGCGGGAAGCGACTTTGTTTTATACTATGTAGTGAAGAAGAAATATTATGATATTAGAAGCTTCTGAGCCTTGTTCCGGTAGCAATTAGAGTCAGTTTCGCAACACATAAACTATGTTTAAATGTATGGAAGTTGTCACGGCCATCGAGCTCCGACGACATACGAGATAGGAGCGCGACCCTCAAGTTAATACTTAAGTACCCTTAAGTTAGTACATACGAGTGTGTACTAACTTATGTATGTAGGTAATTAGGTATAGTATGTATGTTGACCTTATGCTAGAATGCTAGGGCACGCTTTGTTAAGATAAGATGGCAAAGCAAGCCCTCCTATTATAGACGACAATATCTGGAATATAGCAGTCCGATTTGAGAAATACGTTTTGCATACTAAGTTTTGCCCGCGATTTCGCCCGCATCCGCAAGCCGGCAAATTGAGGACGATAGATGACGCAATTTGACCGAAATCTATAATACTAATATATAAAGCTAAAGAGCTTGTTTGTTTGTTTGGTTGTACGCGCTAATCTCAGGAACTACAGGGGCCCTAGCCAAGAGCAAACCCATGCAAACGGGAGCGTTGCGTAACGCAACGGCACCGAATACCGACCACTGATCGATTTGGCTAAATGAATCCTTCAAAAGATAAAAAAATTACTCAAGAGTTCATAAAAAGAAATGCTTTTCTGAAAGGTTACATACTATAATTTAAAAAAAAATACATAGTTATTTACGAAACGATAGAAAATAATGCCCGGTGATTGGTCAAAATTTTATGTGGGCGATACAACAACCAATCACCGGGCTTTATTTTCTATCGTTTCGTAAATACGCAACGCTCCTGTTTGCATTGGTTTGCTCTTAACTAGGGCCCTAGGGTTGAAATGAAAAATTATTTTTGTATTGGATAGTCCATTTATCGAGGAAGGCTATAGGCTATAGTGAACGCGGCCAAAGTCGCGGCACCGGCTAGTTATATTAATCATTATTTTTTAATAATGAAATTCGGGATTTTTCTTATTTTTCCTTTTTATTTAAAGGCTAACTATAATTCAAAAAAATTACTTGTGAGACTGCTAGAAGTTGATGATCTGTAATTGTGTCACTTACAAAATTCAAGAACATTGACTTATAGTAATAATTCATCTAGTTATATTAATATTATAAAGAGAGATTTGTATGTTTGTAATTAGTCAAATAAGGATAATGATTGAATAAATGTTTTTACACTTAAGAAAATCAAAATCTAACGACGAATCGACGAATCAAAAGTTAGTTCAATCAATACTAATAATAAATCTGTAAGTGTTGGTATTGTATATATGTATGTTCCTCCATAACTCTTAGTGCCTCTTTCACCAAAGTCAAGTAGGCTAAACCGTCACTTAAAGTCACCTGTCACCGGGAATAATTTAGCTGATATACCTTTGCTTGTACGGTAAACGTCCCAAACATTAAATAGAAAATAATAAAAAAAATTCGCCTATCGAATGATGCAGTAAACCGAATGCATAATTCAATAAAACAGAAAAATATTTTTAAAAGTAACTAATCAACACTTTACTTGTGGTTGGTGAAAGAGGCGCTTAAACGAGTCAAATTTTCATGAAACTTGGTATATAAACATTTAGACGTACAGGACACAGGATAGGCTACTTTTTTTGCTTTTTCAACGCGGACGAAGTCGCGGGCACCTGCTAGTATTTTAATAAATGTAAGACTGGATTATCTTCTAAAACGAATGCTGTAATAGTGGCAAGACGAACCGGTTGGTACATTAACAAGTAATATGGTAATGGGCTAACCGACTTATTAACATTGTAAAGATACATTGGTACAGTCGGCCGCATAAGTCGATTAACACATTCAAAAGTGCAAAACAACGTAACTCTTAACGCGCCATAAGTCGTTGTCACGACTAGAGAACAAAATAAACTTCACGTACAAACGAACGTAAAAAGCTTCAGTAAGTAAGTAATTAAGTAAGTAAGTTGAGTGTTCAGTTGTTTTGCACTTTTGAATGTGTTAATCGACTTATGCGGCCGACTGTACCATAATAATTATGTAATACAAATTACCGCTTAACCTTGTGTTGCAACGTTAGATTTTAAGTACCTATATGAATTTTAAAAATATATTATCTTGATTGTTCATTAGGTACCTATTAGATACCTTATAAGTATACAGGGCGTCCCAAGACTATATATATGCGACATGAAGGGAAAGTACCTTAAATATCGTAGATAGGATATTTTCAGTAATAAACATTATATTTCGCCCAGGTCGGGCGAAATATCATGTTTAATTTATTTATTATATTTATAGACTACTCGCCCGCAATGATGATTCTGTACAATTAAACATAAAAACTTAAAAAAAGTTGTTAAACTAGAAACGACTTTTATTGAATGTTGTTTTGTGCAAACGTTAGTTTTTTTGGTGTCGTGGTTATCGTAAACTAATACGGAACTCTTACGGAACTACTCGAGAAAAAAATTAAGTCAATAAATATATACGTCGACATTATGTCGACATTAATTCACGACACACTACCTAATTAGCGAAAACATGCTCGGTAAGGAAAAGGCAACTACTTGAAATGGCATGTTCCAGTTTTGTAAAATGTTTGCAAAAAATATATCTAGTGAGGTGATTAAAATGGTGACCCAATTATTTTTGCGCTCACATTAATTTTAGCGTGTTACTAAATCACTCTTGAAAAACAGCTTCAAGCATACCGTAGGCCCAAATGTACAGTCGCCGACAAAAGTCTCTCACAGTATGTTCATAGTAGTGATGTGCCGGATCATTAAAAATGTAGATCCGCGGATACGGATACGGATCCTAACTTTCTTACTCAATCGGTGTCGGTGCGCGTGACCTTGAGATAATAATTGACGCCCGCTACTTGACGCTTGCATTATAAAGGTGCCAAATGATTTTAAGAAATAAAAAATCATCAATATGGAAATTAATACCTACTTTCCCATTGCTACCTAATGGTGATTAGGATAATGATGATGAGAATCTATATACCTAATCTATGAGAAGCTGTCGTGGAGGGATCCTCACAAATCTTCGATGCAGCTAGTAATAGAGCGCCACAGTACTGCTGCCTTTAGAGAAAGCTGTCGATATGCTGCGTCGAAGTGCTGGAATAGCTACCCGCCGCCTATTAGGGACCTGCAAAGTACTAATACGGATACGGATCTTCCTTCTCCAGCGGATATCCGCTGATAGGGATACGGATACGGATATCCGGCACATTACTCATCCATAGTGCTAAATGAAGATCTATTCCCACTAGTTCAATTGATTGGCTTGGACTATTGGGACTTCTAAGTCTCAGTAGTTCAATTACAATTAATCGAACTAACTATCGAACCTAAAAAGTCTTAATAGTTCAATTATAATTGGTTTTTGAACAAACTTTAAAGACAATTATCTCGTTGTTACATATGTTTTCTCATTGCGACTGTACCAGACCAGATGTCTAATAACTGCGATATATATTTGTATTACACAATATCAGAGGTTCGATTAACTATTAGAATTTTTAACGCAATCATTATGTTAAAGTATGAAGAAACGCATAATTACATTTTAAAATTAAGAACAACTTTTTGTGTTGAGTTTATTAGAAAACTAGCGACCCGACCCCAGCTTCGCTTGATGGCAACACCGAACGCGCCATAAAGTCAGGGCCGCTTGAAAAGTTTGCTGGGATATAAAAAAAGAAGGGTTAGGAAACTACAGCCCTCTACGGTTTAAGTGTCATCTCGCTCGATTTTATTGCGTACGAAACGTGCGAAATATTTTTTTAATAATCATCTCGCATATATATATATTTTATATATATATAGTATATATATTTTTTTTCAGAAACTTGAAATAAAATATAGTTAAACTTATAAATAAAACTTTTCATATTAACTATTAGAGTAGGTACTTTGTTTTATAAGATGTATAATGTTTTATATAATAAGGATATATATGACATAAACTAGCTGGTGCCTGCGACTTCGTCCGCGTTGAAAAAGAAAAAAGTAGCCTATCCTGTGTCCTGTACGTCTAAATGTTTATCTACAAAGTTTCATCAAAATCAGTTAATTCGTTTAAGAGTTGTGGAGGAACTTAGGTACATACATAGATACATACAGAAAAAAATTCTAAAAATGGTCAATTTAGTTTCAGTATGATGTATAGAGCCTATAAACACGATATCTCTGAAAACAAAGTAACTTACTCCATGACCAACCCTTACAGATTTATTATTAGTATTGGTGACTATACGCGTGGGAAGATTCTTGGTAGTGTGTTTTGACGAATGGTTGTTTTGACAATATTTTTAGTTCCGTTTGGCGATGAATATTTAAAAAAGTTCACATATTGAATATACAAATATTATTATTGTACCTACACGTTATAATTTAAATCTGTACTAATATTGTAAAGAGAGAATTTGTATTTTTGTTTGTAATAATAAATAACATTGTTTGTAATGAATAAACTAAAAACTAGTTACTGGACCGATTTTAAAAGTTATTTTACCTATAGAAAGCCACTTTAACGGCAAGTACATAAAGTCAAATAGTAAACATCTGTTGTTGTTGCTCTCTAAAAACAATTCTAAATTTATGTGAAAAATCAACAAAATAAACTTGAAATTATTACCAACATTGAAAGTAGTGACGAATATATGTGGCCAATATATTGTGAGGAACCAAAGTGCGGAAACAAGAGCAAATTTTTCGTTTTTCACACCGTTGATCAGGTTTGAAAACAAAATTTCTATCTACCCCAGTGATAGTTGAAACCGTTGAAGGTACCAACCTACAAATACAACCGTGACCACAGACAATAAAATAAAAGGTTGTGTTACCAACGCAAAAATAGTGTTGCCAACTCCAAATCAGTGTTGCTAACAAAAAACCAATATTGCCACCACTGAATCAGTATTGCCACACAAAGTTAAAAATAATAATAAAAATACCCTATAAAATGGAATTGCAAATGGAAAATTTTTGGGAAACAATGAAAAATGAGATGGCTGCACAAACAAGAGAAATAACCGAAATAGTCACCAAAAACGTAACAACAAGTATAAATGAAAAATTGTCTGCTCTTATAGAAGAAAATAAAAGCTTAAAAACTGAAATCAACACCCTACACGAAAAAATTATATCGATGGAAGAATTCAAAAGAAAAAATAATATAATTTTTTTTGGGATAAAAGAAGAACCGCGCAGCGAAGCACCAATCGAATCAATTACAAAATTGCTTGGAACGGATATGAATATACATATTAAATCACACGAAATTAACAATGCCTATCGACTAGGTGAAAAGAAAGAGAACAAAATACGACCTATTCTAGTATCATTTACAACAAACTGGAGAAGAAATGAAGTTCTCAGGAACAAGAAGAAACTAAATTCGGAAATCTATATTAAAGAGGATCTTAGCAAGGAAACCCTGGAGAAGAGAAAGCAGCTTCTGCCGCAGCTAAAAGAAGAACGGGCAAAGGGCAAAATCTGTTATTTTGTAAAAGATAAATTAGTTACTAAAGACCCGAAAGAAGATAAAAGGGACAAGAGGAAAAGAGAAAGCACTGATTCTCCAGACAAATTGTCTAACTACACGTCCAAGTCGGCTCCAAAGAAGATCAGCAAAACAAACATGCTAGACTACGTAGCACGTGGTAGATCCGCATCACTGTCATCACCAACAAGCACAAAAAACAACCAATAGACATCGACAACAGAAAACCCAAACTAACCAATAAAAACTACCTACCCAATGAAACAATGACAACATACACCCCAAGACGGCTAGTCACCGTGGGGAAAGACGACTACTACCCTCCAAAAACCACCTCCATATCTCAAATTAATACCTCCAAAATAAAGAAACAAAAAAATACTAAACACCTATATATAGCAACATACAACACACTATCTTTAAGGTCCGAAGAGAATCTACAAGAACTACTATATTCTTTAAAAAATATCAAGTGGGATATTATCGGCCTAAGCGAAGTCAGAAGAAATGGTGAAGCTATCGAGGAACATAGTCAGTTCATATTATTAATAATTAATAATTAATAATTAATAATTAATAATAATAATAATACACTATAAAGCTGAAATACCGCTGATGGATCTAATGACTCATCGAATTGTTCTCCTAGAAGGAGTAGTGGGGGAAATCCCTTTTGGTGTGGGTCGCGTAGGGGGTTTCCCCGTGACCTCCAGAAAAATCTGATATCTTCGGTATACCGTTCTGGTAAAAAGTTGGTGACGAGATCTCGAAAAGTATGAGTCGCAGAGGGATCGGGTTTGCGGAATGTCATAGAGGGTCAATGGCCGTTGCCACCGGATCACTCATCCCCACACCTTTCATACATTTTTTTTAAACTCCATACAACTTTTTTGAAATCTGCAAAGTGGAATTTCTCGAAAACCACCGGAGATAGAGGGGGGGTGTCTTCGGGGGGTGGCAGTTTCTCGCCGAAGTCCTCCCCCCGGGACCGCCCCCCTCCCCTCAACTCCCCCCCTTCGCCCCCCCTCCATACAAAATTGACCCATTTTTACAAAACAAAGACCCAAAACCACACCAAAACAATTAATCATGGCAAAAGAATAGACAAAACAAAACACACAATCCCCCCCCCCCGCGGGCTGCAAGCCCGCGGAATCGAGCGACCCACTAGTTAATTAATAAACTATAAAGCCGAAATACCGCTGACGGATCTAATGACTCATCGAATTGTTCTCCCAGAAGGAGCGGTGGGGGAAATCCCTTTTGTGGTGGATCGTGTAGGGGGTTTCCCCGTGACCTCCAGAAAAATCTGATATCCTCGGTATACCGTTCTGGTAAAAAGTCGGTTAGTGGTCCTCGGAAACGGTGCGAGATAGAAAGATGGCGTTTGCGGAATGTCATAGAGGGTCAATGGCCGTTGCCACAGAACGAGTCATCCCCACGCCTTTCATACATTTTTTTTAAACTCCATACAACTTTTTTGGACTCATCAAAGTTGAACGCCTCCTAAACCGTTGGGGATAGATGGGTGGCGTCTTCGGGGGGTGGCAGTTTCTCCCCGAGGTCCACCTCTTGGGACAGTCACCCTCCCCCCACCTCCCCCCCTTCGCCCCCCCCTCCATACAAAAATGGCCATTTTTTCGGAAAAACGGGAATATCTCCAAAACCATAGAGGATGAAAAGTCGGTGTCTATGGTGCGATTGTGTCCCACTGTGGGGTCCATCCCCCGGAATAATCGGCCTCCCCCCACTTCACCCCCTCGCCCCCCTATAAAGCCGAATCACCGCTGGCGGATTTTACGAGTCATCGAATTGTACACCCGGACGGAGAGGTAGGGGGTTTCCCGTTGGTGGCGGGTCGCATAGGGGATTCCCCGGTGACTTCCAGAAAAATCCGATATCTTCGGTGTACCGTTCTGGTAAAAAGTCGGTGAGTGGTCCTCGGAAACTGTGAGGGATAGAAAGATGGCGTTTGCGGAATGTCATAGGGGGTCATCGGCCGTTACCAGCGGACCGCTCATCCCCACCCCTTTCATACACTTTTTTTAAACTCCATACAACTTTTTTGAAATCTTCCAAGTGGAACGCCTCCTAAACCGTTGGGGATAGATGGGTGGCGTCTTCGGGGGGTGGCAGTTTCTCACAGAGGTCCAAGTTCCGGGATAGGTTTCATCACCCCACCTCCCCCCCTTTGCTCCCCCTCCATACAAAAATTGTCATTTTTTTGGAAAAACGGGAATATCTCCAAAACCATGCGGGATAGGTGGTCGGTCACTATGGCGGATAACCATCACCCCGCAGGGTCCACCCCCCGGGATAAACGCCCTTCCCCTACTTTACCCCCTTCACCCCCCCTCCATACAAATTTATGGTTTTTCGGAAAAGCGATTTATTTCAAACGGAAGGGGATTTTCTAATGCGGTGTATCCCCTCCCATCGTATAGAGGATGGCGTAGCGCACCTCAGGAATTTCCTCGATCCTCGGTCTACCGACCTGGTAAGAAGTTGGTGAGTGGTGCTGGGAAACTATGGGAGATGGAAAGGTGGCATTTGCAGAATGTCATAGAGGGTCATCGGCCATTACCAGCGGACGAGTCATCCCCACCCCTTTCATACATTTTTTTTAAACTCCATACAACTTTTTTGGACTCATCAAAGTGGAACGCCTCCTAAACCGTTGGAGATAGATGGGTGGCGTCTTCGGGGGATGATCACCTATCGTGGTGGTCCAAGTACCGGGATAGGTTTCATCCCCCCACCTCCCCCCCTTTGCCCCCCCTCCATACAAAAAGTGGCAATTTTTTCGGAAAAACGGGAATTTCTCCAAAACCATAGAGGATGCGAAGTCGGTCTCTATGGCGGATAGTCATCACCCCGCGGGGTCCACCCCCCGGGATAAACGCCCTGCCCCCGCTCCACCCCCTTCACCCCCCTCCATACAAATTTATGGTTTTTCGGAAAAGCGATTTATTTCAACCGGAAAGGGATTTTCCGAAGCGGTATATCCCATCCCATCGTATAGAGGATTGCGTAGCGCACCCCAGGAATTTCCTCGATCCTCGGTCCACCGACCTGGTACAAAGATGGCGACGGGGTCTCGGAAACTATGAGGGATGGAAAGGTGGCGTTTGCGGAATGTCATAGAGGGTCATCGGTAGTTGCCACGGAACGAGTCATCCCCACCCCTTTCATACATTTTTTTTAAACTCCATACAACTTGTATGGACTTTGTGAGCCCCATAGCTCCTCAAGGGTGGCAGTTACCTGTACGGTCCCTTTGGGTGATAAAAGTTTCTCCCGGAGGTCCACCCCTTGGGACCGTCTCTTTCCCCCCACCTCCCCCCCTTTACACCCCCTCCATACAAAATCACACTTCGATGGCGATTTTGCACCTTTAAACGAGGGCGGTCGACCCGCCGCGGAGGGTCTCGAGGCCGGGGGGGCGAATGACGAGGAGGGGGGACAGGGGGGGACAGGGGAGCGCGCAGCGCGACCCGCCCCCCCGGCCCCCATCCGAGGAATTTGCGACCCCGGACTCGAGGGCCGCAGCGGCGACAACGGTGGCCCGAGAGCCGCGAAAGTCCATCTCCTCGCCCTCCCCCTCACTCCCCCCTCCATACAAAATCACACCTAAAAGGGATTTTTCCACCCGCATAAGAGACGGCGGTCGACCCGTCGCGGAGCGAAGCGGAGCGACGGCAAGGGTCTACCGGAGCACCGAAAAAGCGAAAAGTTTGAGCCCCTCCCCCTCGGACCCCCTCAGTCGTAACTCGGAGACGGCGCGCCGAAGAGGGGTCGTGTTTGGGCTCATCGGAGACGTCTCGAAGAGATAAAAAATTTGAACCCCCCGCAACCCCCTCCGCCCGTAAAACGGAAACGGCTTGAAGCAACTGCTTCATGTTTGGGCTCATTTGAGACGTCTCGACGAGATAAAAAATTTGAACCCCCCTCCAACCCCCCCGGCTGTAGATCGAAAACGGCTTGAAACAACTGCTTCATGTTTGGGCTCATTTGAGACGTCTCGACGAGATAAAAAATTTGAACCCCCCTCCAACCCCCCCGGCTGTAAATCGGAAACGACTTGACGCAGCCGGGTCGTGTTTGGGCTCATCGGAGACGTCTCGGAAAGACAAATTTTTTAAAGCAGACCAAATTTCAAAATTTTACAATTTCGGTCTACTCAGTAGACCATGGTCAACGGTTACAGATAGACACTTCGTGTTGGGTATCATTTGAAAGGTCTCAACGAGGGTGACCTATTTAGACCTACGCCAACTCTCCCCCCCCCCCCTCCCCCCTTACTTACACCCAATTACAATTACGTCATTTATAATTATTCATTCTCGATTTACAAAACAAAGACCCAATACCCACACCTAAACAATTAATCATGGCAAAAGATAAGACAAATAAAACACACAGTACCACCCCCCCGCGGGCTGCAAGCCCGCGGAATCGAGCGACCCACTAGTTAATTAATACACTATAAAGCCGAAATACCGCTGATGGATCTAATGACTCATCGAATTGTTCTCCCAGAAGGAGGGGTGGGGGAATTACCGTTTGTGGCGGGTCGTGTAGGGGGTTTCCCCGTGACCTCCAGAAAAATCTGATATCTTCGGTATACCGTTCTGGTAAAAAGTTGGTGACGAGATCTCGAAAAGTATGAGTCGCAGAGGGATCGGGTTTGCGGAATGTCATAGAGGGTCAATGGCCGTTGCCACCGGATCACTCATCCCCACCCCTTTCATACATTTTTTTTAAACTCCATACAACTTTTTTGAAATATTCAAAGTGGAACGCCTCCTAAACCACCGGAGATAGAGGGGTGGCGTCTTCGGGGGGTGGCAGTTTCTCGTCGAGGTCCACCCCCCGGGACCGCCCCCCTCCCCTCAACTCCCCCCCTTCGCCCCCCCTCCATACAAAATTGACCCATTTTTACAAAACAAAGACCCAAAACCACACCTAAACAATTAATCATGGCAAAAGAATAGACAAAATAGAACACAATCACCCCCCCCCGCGGGCTGCAAGCCCGCGGAATCGAGCGACCCGCTAGTTAATAAACTATAAAGCCGAAATACCGCTGACGGATCTAATGACTCATCGAATTGTTCTCCTAGAAGGAGTAGTGGGGGAAATCCCTTTTGGTGTGGGTCGCGTAGGGGGTTTCCCCGTGACCTCCAGAAAAATCTGATATCTTCGGTATACCGTTCTGGTAAAAAGTTGGTGACGAGATCTCGAAAAGTATGAGTCGCAGAGGGATCGGGTTTGCGGAATGTCATAGAGGGTCAATGGCCGTTGCCACCGGATCACTCATCCCCACACCTTTCATACATTTTTTTTAAACTCCATACAACTTTTTTGAAATCTGCAAAGTGGAATTTCTCGAAAACCACCGGAGATAGAGGGGGGGTGTCTTCGGGGGGTGGCAGTTTCTCGCCGAAGTCCTCCCCCCGGGACCGCCCCCCTCCCCTCAACTCCCCCCCTTCGCCCCCCCTCCATACAAAATTGACCCATTTTTACAAAACAAAGACCCAAAACCACACCAAAACAATTAATCATGGCAAAAGAATAGACAAAACAAAACACACAATCCCCCCCCCCCGCGGGCTGCAAGCCCGCGGAATCGAGCGACCCACTAGTTAATTAATAAACTATAAAGCCGAAATACCGCTGACGGATCTAATGACTCATCGAATTGTTCTCCCAGAAGGAGCGGTGGGGGAAATCCCTTTTGTGGTGGATCGTGTAGGGGGTTTCCCCGTGACCTCCAGAAAAATCTGATATCCTCGGTATACCGTTCTGGTAAAAAGTCGGTTAGTGGTCCTCGGAAACGGTGCGAGATAGAAAGATGGCGTTTGCGGAATGTCATAGAGGGTCAATGGCCGTTGCCACAGAACGAGTCATCCCCACGCCTTTCATACATTTTTTTTAAACTCCATACAACTTTTTTGGACTCATCAAAGTTGAACGCCTCCTAAACCGTTGGGGATAGATGGGTGGCGTCTTCGGGGGGTGGCAGTTTCTCCCCGAGGTCCACCTCTTGGGACAGTCACCCTCCCCCCACCTCCCCCCCTTCGCCCCCCCCTCCATACAAAAATGGCCATTTTTTCGGAAAAACGGGAATATCTCCAAAACCATAGAGGATGAAAAGTCGGTGTCTATGGTGCGATTGTGTCCCACTGTGGGGTCCATCCCCCGGAATAATCGGCCTCCCCCCACTTCACCCCCTCGCCCCCCTATAAAGCCGAATCACCGCTGGCGGATTTTACGAGTCATCGAATTGTACACCCGGACGGAGAGGTAGGGGGTTTCCCGTTGGTGGCGGGTCGCATAGGGGATTCCCCGGTGACTTCCAGAAAAATCCGATATCTTCGGTGTACCGTTCTGGTAAAAAGTCGGTGAGTGGTCCTCGGAAACTGTGAGGGATAGAAAGATGGCGTTTGCGGAATGTCATAGGGGGTCATCGGCCGTTACCAGCGGACCGCTCATCCCCACCCCTTTCATACACTTTTTTTAAACTCCATACAACTTTTTTGAAATCTTCCAAGTGGAACGCCTCCTAAACCGTTGGGGATAGATGGGTGGCGTCTTCGGGGGGTGGCAGTTTCTCACAGAGGTCCAAGTTCCGGGATAGGTTTCATCACCCCACCTCCCCCCCTTTGCTCCCCCTCCATACAAAAATTGTCATTTTTTTGGAAAAACGGGAATATCTCCAAAACCATGCGGGATAGGTGGTCGGTCACTATGGCGGATAACCATCACCCCGCAGGGTCCACCCCCCGGGATAAACGCCCTTCCCCTACTTTACCCCCTTCACCCCCCCTCCATACAAATTTATGGTTTTTCGGAAAAGCGATTTATTTCAAACGGAAGGGGATTTTCTAATGCGGTGTATCCCCTCCCATCGTATAGAGGATGGCGTAGCGCACCTCAGGAATTTCCTCGATCCTCGGTCTACCGACCTGGTAAGAAGTTGGTGAGTGGTGCTGGGAAACTATGGGAGATGGAAAGGTGGCATTTGCAGAATGTCATAGAGGGTCATCGGCCATTACCAGCGGACGAGTCATCCCCACCCCTTTCATACATTTTTTTTAAACTCCATACAACTTTTTTGGACTCATCAAAGTGGAACGCCTCCTAAACCGTTGGAGATAGATGGGTGGCGTCTTCGGGGGATGATCACCTATCGTGGTGGTCCAAGTACCGGGATAGGTTTCATCCCCCCACCTCCCCCCCTTTGCCCCCCCTCCATACAAAAAGTGGCAATTTTTTCGGAAAAACGGGAATTTCTCCAAAACCATAGAGGATGCGAAGTCGGTCTCTATGGCGGATAGTCATCACCCCGCGGGGTCCACCCCCCGGGATAAACGCCCTGCCCCCGCTCCACCCCCTTCACCCCCCTCCATACAAATTTATGGTTTTTCGGAAAAGCGATTTATTTCAACCGGAAAGGGATTTTCCGAAGCGGTATATCCCATCCCATCGTATAGAGGATTGCGTAGCGCACCCCAGGAATTTCCTCGATCCTCGGTCCACCGACCTGGTACAAAGATGGCGACGGGGTCTCGGAAACTATGAGGGATGGAAAGGTGGCGTTTGCGGAATGTCATAGAGGGTCATCGGTAGTTGCCACGGAACGAGTCATCCCCACCCCTTTCATACATTTTTTTTAAACTCCATACAACTTGTATGGACTTTGTGAGCCCCATAGCTCCTCAAGGGTGGCAGTTACCTGTACGGTCCCTTTGGGTGATAAAAGTTTCTCCCGGAGGTCCACCCCTTGGGACCGTCTCTTTCCCCCCACCTCCCCCCCTTTACACCCCCTCCATACAAAATCACACTTCGATGGCGATTTTGCACCTTTAAACGAGGGCGGTCGACCCGCCGCGGAGGGTCTCGAGGCCGGGGGGGCGAATGACGAGGAGGGGGGACAGGGGGGGACAGGGGAGCGCGCAGCGCGACCCGCCCCCCCGGCCCCCATCCGAGGAATTTGCGACCCCGGACTCGAGGGCCGCAGCGGCGACAACGGTGGCCCGAGAGCCGCGAAAGTCCATCTCCTCGCCCTCCCCCTCACTCCCCCCTCCATACAAAATCACACCTAAAAGGGATTTTTCCACCCGCATAAGAGACGGCGGTCGACCCGTCGCGGAGCGAAGCGGAGCGACGGCAAGGGTCTACCGGAGCACCGAAAAAGCGAAAAGTTTGAGCCCCTCCCCCTCGGACCCCCTCAGTCGTAACTCGGAGACGGCGCGCCGAAGAGGGGTCGTGTTTGGGCTCATCGGAGACGTCTCGAAGAGATAAAAAATTTGAACCCCCCGCAACCCCCTCCGCCCGTAAAACGGAAACGGCTTGAAGCAACTGCTTCATGTTTGGGCTCATTTGAGACGTCTCGACGAGATAAAAAATTTGAACCCCCCTCCAACCCCCCCGGCTGTAGATCGAAAACGGCTTGAAACAACTGCTTCATGTTTGGGCTCATTTGAGACGTCTCGACGAGATAAAAAATTTGAACCCCCCTCCAACCCCCCCGGCTGTAAATCGGAAACGACTTGACGCAGCCGGGTCGTGTTTGGGCTCATCGGAGACGTCTCGGAAAGACAAATTTTTTAAAGCAGACCAAATTTCAAAATTTTACAATTTCGGTCTACTCAGTAGACCATGGTCAACGGTTACAGATAGACACTTCGTGTTGGGTATCATTTGAAAGGTCTCAACGAGGGTGACCTATTTAGACCTACGCCAACTCTCCCCCCCCCCCTCCCCCCTTACTTACACCCAATTACAATTACGTCATTTATAATTATTCATTCTCGATTTACAAAACAAAGACCCAATACCCACACCTAAACAATTAATCATGGCAAAAGATAAGACAAATAAAACACACAGTACCACCCCCCCGCGGGCTGCAAGCCCGCGGAATCGAGCGACCCACTAGTTAATAAACTATAAAGCCGAAATACCGCTGACGGATCTAATGACTCATCGAATTGTTCTCCCAGAAGGAGCGGTGGGGGAAATCCCTTTTGTGGTGGATCGTGTAGGGGGTTTCCCCGTGACCTCCAGAAAAATCTGATATCCTCGGTATACCGTTCTGGTAAAAAGTCGGTTAGTGGTCCTCGGAAACGGTGCGAGATAGAAAGATGGCGTTTGCGGAATGTCATAGAGGGTCAATGGCCGTTGCCACAGAACGAGTCATCCCCACGCCTTTCATACATTTTTTTTAAACTCCATACAACTTTTTTGGACTCATCAAAGTTGAACGCCTCCTAAACCGTTGGGGATAGATGGGTGGCGTCTTCGGGGGGTGGCAGTTTCTCCCCGAGGTCCACCTCTTGGGACAGTCACCCTCCCCCCACCTCCCCCCCTTCGCCCCCCCCTCCATACAAAAATGGCCATTTTTTCGGAAAAACGGGAATATCTCCAAAACCATAGAGGATGAAAAGTCGGTGTCTATGGTGCGATTGTGTCCCACTGTGGGGTCCATCCCCCGGAATAATCGGCCTCCCCCCACTTCACCCCCTCGCCCCCCTATAAAGCCGAATCACCGCTGGCGGATTTTACGAGTCATCGAATTGTACACCCGGACGGAGAGGTAGGGGGTTTCCCGTTGGTGGCGGGTCGCATAGGGGATTCCCCGGTGACTTCCAGAAAAATCCGATATCTTCGGTGTACCGTTCTGGTAAAAAGTCGGTGAGTGGTCCTCGGAAACTGTGAGGGATAGAAAGATGGCGTTTGCGGAATGTCATAGGGGGTCATCGGCCGTTACCAGCGGACCGCTCATCCCCACCCCTTTCATACACTTTTTTTAAACTCCATACAACTTTTTTGAAATCTTCCAAGTGGAACGCCTCCTAAACCGTTGGGGATAGATGGGTGGCGTCTTCGGGGGGTGGCAGTTTCTCACAGAGGTCCAAGTTCCGGGATAGGTTTCATCACCCCACCTCCCCCCCTTTGCTCCCCCTCCATACAAAAATTGTCATTTTTTTGGAAAAACGGGAATATCTCCAAAACCATGCGGGATAGGTGGTCGGTCACTATGGCGGATAACCATCACCCCGCAGGGTCCACCCCCCGGGATAAACGCCCTTCCCCTACTTTACCCCCTTCACCCCCCCTCCATACAAATTTATGGTTTTTCGGAAAAGCGATTTATTTCAAACGGAAGGGGATTTTCTAATGCGGTGTATCCCCTCCCATCGTATAGAGGATGGCGTAGCGCACCTCAGGAATTTCCTCGATCCTCGGTCTACCGACCTGGTAAGAAGTTGGTGAGTGGTGCTGGGAAACTATGGGAGATGGAAAGGTGGCATTTGCAGAATGTCATAGAGGGTCATCGGCCATTACCAGCGGACGAGTCATCCCCACCCCTTTCATACATTTTTTTTAAACTCCATACAACTTTTTTGGACTCATCAAAGTGGAACGCCTCCTAAACCGTTGGAGATAGATGGGTGGCGTCTTCGGGGGATGATCACCTATCGTGGTGGTCCAAGTACCGGGATAGGTTTCATCCCCCCACCTCCCCCCCTTTGCCCCCCCTCCATACAAAAAGTGGCAATTTTTTCGGAAAAACGGGAATTTCTCCAAAACCATAGAGGATGCGAAGTCGGTCTCTATGGCGGATAGTCATCACCCCGCGGGGTCCACCCCCCGGGATAAACGCCCTGCCCCCGCTCCACCCCCTTCACCCCCCTCCATACAAATTTATGGTTTTTCGGAAAAGCGATTTATTTCAACCGGAAAGGGATTTTCCGAAGCGGTATATCCCATCCCATCGTATAGAGGATTGCGTAGCGCACCCCAGGAATTTCCTCGATCCTCGGTCCACCGACCTGGTACAAAGATGGCGACGGGGTCTCGGAAACTATGAGGGATGGAAAGGTGGCGTTTGCGGAATGTCATAGAGGGTCATCGGTAGTTGCCACGGAACGAGTCATCCCCACCCCTTTCATACATTTTTTTTAAACTCCATACAACTTGTATGGACTTTGTGAGCCCCATAGCTCCTCAAGGGTGGCAGTTACCTGTACGGTCCCTTTGGGTGATAAAAGTTTCTCCCGGAGGTCCACCCCTTGGGACCGTCTCTTTCCCCCCACCTCCCCCCCTTTACACCCCCTCCATACAAAATCACACTTCGATGGCGATTTTGCACCTTTAAACGAGGGCGGTCGACCCGCCGCGGAGGGTCTCGAGGCCGGGGGGGCGAATGACGAGGAGGGGGGACAGGGGGGGACAGGGGAGCGCGCAGCGCGACCCGCCCCCCCGGCCCCCATCCGAGGAATTTGCGACCCCGGACTCGAGGGCCGCAGCGGCGACAACGGTGGCCCGAGAGCCGCGAAAGTCCATCTCCTCGCCCTCCCCCTCACTCCCCCCTCCATACAAAATCACACCTAAAAGGGATTTTTCCACCCGCATAAGAGACGGCGGTCGACCCGTCGCGGAGCGAAGCGGAGCGACGGCAAGGGTCTACCGGAGCACCGAAAAAGCGAAAAGTTTGAGCCCCTCCCCCTCGGACCCCCTCAGTCGTAACTCGGAGACGGCGCGCCGAAGAGGGGTCGTGTTTGGGCTCATCGGAGACGTCTCGAAGAGATAAAAAATTTGAACCCCCCGCAACCCCCTCCGCCCGTAAAACGGAAACGGCTTGAAGCAACTGCTTCATGTTTGGGCTCATTTGAGACGTCTCGACGAGATAAAAAATTTGAACCCCCCTCCAACCCCCCCGGCTGTAGATCGAAAACGGCTTGAAACAACTGCTTCATGTTTGGGCTCATTTGAGACGTCTCGACGAGATAAAAAATTTGAACCCCCCTCCAACCCCCCCGGCTGTAAATCGGAAACGACTTGACGCAGCCGGGTCGTGTTTGGGCTCATCGGAGACGTCTCGGAAAGACAAATTTTTTAAAGCAGACCAAATTTCAAAATTTTACAATTTCGGTCTACTCAGTAGACCATGGTCAACGGTTACAGATAGACACTTCGTGTTGGGTATCATTTGAAAGGTCTCAACGAGGGTGACCTATTTAGACCTACGCCAACTCTCCCCCCCCCCCTCCCCCCTTACTTACACCCAATTACAATTACGTCATTTATAATTATTCATTCTCGATTTACAAAACAAAGACCCAATACCCACACCTAAACAATTAATCATGGCAAAAGATAAGACAAATAAAACACACAGTACCACCCCCCCGCGGGCTGCAAGCCCGCGGAATCGAGCGACCCACTAGTTAATTAACAATAATAAAGCCGAAACCCCACTGACCGAATACTCATATAACCAACCGGGAAGGGGGGTGGGGGGGTGGAATTTTTTTACCCGGTCGTGGAGGGGGTCCGAAATGAGGAATGGGAAAAATATGGACAAGTCGATCCACCGAGGTGGTAAAAAGTTGGCCAAGGGATCTCGGAAAGTGTGAGGGATAGCCGGATGGGGTTTGCGGAAAGTCAAAGAGGGTCATCGGCCGTTACCACAGAACGAGTCATCCCCACCTCTTTCATACACTTTTTTTAAACTCCATACAAATCATACAAAACGGGATATCTCAAAAACCACCGGGGATAAAGTGGCGGTTTCTTCGGTAAGGGTCGACTATGGGAGCGGTCCAACTTCTGGGATAAACTTTATCTCGCCATCCCGCCCCGTCTATCCCGGCTCCATACAAGGATCTGTTTTTTGGCGAAAATGATGGGAATATCTCCAAAACTGTTCGGGATAGGTGGATGGGCTCCATGGCGCGTTTCCATCCCTAAGTGGGATGCTTCCAGGGGGCCATCCCATTTTTCGGGATTTCCATCCCTTCATCCCGCTCCCATACAAATTTACCGTTTTTCGGGACAGCTCCCGTTTCACCTGGAAGATGGCAAAGCGGTGCGGTCTATCCTATCCCATCGGATAGTGGGTAAAGTCTTGAGGTCCAGACATTTTCGGCACTCTCGGTCCACGGACCTGGTACAAAGATGGCGAGAGGTCCTCGGAAACTATGAGGGATAGAAAGGTGGCGTTTGCGGAATGTCATAGAGGGTCATCGGCAATTACCATCCGACCACTCATCCCCATCCCGTTCATACATTTTTTTTAAACTCCATACAACTTTTTTGAAATATTCAAAGTGGAACACCTCCGAAACCACCGGGGATAGAGAGATGGCGTCTTCGGGGGATAATCACCTATCGTGGCGGTCCGAGTAGCGGGATAGGTTTCATTCCCCCATCCCGCCCCCTTCATCCCGCTCCCATACAAAAGTGGCATTTTCGGCGAAAAGGATGGGAATATCTCCAAAACCATCCCGGATAGGTGGATGGTCTCCATTGCGCGTTTCCATCCCGAAGTGGGATGCTTCTAAGGGGCCATCCCGTTTTTCGGGATTTCCATCCCTTCATCCCGTCTCCATACAAAATTATGGTTTTTCGGAACAGCTCCCGTTTCACCTGGAACGGGGCAATGTGGGGCGGTCTATCTTATCCCGTCGGATAGTGAGTGAAGTCCCGATCTCCAGGCACTTGTGGCACCCTCGGTCCACCGACCTGGTACAAAGACGGTGAGAGGTCCTCGGAAACTGTGAGGGATAGAAAGGCGGCGTTTGTGGAATGTCATAGAGGGTCAGCGGCCCTTACCACCGGACCACTAATCCCCATCCCGTTCATACATTTTTTTTAAACTCCATACAACTTTTTGGAAATTTCAAAGTGGAACACCTCCAAAACCACCGGAGATAGAGGGATGGCGTCTTTAAGGGATAATCACCTATGGTGGTGGTCCGAGTGCCGGGATAGGTTTCGTCCCCCCATCCCGCCCCCATCGTCCCGCTCCCATACAAAAGTGGCTTTTTCACATTTGTATGGATGGGAATATCTCCAAAACCACCCGGGATAGGTGGGTGGTCACTTTGGCGGATAACCACTACCCCCCGAGGTCCACCCCCTGGGACCGTCGCCTTCACGCCACCTCCCCTCCTTCACCCCCCTTCCATACAAATCACACCTGAATGGCGATTTTGCACCTTTAGAGGAGGGTGGTCGACCCGCCGCGAAGGGTCTCGAGGCCGGGGGGGCGAATGACGTGGAGGGGGGATAGGGGGGGATAGGGGAGTGCGCAGCGCGACCCGCCCCCCGGCCCCCCTCCGAGGAATTCGCGACCCCGGGCTCGAGGGCCGCAGCGGCGGCAACGGTGGCCGGAGAGCCGCAAAAGTCCATCCCCTTCGACCATTTAGACACTGCCAAGATACAGTGACCTCAATCCACCCCCCCCCCCCCCCTTTAATACCCCGTCCGTAACTCGGAAACGGCGCGTCACAACCGGGTCGTGTTGGGGCTCATCGGAGACGTCTCGGGAAGACGAATTTTTTAGAGTAGACCAAATTTCAAAATTTTTCAGTTCCGGTTCCAGTTCCAGTACTCAGTAGACCACGGTCAATTGTTACAGGTAGACCCCCCGTGTTGGGTATCATTTGAAAGATCTCAACGGGGGTGACCTATTGAGACTATCCTCCCCTCTCCCCCGCCCCCCTCACTTATCCTCAATTCTTCACGAATTACAAAACAAAGACCCAAAACCAAACCAAAACAATTAGTTATGGCAAAAGGCAACACAAAAGTCCATCCCCTTCGGCCATTTAGACACCGCCAAGATACAGTGACCCCAATCCACCCCATCCCCCCCCCCTCCTTTAACACCCCGTCCGTAACTCGGAAACGGCGCGTCACAACCGGGTCGTGTTTGGGCTCATCGGAGACGTCTCGACGAGATAAAAAATTTGAACCCCCCTCCAACCCCCCCACACGTCATTCGGAAATGACTTGAAGCAACTGCTTCGTGTTTGGGCTCATTTGAGACGTCTCGACGAGATAAAAAATTTGAATCCCCCTCCAACCCCTCCGGCTGTAATTCGGAAACGACTTGACGCAGCCGGGTCGTGTTTGGGTTCATCGGAGACGTCTCGACGAGATAAAAAATTTGAACCACCCTCCAACCCCCCCACACGTAATTCGGAAATGACTTGAAGCAACTGCTTCGTGTTTGGGCTCATTTGAGACGTCTCGACGAGATAAAAAATTTGAACCCCCCTCCAACCCCCCCGCCCGTAATTCGGAAACGGGGTGACGCAGCCGGGTCGTGTTTGGGCTCATTTGAGACGTCTCGACGAGATAAAAAATTTGAACTCCCCTCCAACCCCCCCGGCTGTAATTCGAAAACGACTTGACGCAGCTGGGTCGTGTTTGGGCTTATCAGAGACGTCTCGGGAAGACAAATTTTTTAGAGTAGAAAAAATTTAAAAAAAATTCAGTTCCGGTCTACTCAATAGACCACGGTAAACTGTTACATATAAACCCCCCCGTATTGGGTATCATTTGAAAGGTCTTAACGAGGGTGACCTATTGAGACTATCCCCCCTCTCCCGACCCCCTTCACTTACCCCCATTTCTTCACGAATTACAAAACAAAGACCCCAAAACATACCAAAAGAAAAATTAATTATGGCAAAAAGCAACACAAAAGTCCATCCCCTTCGGCCATTTAGACGCAGCCAAGATACAGTGACCCCAATCCACCCCATCCCTCCTCTTTTAACATCCCGTCCGTAACTCAGAAACGGCGCGTCACAACCGGGTTGTGTTTGGGCTCATCGGAGACGTCTCGGGAAGACGAATTTTTTCGAGTAGACCAAATTTCAAAAATTTTCACTTCCGGTCTACTCAGTAGACCACGGTCAACTGTTACAGGTAGACCCCCCGTGTTGGGTATCATTTGAAAGGTCTCAACGAGAGTGACCTACTTTTTTGACATCTTCAAAGTGGGATACTTCCAAAACCACCGGGGATAGAGGGGCGGTGTCTTGGGAGGATGATCACTTATCTTAGTGGTCCGAGTGCTGGGATAGGTTTCATCCCCCCATCCCGCTCCCATACAAAAGTAGCATTTTCGGCGAAAGGGATGAGAATATCTCCAAAACCACGCGAGATAGGTGGGTGGTTGTCATGTCGCGTTTCCATCCCTCGGTAGGATTCCTCCATGGGCTGTACCTTTTTCGATATTTCCATCCCTTCATCCCGCCCCCATACAAATTTATGGTTTTTCGGAACAGCTCCCGTTGCACCTGGAACGGGGCAATGTCGGGTAGTCTATCTTATTCTATCGGATAGTGGGTAAAATCCTGAGCTCCAAACAATTTTGGCGTCCTCGGTCCACCGACCTGGTTTAAAGATGGTGAGAGGACCTATGAGGGAAAGAAAGGTGGAGTTTGCGGAATGTCATAGAGGATCATCGGCAATTACCATATCGAGACCCATCTCCATCCCGTTCATACATTTTTTAAACTCCATACAACTTTTTTGAAATCTTCAAAGTGGGATACCTCCGAAACCGCCGAAGATATAGGGGCGGCGTCTTCAAAGGATGATCACCTTTCGTGGTGGTCCGAGTGCCGGGATAGATTTCATCACCCTATCCTGCCCCCTTCATCCCGCTCTTATACAAAAGCGGTATTATCGCCGAAAGGGATGGGAGTATCTCCAAAACCATTTCGGGTGGGTGGGTGGTCTCCATGACGTGCTTCCATCCCTAGGTAGGACGCTTCTAGAAGGCTATCCCGTTTTTCGGGATTTCCATCCCTTCATCCCGTCTCCATACACAATTATGGTTTTTCGGAACGGCTCCCGTTTCACCTGGAACGGGACAATGTGAGGCGGTCTATCTTATTCCATCGGATTGTGGGAGAAATCTTAAGCTCCAAGCACTTTTGACACCCTCGGTCTACTGATCTGGTTAAAAAATGGTAAGAGTTCCTCGAAAACTAAGAGGGATAGAAAAGTGGCGTTTGTGGAATTTCGTAGAGAATCCTCGGCAGTTGTCACCGGACCACTCATCCCCATCCCGTTCACATTTTTTTTAAACTCCATATAACTGCCGTAGAGTTGTGAGTTTAAATCAAGAGACCAAAGCTTAAGTCAATGAATGTAGTTTTTTTACTTTTTAGATAAACTTCATATAAGATTATTATGAACTTAATGAATAAAAAGAAAACATATTTAGTGCAATAGTTTATCATGATAATAAAAATTCAATAAAATACACAAATCAATCAAATATGTATTTTGCTGCATGGGTTGCATTCAGGTTGATTCTCTTCAGTGAAGTACTTTGTGATATAATATCAATCATCAATCAATATATAATAGTAGTGACAGGCAGTTTCGTAAGTAGTAGGTAAGTATATGTTCATAAAATAAAATATTGGTTATAGGTACATATATTGAAAATAATGAATACTTACGTGCTTATTTATATTATTATTATTAATAATAAAGTATTAATATTATTAATAATAGCGTTGCTTGTGTTATAGGCGACGGTAGCCACCTACCATCAAGTGGACCGTCAGCCTGTCTGTCGACCTTAACATAAAAAAATAAAAATTAGATATTGCATGCGGCTTCGCCCGCGTAACATTTTTTTATAAAATATATCCTTATCACTCGATGATAATGTAAATTCTATTAGGTAAAACAATTTTTAAAATCGGTTCATTAGTTTTTGAGTTTATTCGTCACAAACATACAAATCTTCTCTCTTCTCTCTTTATAATATTGGTTAGTTAGTATAGATATAGTAGATATATAGATATAATGGCCTTTCGGCTTTATAGTTTATTATTATTAATAAATGAAAAACTAAGCTCCTAATAATTGTAAGTACGTAATTGCGCCATCTACACAAAGAAAAACAAAACTTGATGGCAATTTTTATTTAATACTTATACATTTAATTAATTATTATTCTATTCTATATTTTCTATAATATGTATCATCAACATAATGATAAGTAGATAGATAGAGCCTTGTATATTTTCATTTTTTTTAATTTTAAAGCGCCATCTATGCAAAGTAAAACAAAACTTCATATATTATTAAATAATAAATAAAAATACAATTTATTAACGTTAAATTTATTCCCAATAAAACAAATCATTATAAGCGCCTATTTCTCAAACGTTAATTAGGCCAAACTGTCATTCAAAGTCACCGGTAACCAGGAATAATTTAGCTAATATACCTTTGTTTGTACGGTAAACGTCCCAAACATTAAATAGAAAATAATAAAAAAAATTCGGCTATCGAATGATGCAGTAAACCGAGTGCATAATTCAATATAACAGAAAATGATTTCTAAAAGTAACTAATCATTATTTTACTCTTAGTTCGTGAAAGAGGCCCTAATTGTAATAGCGTCATCTGTACAAAGTAAGACAAAACTTCATATATATTATTATATCATTAAATGATAATATAATTAATAATTATATATAAAACTTTATATATAATTAAATTATAATTAAAAATACTTTTTTTTAACAGCTACATAAATATTCCATTTCATAAGATTTCAATATCAAATATTAATAAAATAAATATCTTCAAAAACATAACAGTTAAGGATTTAAAAAATAACGAACAAAATATCAGAGCCAATTTCTCAGAACAACAAGAAGTGGGGGCGCGGGACGAGGAATACGCGTCGCAGTGGCACCGGCAGTGGCGTCGTATTATAATTTTGAATTTTTCCACAAACCGTCGAACGGAGTTTTAAATGTTGCCCCGTTATTGTATATTCTACAAAAGTATACGATTATACGATATTTTTTCTTCCTAATATCTTCGTAATATGCTTGCAATAATTTATAAAATATCTTTCTTTTTTATAAGTTAAAAACAAAATATTGTATCAATTTCATATATTTTCACATTAATAAAAAAAAACATATTGTTTCAATGTCGATCGATTTTCATCAAATACTACACGAAAAACATATATAAAGTTTTTTTTTTCACACACTATTTCCGTTTGTACGTTGGGAACGTACAAACGGAAATAGTGTGTGAAAAATTAAAGTGTTAAACTAAGAACTTTATCATTATTTGTTTATCCATTGTTTTCTTATGAAAGAAAGAAAATGCAGTTACGTTAATAAATACTTTTATTAACGTAATCCATGCATACAATCCAAAGCTCGTATCCTACAATTATTTTATCCTGCTAAAAATTTAAACCAATATTAGAGATATATGACTTTTATAAGACAAAAAAAAAATCAGAAAGGGTTATCATTACTTTCAATCTGCACATAGATAATACACCATCAAATAAATGAAAAATGAAATGAAAAAAATGAAAAAGTGTAAGACCAAATCTTACTATAGAATGAACTAATTAATGAAATCTTCACATTAACATCTCTTTAATTTTTGACCTAATCGGAATGCAGAAAACTATATAATCTCAATGAAACAAGAATTACTCTAGCTTTACTCTAATGATATAATAATAACGAAATTATTATATTATTCTTTATTACAACATAAGTATAGTTATATACGATATAGTTATAGATAAAAAAAAACGATACGAAAAAACAAATCTTCAAAATACTTTTTAAGAAAATAATACCTATATAATAAAAAAACATAAATAATAAAGGTAATTATTAAATTTATAAACTGGTAACATTAATTGAAGAGCCACAGAGAGAAGCAAGAAAGAGAAGAGTGACATTTCATCTCTTTCTTCAATATTTGCAGGTGCGCGATACCGATGCTACGTACGAGTAGGGTTGCCAACTTTAAAAAAAATAGTATTTAATATTTTTAATAAGAAAATTGAAGTATTTGCAAGAAACAAAAGCATTTTTCAAATTTAAGTTTTTATTATTTGAAATACATATTTTTGGTGCTTTTAGCAGATGTTAACAATTGTTGGTTGTTTAAAAGTTTTCACGGTGCAGAGAATCTGGCACCATTTTTGTTTTGAGGATCACTTTTTATCCTTTCATGTTGTTTTTTTTGCATTCAGGTTTATTTTATTATTTTTGTAATAATTATTTTGGTTTGATCATTTTTTGAGTTGAGCTTTTTTTAGGAGTAACAGGTGTATCACTGTTAAAATTACTTGACATTAAAAAAAAAATTAAAACGATATTTCAATAGATAAAAAATCAGATAAATAAAAAATCATAAGATATAAACATATATAAAATAAATAATAGTGTTTTTCATTAGTTACAACTGAATCATCAGAACACAACAGAACAGAACAGAATTATCGGTAGATGTCGACTGTCATAATCTGTCATACCTGACAGTGACATCATCCGTTTCGATCAATAAATAAATAATCATTTTAAATCATGTTTACGCTGTTTTTAAATTAAGGAAGTTCTGAAATTTTGAAAACCATTCGGGAATTTCACATAAAACAAGTTATTTTGCACATCACAGTCAAGATTTGAAATGAAGTTTTTTGGCATACTTTATAAAGTATAAAGTAAAATATAAAATATACTTAAGTATTTTTTAAAAGTATAAAGTATGATGATTGGCAACCCTAGCAGATACATGGCAGCGTGGCACACGTGCAGAATCTATTTTTGGCTCTCAAGTCTCATTATTTATTCTTTCATTCCCTTCTGTTATTGAAGAGATACACACGCATTTTTAAATGCGTTTGCAATTGTTTAATAACATAACTCATTATTATTTTCTTTAATAATCACCTTATTATAAGTTCTTTTTTTTGTTATATTATTTAATTTTATTATTTTTTTAATAATTATAATAATGAGTTCATCATTGTGCATTTCTATCGGTAAGTCATTTTTTATAAGTGTTTGTATGTTTTTAACACATTATAAATTTGAAATAAATTGTTTTGTATGTTATTTCTGTTTTATACAATACTTTAAGTATGTGATGTTCGTTAACATTAAACCATCGTAAAGTTCTTTTATAAAAACTAGCTTGAAAATTTTCGCTGCTAAACGCTATTTTGTAATACCTAATTATTGATTTATGTTACATATTTTAGATAATACTAATAGTCAGATAGATAAATACATAATTTATTTCAAATTTATAGTAAATTTACAGGTGATATTAAAAAGGGTGATTTTTATATAATAGTTACGTATATTTGATTTTTTTCTGTTTCTTAATTTGCAATTATTATTATTAACATTTTATAAAAGTCATTTCGAATTTCAAAATACATTTTAAATATCTGAGGCAACAAATCTCTCGAAAATTCTGTCGAGCGTCGCGACCGTTCGGCGACGCTCGGACGGCGATGGGCGTCCGAGCGTCGCCTAGGTAGGATTTTGTTTACTTTCTGTTCAAAATTTAACGACATTTTTTATTTTATTCATATATGTTTCGCATTCTGTTTTTTTGTATTTTTGGAGTTTTTTCCTTAAGAATCGATTTTCATATAAGGCCCCGCTATGGAAATTTTATGAGAAGTAAAATTAATACAAATGTTAAATAAAA
The DNA here is from genome assembly GCA_945859745.1 of Synanthedon formicaeformis. Classification (NCBI taxonomy): domain Eukaryota; kingdom Metazoa; phylum Arthropoda; class Insecta; order Lepidoptera; family Sesiidae; genus Synanthedon; species Synanthedon formicaeformis. The sequence continues at coordinate 7,612,160 of OX243975.1, forward strand.
AGCTTTACCTATTTCTTTTGCATAACTTTAAAACTTTGAAATTTTTTTTAATTCAGTCGTGCATCGGAGCGGACACACACAATTTTTTATTTATATCGATTCTTAATTACAAATTTCGTTTCCGGAATTGCAATAAGTACAATAGTACAATAGTAGTTAGGTATTTGAAAATACGTTTTATGAGTAAGATAAAATTTTGTCAGTTAGTAATAAGATAGGTTTACATAATAATAAGAGAAACAGTAAAAATCAATTTACCTACTTACCTATCTATACTTTTTATTACTTAAAAACATTAAATAAAACATACAATTTAGAAATGCTGTTTGGCTAAGAAGCTAGCCTCATATTGTTTACAATCATATATTCAACGGGTCATTTCAAAATGGGTCCCCAGTGTTTTTTTATATTTTTGCAAAGATTTAAATCTTTGTATTTTTGACTATAAATTACTACAATCATTTAATGCTAAATGTCCTGCATATAGGCAATATTAAATCTGTAAACATTTATATCATTTATTATACGAAAAGTTATTTTATGAAATAAAGATATTTGTGTAGTAAATAGTTATAGATAGGTATTGGTAGTTATAGTCCGAATCAAACTTAATGGCGGCTCTGAACATAGTTCAAGAAAATGCGCAGAACGCAATATTAGATATCCGCGAGATGTACAGGGACGCGGGGTAAGTCCCCGCTTGCGACCCCGCGACCCGGTCTCGCCCACCTCGACTTATTTAGCTTACTGATGTGCCAACTCGAAAAAAACACAACTCGTAACTGGAATTTAACCGGATGAAAGTAAAACGGAGTAAATTATTTGTATTGTTCAGTATAACACTTGGGTACTTCATTTTAATATTAGTCCGGTCAAATTAGACCAAAAAATAAGAGTAAAGCTACCTAAATTCCTATCAAGCTGAAAATCAGTAAGATTGTTTAAAATATGATTAAAAATAAAATTTGAAAGTTCTCCATCTTTCCCCTGTATGGAAATGTTTTTATTCAAGATCAAAGATAAAAAAAATGAGGGTTTCGCGATTTTCAGCAAAACGGTAAGTTTTATCATAAAACCTTAGACAAAAATTGTAGATCATAAAATTATCTACAAAGAATGTATCAATACTTTTTTTTCCTACGAGGCACCGTTTTTGAAATATAACGATTCTCTCTTGACCGGTCTATATGTTTTAATAAAGTGGTCGTATTGTCACTATATTTGTATGAATCTGAACACTGTTTGCACTTAGCATGTCCATTCACTGTGGCGATTCAAATAAATACAAAACAACAGATTTCCTTTTAGGTCCCGGCATTTTTTCTATACAGTACTTAATAATTCGAAAGACTAACAACAAAAACAACCGACACTCCAAATATATGGGCGGAGTATTCAAACTCAAGTTAGAGAGGATTCAACTCGAATTCATAACTATAGTAAATCGAGTTGACATATCACTAATTTAACTTCAGTGTGTGTGTAACAGTGTGTAACGTTGGTACACTACGCTACGCCCACGCTCGCACCTGCGCACACCAGCACTCGTAGCTAACTTCCGAGCCATTAAGATTGAATCGGACTATACCTACAACAAAATTTCAATGCCATCTTAAGACGTACTTACACACAATACTAATTTAATTAATTCTAACTACTTCCAGCTTACTTTTTCTTTCATTATTTTAACTATTTTCTACTTTATTTGGTATGGTTTTTAAAAAGTTATTTTTTTTTAAATATGTATAGGTATGCGGTGTAACTACTTTATAAATAGGTATAGAAGATTATCATTTTTATTTACAACTAGCTGTTGCCCGCGACTTACAACGCGTATAAAATTATATAAAAATATAACATCTAAAAAAATATGAACAATATAGGTATAAAACACGTCTAACATCTTGATGATTTCTAGGGAAAAGTACCTTTTTGTGGATGAAAGGTGTCATGTATCTTACATTATTTTTTATGAAATATATTCACGTCTGTTTTTGAAAAAAATTACATCAATATTAGTATAGTCTTTTCGAAAATTTTTATTAATTACGTTTTTTCTTTGATATAGGTACTACAGATCAATCCCGATTTGAAGGTAGAAATGTACAATGTGTAGCCATGTCAGCTTGCGCTTCTGTTTATTCTGTTCTCATAAATAGACGTACTTTCTCCACGGAAGATATAGATCTCATTTTAACAAGCGGTGACAATTTATATTTAGAATTGAAACCCCCAAGTCTAGACCACCAATATCTTTATTTGTTTCCAGAAGAATTGCCTACGGAAATAAAAATAGGTACTGGGATAAATACCCGTTTAGCTTTGATAAAAGAAATGAATGACGATACCTGGGTCACTAATGGGTTATTTCCAAATAGCGATTTAGATAACTATCAAATTAGAGTTTCCGAATTAGAAAGAATATTAATTGAAAACGTTTTTAATGTAAATAATAATGATTTAATTGATAGTTATTTATTTACAGGAAATAGCTATACAGTCTCATTCTGGAAGAACGACAACCAATTTTATCTTTTTAACAGCCATGCGGTCGATGGCACCAATAGATATAATCTCGATGATGATTCCTTAAATAAAGCGCGTTTTTTCCGTTGCAATAATTTAAATCAGCTTTCCCATTTAATTTTTGCCAGTACTTCTCAGACCGGTGCTGAGTATTCAATTAATAAATTAACTTTTGTTCGCGAATTGCCTTTACCGATACAACCTCCTGTTGTAATCGATGACACGACCGACGTAGATGCATCTCTAATTAACGAAATAGATTTAGAACAGCGCATTTCAAAATTTTGTCCCGTTGTCGTTCTTACGGATTTATTAAAAGATAATCCTTCTGTAAAAACTAACCGTGTATACAAAAATTATAGGGTATCTGATACATTCAATCTTTTAGATACACCGGTTGCCACTTCCATTAAAAGTCCTATTAATCCCGTTGTTGTTCTTACGGATTTATTTCATATTAATAATTTTTTTCAATACAATCTTTTATTCCAAAATTATCGAATATCCGATCCGTTTGATCTCCTATCTGCACCGCTTACCACACGTTTTAAAAATCTTATTGATCCTATTGTTGTTCTTACTGATTTTTTAAAAATTAATCCTTCTTTAAAAACCAATCTTTTATTTCAAAATTACCACGTATCAGATCCCTTTAATTTTCTTACTAGACCAGTTGTCACTCCTATTAAAAAACGCGGTCGACCCGTTAAGACAAAAAGGGGAGGGAAATCTACTTCCGACAATAGTCGTTTACAAGCTGTATTAAAGTATCAAAATAAAAATCCTTCCGTTCATAGGGACGCGGTTAAAAAATATGTACAACAGCATCCTGAAATAAAAAGGAACGCTGATAAAACATACACCGACACACATCCCGAAGTACACAGAACCGCGGTAGCTAAGTATACAGTTTCCAATCCCCAAATCAATAAAGACGCGGTAATTAAATATAGTAAAGTTAGCAGAAATATAGATGTAGACTTGCGTAACATTAATTTAATAGCTCAGCTTCACAGCAAAGGTTTAGATAAAGTAAAAACATTCTTTCTTAAACACACATCAATTTTTGATTCAAATATTGATCAATGCTCTCATTGTAGAGCTCCTTTATTTTTTGAGGAAAAAAATCGAAAGATGTGGTGTTGCGGACAGGGTTCTTATAATGTTCTTGATCTTCCACCATTATCGAATACTTTTTACAGTCATCGTTCTTTTTTGTCCCACCCTCGAGCTTATAATAATTTATTTGCTTTCAGTGCGTTAGGGGTTTCACACGGGTTTCAGAACCCAGATAGGGGTATATATTTTTTAAAAATTCAAGGCCGTACTTATCATCGCGTTTTTGATTTATCCTATACCGAAACAACCAATCCAATCGGATTGTATATTCATGATAATCAAGAACGCGAAAGAATAGCAGAGGGTTTAAATTTAAATAGAGTAGTAGTTACAGAAATTTTAGATTTTTTACACGCGGTCAATCCTCTAATAGGATGTTTTAAAAGACTGAGTACAGAGGAGTCCGACAACGCACATTTAATTTTCGAACCGACTTCTCGACGAACCCACGGTAACATTTTAGGAGATTTACCTATGGGTAGAGAAGTTGCCGCCATTATCAATACCGAACGGGAGCCGTATGCTCCCCGAAGTATTGCTATTTGGAAGATAGGAGATAGGAGACCTCATCAAGTAGACATTTTTCATCCACTTTACGAAAGCTTTCAATTTCCTTTACTTTATCCACACGGCAATCCCGGATGGTATCTGAACAGAGTAGACAATAAAGGAAATAAATTATCACAGACCAAGTATGTGCGTTGTCTGTTACTTTCACAGAATCGTTTTTCTAGGTTAGGAAAACTATCCGAAGAATGGATGGTAGATATGTATTGTAGGATTTCAGAAGAGAGGCTCCGTTTCGTTAGTGACATGCAGAATAGGTCGTCTAGCAATGCCCCACGAACAGCTCCTATGTCGGAAGTCATAGGCGTAGCAAATATTAACCGCGAAATTAACCGCGATATAATCAGAGACGAGACAATCCAAGGGGAAAGCGAAGTTATAGCTGGTCGTGTTTATTTACCAAACAGTTTTACCGGTGGCCCTCGCTATATGAAGTCGAAATATATGGACTCAATAGCCTTAGTTACTCGCATCGGGCCACCTTCGTTCTTTATCACTATGACTTGCAATCCCAAATGGGTTGAAATCGTAAATTCCACTCCCAGCGGCCGTAATCCCGATCCTCTTATTTGCTCGCGTGTATTTAACTTAAAACTATACGAATTACTCAAAGACCTCCGTAGTGGTCATTGGTTTGGAGAGCGTGCATACATAATGCACGTTATCGAGTTTCAAAAACGCGGCCTTCCTCATGCGCATATTTGCCTCCGCGTCGAAGGAGGCGGTCCCACGAGTAATGTAGAAATAGATAAGTTTGTACGGGCAGACATACCAAAACCTTGCGAAGCTCAGGGGAGACTCCGCGAAGCCGTTTTAAAACATATGATTCACGGCCCTTGCGGACCCTCCGGTCGTACTAATTTACCATGTTGGGACTCGGTTAAGCAAAAGTGTTCGAAATATTTTCCAAAAGTAGAAACTCTGATTACTCATACGGATAGCCGAGGTTTTATTCATTTGCGTCGCGATTCTCACAATACAGGTAATATTAAATATTACACTAAAGATATTTCGGTCAGTGATCTTTGGGTCGTCCCATATAACGCTGCACTTTTGCTTAAATATGATTGTCATTTAAATGTAGAACCGACCACGCAAATAGGAATAGTTAAATATCTTTTTAAATATATTACCAAAGGTCCAGACGAATCGCGTGTAGCTTTAATACCAGAAGAGAATTTAAATGACGAGGTCGAACAATATGTAACCAAACGTTACATAGGGTCTTGTGATGCAAGTTGGCGGATTTTGGAGTTCAAAATTACATCCTGCGAACCCACCGTCAAGCAGCTCTCTGTGCACCTTGAGGGACAACAGTCCGTTATCTTTCAACCGGGCACAGAGAGTGAAGTTGCACAACAAAACCGAACGTCCGATCTCCTCACTTATTTCTGCCGTCCATTGGGTGTAGAATTCGATAGCTTAACGTATTTAGATTTTTATGAAAAGTATTTAGTTTATGCGACGCGACCGTCAGTCAAGAATACTGAAATAATTAAGTTGACCAATGGACGTTTCATAACTCGTCGGCAAAGGGGCGAATTAGTTGCACGTTTATTTTGGGTAGAGCCTAATAGGGGCGAACAATTTTTCTTACGTTTACTTTTAAGCTCTTATCCGTGTCGCAGTTATGAAGATTTAATTCGTCTTGGAGGTGACGACTGCACAACCTTTCAAGACGCCGCGAAAGCTGTGGGCATCGCTAAAGACGATAGCGAGTGTAGATTATGTATGCAGGAAGCGTGCAGTTTCATGACCGGTCCGCGTTTACGTAGATTTTTCGTACTTTTAGCCGCTACCGGCGCCCCTGTAGCTTCACTCTGGGACGATTTTAAGAATTCGCTTAGCGAGGATTTTCTATATCGGTTCCCAGACGATGTAGAAAGATCCTATAACTTAGCTTTAGTAGCGATCGATAGATTACTCCGGAAACACGGTTCTCACCTTCGCGAACAGGGTTTGCCTGATGCATATGACGATACCACCGAATTAGGTCGTGAACGTTTAGATTACGATGCGGCAACTTCACGTCAATTCGTTGACGAGTGGTTACCGCAACTATCAAACGATCAACGCGACGTTTTTAATTATATTAATAGTCTCCTTTGCGAGAATGATGATTTTCGTCAATCTCATACTTCGGCCATTTTCATTGATGGACCCGCGGGATCGGGTAAAACTTTACTTTTAAATTTAATAGCTGCTCACGTCCGTGGTAGTTTAAACGGTATAGTCTTATGCACGGCGAGTTCGGGCATTGCAGCCCAAAATTATGTAGGCGGTACGACAGCGCATAGTATGTTTAAATTTCCGTTAGATCTCGTAGACGATTTAGGATACTGGCATGTTACTAACGGTTCCCAACGGGCTGAACTTATTTCAAACTCTACCGTTATTATTTACGACGAAGCTCCAATGGCACATAAATTCTTAATTCATTTATTAGATAGATCTTTGCGCGATTTAATGCGAACCAATATAATATTTGGTGGTAAAATAATAATTTTTGCTGGTGATTTTAGACAAATTCCTCCTGTAGTGCCTAATGCTCGAAGTCCTTCAGACATTATTAATTGTTCTTTGAGATCATCACCACTTTGGTCCCAACTTAAATTATTTTCTTTAAAAACGGCACATAGGTGTAGGGACAATCCACAATTTTCTGATTTCCTTCTGAAGTTGGGCTCCAATCTATTAGAAACTAAAAACGTTCCAGTAGGTAGAGTAGTTCAACGCCTTGTAGATCTCTCTATGATATCTTATTGTACTGAAGTAGACCATCTCATAGATTTTGTTTTCCCCGACCCGATACTGACAGAATACGACATATGCGCTTCACGTTCCATACTGTCCACCCATCACGTTGGTGTTAGGGAATTTAATGATAAAATATTAACGCGTCTCCCGGGAGACATTTTACATTTTTATTCATTAGATAGTGCCATTGCAGACGACGTCGACACCTTTTTCATTAATTCAGACGTATTGAATAGGATGACTCCGCCTAATGTCCCCCCTCACGATTTAAAGCTCAAAATTAATTGTGTTTGTATGATTATGCGTAACCTTAGTTTTTCCGATCATCTCCTCAACGGAACCAAAGTCATCGTAGTCAATACGTCTCCGCGTTTAATAACTGTCCGCAAACCATTTTCCGACGATCTTTATTTAATTCCACGCATCACTTTTAAGACATCTATAACAATCGGCAACCCAATCCAAATGAGTAGATATCAGTTCCCATTGCAAGTTTCCTATGCTATGACTATCCATAAAAGTCAAGGCCAAACCATAAATCGCGTTGGAATTGACCTCCGCTCGGACGTTTTTAGTCACGGTCAATTATATGTAGCTCTAGGACGTGTACGGGAATTAGAATTTCTTAAACTTTTAATACCTAAAGATAAAATTTTCGTTAACAAGCCGTACACGCATAACGTAGTGTATCCCAATTTACTTTTGCCCTCTAATGACGATGCCCCATCAGAGCTTCCAGATGATTTCTCTTTAGGTAGTAGTATACATTTTCCAGATGCTTGACTTGACAGTTTTAATCGACTTTGATGGATTAAGGGACTAGGTAACAGTAGATATAATTCGTGGCATCCTTTACTCACACAACAGCATAAGTGATATTATTGTCCTCAAACGTATTGACACTGCAATACGTCAATTAAAACTGTTAATAATTAAATAATTTTATTAGTTTTCTTTTCACTTACTGATATTTGCATATTTTAATGGGACATAGCTTTTTCAAATTTCAAATTACATTGACACACTACATCTATCAAAAACGTTTAGGTATAGATTATTTTCGTAGGCAATTTCGTTGACATGGTTACAAATTGACGCAAAACTTTTTTATCTGTTAGTAGAATCGGTAGAATATAGATTTGAATATAGATTAGAATATAGATCGGTAGAATCGATAGATCGGTATTTGTAGATAATATATATAAGATTTTTCAATTTAGCTATCTAATTTAAGAATGTTTTGCTTAATTTTTTTTGCTTCTTTTCCCTTTTCTTTTTTTTTGCGCATTCAATTTTGCCATAATTATTATTAGTAGTATAGTTAAGATAATTGTGACTCAATCTGCTCTTAAAAAGTTGGCTTCAATTATTCACTCGATAATTTTTATTTATTTGACTAATCACGTAAGTCACGATTATCGGTGGAATAGGCCGAACATTAATTTGGATTCTCTATTCTGACTTTGTATTTCTTTGTTTATTTTTTTGTCTATTTTTTTCTCATAATTACCAATATAATTATTTGCTATCGTTTAGAACAGAGTATCGAAACGTTTGGGATACCATTTAAAAACGAGCTATGGTTCTACCTCCTGGGTGGCATGGAAACGGGCCGAAAATTTAATGCTTATGTAAATGTTAAATTAAGTAAATTTTAAAAAGTATTAAATTTTCGGCCCGTTTGGAACCACTCCTTAATGACAAATTTTATTACAGAGGAGCAGTATGTAGTAACAGCAGCAGGTACAGGCAGTTGCGAGTGCAACAGATGTAGCCAGAACACATCCGAAGCAGTTCGCACAGTCGCTCAAAATCTGTTTTTCACATCACATTAAATGATAGGTGGCTACCATAGGTCATAATACAAGCGACGTCACAAGTGCTGCAGATGCAAATTAAAAAAGGACACAACAATACGCTTTGTTATTTCAAAGTGATCTTCTATGGAATTCGATTACATCCGTTAGCTAAACGAACAAAAAAAAATTGTAAAATGAAACGTGCACTGTTTATTTTTATTATTTTTACAGATCATAAGGATCTATCTACAAAACCAACTTGTAAACGCAACCAACAGGAAGGCGCAATAACTACGCGCCATCATTGGTGTGTCTCGCTACGTGAGAAACGAGATCTACGACTCGACTATCTGGACGACTTCATGATCCAATATGTGGTGCATTCCATATCATGGGGCTGACATTACTGCGCGTGGACCACCGAACAGTTATTGTTTATTGCGTCCTGGCTGTGGTTTCTGTTTCTTCTTTTAGGTACCAAACCTCAACAATCGAACCACTTTCGTCAGGCGCCCGCTATACCTCCCACTTGCGGGTCCCACCCGGTGCCGCTGCGCTTCACCGCGAGGAGGCAGAGAAGAATTAGCCAGCCCGCAAAATGTGTGCATTAGCGGATAACGAAGGGCCACTGGACCTATCATCGCTTCTCCTGGCTCACGCTGCTATTACAGCCAAGTAAGACTTCTGTTTTTAAACATCAAACTCTACCACAATAATCATTGTATACCTTATTAGAAATAGAAAAAAAAAAATAGAAAAAAAAAATTCAAATAACTAAAAAATATCGCATAAAGCCATACAGTTCATAACTAAAAGATTTTAAATACATATTTTAATTAAGAAAAGTATTAAATATACTACTTAATTACGATGTTATCCAAAAAGAAACAATTGCTTATTTTGATTTCTTAAAATGATTTTCATTGTTATTGTTACAGATATCAAGGAAGCAGTCATTCCAGCTCATCGTGCAGTTCTGTCGACCGCAAAGAAGATTTTATTTGTTATAAATATGTATACAATGTAAAATTGAAATTCATTCCTTACTACGAAATAACACTACAGCAAAGTAATGTACTAGCAAATTAATTTTCATCCCACTTCATTCGCAAGAGCATAAAGCTCTAAAGAATAAAAAAAAATTAGCCTTATAAATCTAATAAAAATAAATGAAAAATCCAAAATTTCGTTTGTTGTAATAATGTAAACTTTTACTTATTTATCAATTCGTTGGCAACATAAATACCTACAAATATCCTCTCTTTTTTAATTATATTAAAATAAAATTGTATACCTTTTTATATTTTTTATAAAATTTAAACTGTTTTTTTTACCAATATCATCTTTACTTACTTTTATGTACTATTCAAAATAAATAAATACATACATACATACTTAACAATGTATCTATTTATTTTGAATAGTTTTTCTTCATAATATAATGTTAACATAATCTTTATAGTTTCAAAATCCTATCATTTTAAGTCAAGTATGTAAGTATTTTCTTGTAATAATAGTAAGTAAGTACGTGTACTTATTAAATAAAAATTATAAATAATTTGAACAGGTTCATTTGGTTTTATTTCAACAGGTATTTATTCTATCGAACTTCTGAAACAGTACAGATACCTATGTTGCAAAAGACAACTACCTAGGTGCTTATTTATATTATTTCAATTAATGCTTAGGTATCTACTGACAAAACTTGTGATATGATACATGTAATAAATAGCTTCATGAACGAAACTATCTTAATAATTTCTGATATTATCAAAGAATATCAGACCTATAGAATTTAGAATACCATTTTTTTAATAGTATATTTTCGAATTTTAACAGTTGGGGTCTACTCAGTAGGCCATGGTCAACAGCTAATTAAAGATAAATCCCCCGTGTACTCAACACAGGTAGACGAATTTTTTAGAGTAGACCAAATTTAAAAAAAATTCAGTTCCGGTCTACTCAGTAGACCACGGTGAACTGTTTTACATATAAACCCACCGTGTTGGGTATCATTTGAAAGGTCTCAACGAGGGTGACCTATTGAGACTATCCCCCTTCCCCCCGCCTTCTTTACTTACCCCCAATTTTTCACGAATTACAAAACAAAAGACCCAAAAACAAACCAAAAACAATTAAATATGGCAAAAGACACCACCCAACTCACAACCGCGCCCCCGCGGGCTGCTTGCAGACCGCGGCAGCACGCAAAAACTAGTTAATAAACTATAAAGCCGAAAGGCCACTCACGGGGGTGACTGACTCATCGAATTGTTCTCCTAGAAGGAGTAGTGGGGGAAATCCCTTTTGTTGTGGATCGTGTAGGGGGTTTCCCCGTGAGTTCCAGAAAAATCTGATATCTTCGGTATACCGTTCTGGTAAAAAGTTGGTTAGTGGTTCTCGGAAACGGTGAGGGATGGAAAGGTGGCGTTTGCGGAATGTCATAGGGGGTCAACGGCCGTTGCCACCGGATCACTCATCCCCACCCCTTTCATACATTTTTTTTAAACTCCATACAACTTTTTTGGACTCATCAAAGTTGAACGCCTCCTAAACCGTTGGGGATAGAGGGGTGGCGTCTTCGGGGGGTGGCAGTTTCTCCCCGAGGTCCACCTCCTGGGACAGTCTCCCTCCCCACACCTCCCCCCCTTCGCCCCCCCTCCATACAAAAATGGCCATTTTTTCGGAAATCCGGGAATATCTCCAAAACCATAAAGTCGGTGTCTGTGGCGCGATTGTGTCCCTCTGTGGGGTCCGTCCCCCGGAATAATCGGCCTCCCCCCACTTCACCCCCCCCCCGCCCCCCTATAAAGCCGAATCACCGCTGGCGGATTTCACGACTCATCGAATTGTACACCCGGAAGGAGCGGTGGGGGGTTTCCCGTTGGTGGCGGGTCGCATAGGGGATTCCCCGGTGACTTCCAGAAAAATCCGATATCTTCGGTATACCGTTCTGGTAAAAAGTTGGTTAGTGGTCCTCGGAAACTGTGAGGGATGGAAAGATGGCGTTTGCGGAATGTCATAGGGGGTGATCGGTGGTTGCCAGCGGACCGCTCATCCCCACCCCTTTCATACATTTTTTTTAAACTCCATACAACTTTTTTGAAATCTTCCAAGTGGAACGCCTCCTAAACCGTTGGGGATAGATGGGTGGCGTCTTTGGGGGATGATCACCTGTCGTGGTGGTCCAAGTACCGGGATAGGTTTCATCCCCCCACCTCCCCCCCTTCGCCCCCCCTCCATACAAAAAGTGGCCATTTTTTTAGAAAAACGGGAATATCTCCAAAACCATGCGGGATAGGTGGTCGGTCATTTTGGCGGATAACCATCACCCCGCGGGGTCCACCCCCCGGGATAATCGCCTTACCTCCACTCCACCCTCTTCACCCCCTCTCCATACAAATTTATGGTCTTTCGGAAAAGCGATTTATTTCAACCGGAAAGGGATTTTCTAATGCGGTGTATCCCCTCCCATCGTATAGAGGATGGCGTAGCGCACCCCAGGAATTTCCTCGATCCTCGGTCCACCGACCTGGTACAAAGTTGGTTAGTGGTCCTCCGAAACTGTGAGGGATGGAAAGGTGGCATTTGCGGAATGTCATAGAGGGTCATCGGCCATTACCAGCGGACTACTCATCCCCACCCCTTTCATACATTTTTTTTAAACTTCATACAACTTTTTTGAAATCTGCCAAGTGGAACGCCTCCTAAACCGTTGGGGATAGATGGGTGGCGTCTTCGGGGGATGATCACCTATCGTGGTGGTCCAAGTACCGGAATAGGTTTCATCCCTCCACCTCCCCCCCTTCGCCCCCCCTCCATACAAAAAGTGGCCATTTTTTCGGAAAAACGGGAATATCTCCAAAACCATGCGGGATAGGTGGTCGGTCACTATGGCGGATAACCATCACCCCGCAGGGTCCACCCCCCGGAATAAACGCCCTCCCCCCACTCCACCCCCTTCACCCCCTATCCATACAAATTTATGGTCTTTCGGAAAAGCGATTTATTTCAACCGGAAGGGGATTTTTCGAAGCGGTGTATCCCCTCCCATAGTATAGAGGATGGCGTAGCGCACCTCAGGAATTTCCTCGATCCTCGGTCCACCGACCTGGTACAAAGATGGCGACGGGATCTCGGAAACTGTGAGTGATGGAAAGATGGCGTTTGCGGAATGTCATAGAGGGTCATCGGCCATTACCAGCGGACCACTCATCCCCACCCCTTTCATACATTTTTTTTAAACTCCATACAACTTTTTTGAAATCTTCCAAGTGGAACGCCTCCTAAACCGTTGGGGATAGATGGGTGGCGTCTTCGGGGGGTGGCAGTTTCTCACAGAGGTCCGAGTACCGGGATCCTTGTTCTCCCCCCACCTCGCCCCCTTCGCCCCCCCTCCATACAAAAATGGCCATTTTTTTCGGAAGGATGGGAAAAACTCCAAAACCATAGAGGATAGGTGGTCGGTCTCTATGGCGGATAACCATCAGCCCGTGGGGTCCACCCCCCGGGATAATCGCCCTCCCCACACTCGACCCCCTTCACCCCCTCTCCATACAAATTTATGGTCTTTCGGAAAAGCGATTTATTTCAACCGGAAAGGGATTTTCCGAAGCGGTATATCCCATCCCATCGTATAGAGGATGGCGTAGCGCACCCCAGGAATTTCCTCGATCCTCGGTCCACCGACCTGGTACAAAGTTGGTTAGTGGTCCTCCGAAACTGTGAGGGATGGAAAGGTGGCGTTTGCGGAATGTCATAGGGGGTGATCGGCCATTACCAGCGGACCACTCATCCCCACCCCTTTCATACATTTTTTTTAAACTCCATACAACTTTTTTGAAATCTTCCAAGTGGAACGCCTCCTAAACCGTTGGGGATAGACGGGTGGCGTCTTTGGGGGATGATCACCTATCGTGGTGGTCCAAGTACCGGAATAGGTTTCATCCCCCCCACCTCCCCCCCTTTGCCCCCCCTCCATACAAAAGGTGGCATTTTTTTCGGAAAAACGGGAATATCTCCAAAACCATGCGGGATAGGTGGTCGGTCACTATGGCGGATAACCATCACCCCGCGGGGTCCACCCCCCGGGATAATCGCCTTCCCTCCACTCCACCCTCTTCACCCCCTCTCCATACAAATTTATGGTCTTTCGGAAAACGATTTATTTCAACCGGAAAGGGATTTTCCGAAGCGGTAGATCCCATCCCATCGTATAGAGGATGGCGTAGCGCACCCCAGGAATTTCCTCGATCCTCGGTCCACCGACCTGGTACAAAGATGGCGACGGGGTCTCGGAAACTATGAGGGATGGAAAGGTGGCGTTTGCGGAATGTCATAGAGGGTGATCGGTAGTTGCCACGGAACGAGTCATCCCCACCCCTTTCATACATTTTTTTTAAACTCCATACAACTTGTATGGCCTTTGTGAGCCCCATAGCTCCTCAACGGTGGCAACTACCTGTACGGTCCCTTTGGGTGATAAAAGTTTCTCCCGGAGGTCCATCTCTCGGGACCATCACCCTCCCCCCACCTCCCCCCCTTTACACCCCCTTCATACAAAATCACACCTCAATGGCGATTTTGCACCTTTAAACGAGGGCGGTCGACCCGCCGCGGAGGGTTTCGAGGCCGGGGGTGCGAATGACGAGGAGGGGGGACAGGGGGGGATAGGGGAGCGCGCAGCGCGACACGCCCCCCCGGCCCCCCTCCGAGGAATTTGCGACCCCCGGACTCGAGGGCCGCAGCGGCGGCAACGTTGGCCCGAGAGCCGCGAAAGTCCATCCCCTCGCCCTCCCCCTCACTCCCCCCTCCATACCAAATCACACCTAAAAGGGATTTTTCCACCAGTATAAGAGACGGCGGTCGACCCGTCGCGGAGCGACGGCATGGGTCTACCGGGGCACCCAAAAAGCGAAGATTGACTCCCCCCCCCTCGTACCCCCTCAGTCGTAACTCGGAGACGGCGCGCCGCAGAGGGGTCGTGTTTGGGCTCATCGGAGACGTCTCGAAGAGATTAAAAATTTGAACCCCCCAGCAACCCCCTCCGCCCGTAAAACGGAAACGGCTTGAAGCAACTGCTTCATGTTTGGGCTCGTTTGAGACGTCTCGACGAGATAAAAAAATTTAACCCCCCTCCAACCCCCCCGACTGTAAAACGGAAACGGCTTGAAACAACTGCTTCATGTTTGGGCTCATTTGAGACGTCTCGACGAGATAAAAAATTTGAACCCCCCTCCAACCCCCCCGGCTGTAAATCGGAAACGACTTGACGCAACCGGGTCGTGTTTGGGCTCATCGGAGACGTCTCGGAAAGACAAATTTTTTGAAGCAGACTAAATTTCAAAATTTGACAATTTCGGTCTACTCAGTAGACCATGGTCAACGGTTACAGATAGACCCTTCGTGTTGGGTATCATTTGAAAGGTCTCAACGAGGGTGACCTATTTAGACCTACGCCAACTCTCCCCCCCCCCCCTCCCCCCTTACTTACAACCAATTACAATTACGTCATTTATAATTATTCATTCTCGATTTACAAAACAAAGACCCAATACCCACACCTAAACAATTAATCATGGCAAAAGATAAGACAAATAAAACACACAGTACCACCCCCCCGCGGGCTGCAAGCCCGCGGAATCGAGCGACCCACTAGTTTTATTATAAAGGCGAAACACCAGGAAAACATGGAGTGGGATTCTTAATAAAGAAAGAACTTAAAACCTTTGTAGTAGAAATAATTGGTATATCAGAAAGAATTGCTATACTGAATATAAAAATCCCTCCAAACAAAGAAATATGGTCTATCGTGCAAATTTATTCGCCAACCGAGCTATCCACTACTTTAGAGATCGAGTCATTCTACGCGTCACTTGGTACTGCCATAAAGGAACACGCACACAAAAATTGCATTATAATGGGCGATTTCAACGCACAAGTTGGAACACCAAGAAATGGAGAAGACATAGTGCTCGGTCCATACATTAGCGGCAAAAGAACAAGAAACGGTCAAAAACTAATGGAAATAGCTTTTGAAAACAACATGAAAATATTAAACAGTCAATTTAAGAAAAAAGCCTCGAGACGATGGACATGGATCTCGCCAGACGGCCGATATAAAAATCAAATAGACTACTTTCTAACGAACAGACCTAAATCATTTAACGATTGTGGAACTATCGCAAACCTCAATTTCAATAGCAACCATAGAATGCTCAGAGCATGTTTAAATACTTCATCCTCTTTAAAATTAAGTCGACCTTTTAAAGTAAAAACCACAATATCAAACAACAAAGCAAGAATAGCAACTATCAAAGAACAACTTGACTCCGTGAAAAATTTATCTCTTCAAGACCTAAACACTCAACATAAATATAATATTATACACAATATATTAACAATGACATCAGAGAATAACATTAAGGCCAATTTAAATAAAAACAAACACATATCAGAAAAAACCCAAGAACTTTTAGAAAATAGATCTAAACTAATCAACACACGAAACAAAACCAAAATAATTAGAGAAAAAATAAGCAAGTTAAGCAAAGAGATAAAATCAAATATTAGAAAAGATAGAGAATATTTCAGACGTCAGACTTTTGAAAATCATATTAATAAGACTGGAGGTGTAAAAAGAGCCCTAAAATTTTTATCAGATAGAACGAACTGGATACCAAACATGAAAGACCAACACTGCAAAACAAAGACCAAACGGTCAGACATCCTATCGATAGCGACAAATTTCTACGAAAATCTGTATGCCAGCAAGAACCAATTGGACAATACTGATTTAAACAATTACGATAGTGTACCACCTATATTACCGGAAGAGATAAACAAGGCAATAAAAACACAGAAGAAGGATAAAGCTCCAGGTCCCGACGAGATCAATAACGAACTACTTTTAGAATGCAGAAACCATATTGTACCACCACTCAAAAACATTTTTAACGACATATTATGCACTGAAAGAATTCCAACACAATGGACTGAATCGACAATTATCCTTCTTCATAAAAAAGGCGACAAATTTGAAATTAATAACTATAGACCAATTAGTCTGATGTCTAACATTTACAAAGTTTTTGCGAAAGTAATACTAAGCCGAATAACTAGATCTCTTGATGATAACCAACCTAGAGAGCAAGCCGGCTTCAGGGCTGGTTATTCAACGCTGGACCATATACATACAGTAAGGCAAATTTTCGAGAAAAACAAAGAATTTAATGTACAATTCTATTGCTGTTTTATTGATTACAACAAGGCTTTTGATTCAATAGAGCACGAAAGCATCTGGCTTTCTTTGAAGAATCAAGGAGTCGAACATAAGTACATTAGAATCCTAAAAAACATATACACTAATTGCACAGCTAGGATAAAACTGGAAAAAGAGGGGAAGGAAATAAAAATAAAAAGAGGCGTTCGTCAAGGAGACCCGTTGTCCCCGAAATTATTTACGGCTGTACTGGAAGAAATTTTTCGGAAAATGGAATGGGACCAGTATGGACTAAATATAAACGGGGAAAATCTTTCCCATCTGCGATTCGCTGACGATATTATACTATTTGCCACAACGAAAGAGCATCTACAAAACATGATCATAGACCTAGATAGAGAAAGCCGCACGGTAGGTCTGACAATGAACACCTCTAAAACTAAAGCCATGACAAATTCATACGAAGACCCTATTATCATAAATGGCGAGCCAATTGAATACGTGGAAGAATACACCTATCTAGGCCAACAAATATCAAATAAGAATATAATGTCAAAGGAAATAGACACTAGGATCGGGAATGCATGGAAGTGTTACTGGAGTCTAAAGGAAGTAATGAAGAATACAGAAACTAAAATGTCCATCAAATCTAAATTGTACAACACCTGCATTTTACCAGTTCTAACATATGGCTGTCAAACGTGGGCACTCACTAAAGCACAAAACAAAAAACTAATAACATGTCAGACCGCAATGGAGAGGAGTATGTTGAATATAAGGAAATCTGACAGAATAAGTAATAAAACTATAAGAAAACTCACGAAAATAGAAGACATAACGACGAGAATCAAAAAACTTAAATGGAAATGGACGGGCCATACAATGAGAGGTATTGAGAAGTGGAGTAAGTGTGTAGTATTCTGGTACCCAAGGAATAAAAAAAGGAAACGAGGTAGACAGTACCAACGTTGGGAAGACGAAATAAGAACAGTGGCAGGAAAAACATGGACCAGAAGAGCGCTTAACAGGACGGAGTGGAAGAATATGGAGGAGGCCTTTGCCAAAGTTGGGCAAGCAGACCAAGATGTCGATGTCAGTGGTTCACCCGAGCCGCAAAATAATAATGTATCAGTGTAAATTAAGTGTCTGAATAAAAGGCTTTTATTATTATTATTATTATTATTAACATAGGCTAATAATTTATAAAGTTACGCGTACGCAGTCGCGTGCAACAGCTAGTATAGTTGGTAGGGGAGCCCAAGAAGGGATTTTTGGATTGCCAATGTATATACCCCACGTGTCTCCGATAACGGATATTATTAATCTGACGGTTTGGTTGGTGGGGTTGGCGGGGGTGGGGGTAAAATTTTAAATACAACTCGAGCGCGTCAGATTTTCAGAGGGGATGTTAAGTGAACCTAAACTAAGCTCCCATTTAAAATTCAGACGATTCGGATGTAACGCAAGCTCGTGGCAGCTTTTTGAAAATGCAAAAAATATTTTTGACGAGTCTCATTTTGTAATACTCGAGCGCGTCAGATTTTCATACAGACGGTTCAGCCTAAATTCCTGATCGTGCTGATTCTTAATCTGACGATTATATGGAGGATTTTTTAAAATACATCGCCTACGAAATTTTGAACGCCTTTAGACGCTCACCCCACCGCTGAAATGAAAAACTTCATATAACCTTTTTTTCTTCTTACCATCCAATCTTCAAAGTCCAATAGGTCCCCACGACGCTCGAGTGACTACACATTTAGCATCGTGGGCTCCCTAACCATTAAGGAACGCATTGCACGTTGCCTGTTTACGGCACTATATTGGGCATGCGATCGTCGGATTAGATTCTTGCAAACCTGTTTCGCTGAACATACCTACTCACTTGTCGAGATTGCGTCATACAAACCGCATACCGCTGCTAAGCTCCAATGGAAAAAATACTCGTCGGAATATTAGTACAGTTAGCCTCAAAAAAAACCAGCCCATCTTTGTAACCACAGCCAATACTAACCACAAATATTATTACACTAGAACCCTCAGAATTGTTTTTTTTAAAAAACTAGCAGCAGCCCGCGACTTCGCCCGCGTAACTTTGTAAATTATATACTAAAACCTTTAACGAGAACCGATAATATGTAATATACATATCTCGATAATATGTAGTGAAATATGCAGTGATGAAGACAGCAGACAGGCTGACGGTTTCTGAAGTTTTTGATTTTGACCATTTAGTTTTCAGAAATCAAGTATGTAACTCCTTTACATATCTTTTATAGTACTAACTGTTGCACGCAACTTCGTCCGCGTACCTTTATAAAACGTAGCCTATGTTACTCACTGATAATGTAGCTTTCTACAGGGAAAATCGGTTATAGCGACCTTCACTTGAACACAAAAATTGGTCGTTATAAACGGATAGTCATTATAAGCTATATTAAATCTTTATAGGCATTCAACAGGGACCTTGCCATTTGGTCGCTGTAACCGATATGTCGTTATAACCGAAGTCGTTATATCCGGTTTCTCTGTATTTGCTTACTGTATAATAAGAATTTTTAAAATCGGCCCAGTAGTTTTTGAGTTATGTGCGTTAAGAGCGGGCATAAAGAGAAATAGCCAATCCTAGATTTGAATTTTATCTAAGTAAACAAAGTCTAATTTAATTAATTTTTTTAAATAGATAAATACATTATAAATGAAAGCGACGTCTGTAACAGAAAACATAATACAATGAAATTTTCTCGATAGAAAAAAATCACCAAGTGAGCTCTCATTTCCATCGATTTTAGTTTTATTTTCAAAATGACACACCTTACAAAGCTAAAAGTGTATCAGTAATTTCACTTGACATATTATCTAAGGCTGTATGTAACAATTTTTCATTTGACATTGTAGTTTACGAATAATTAATATTTAATACTTTTGGCACTTATAACATTTTTATTGAGCGAGATGCGCTATCTTCCGTCGCATGTTGTGCGTAGTTCTACGTATTTTGTGTCACTGTCATGTCCAAGGGGCCACGCGGGTGAAATTACAAATTTTGTTTGCTTTATACCCATTCTTAACCCTTACCTACTGTTCTGTGACCTCGTTTAATATCTCATCTTAGAATCTTCAATCGAGTAACACCTAACAAGTACATCCACTACTTGCCCATTGTTTTGTGTGTGCTCAGTATGTGTGTGTGTGTGTGTGTGTGTGTGTGTGTGTGTGTGTGTGTGTGTGTGTGTGTGTGTGTGTGTGTGTAGTAGTAGGTGTGTGAGAAAAGGCCTAAACGCTCACCAAACAATGGTTGCACAATAGATCTTTTCGTATTGAACATTTTCAAGTAGGTTTTAAGTGGGTACGAATATTATATCATTGTTAAGTTATTATGCAAGTATTTTAGCACCTGTCAAAGTGTGTTTGCAAAGGCCAAATGTCACGCAAGCGCACTATAGGGCCAATGCAGACAAATTACATATAGATAGATAGTTAAATGGAATATTATAATATTACTAGTACTAGCTGCGACTTCGTCCGCGTTGGAAAAGAAAAAACTAGCCTATCCTGTGTCCTGTACGTCTAAATATTTACCTACCAAGTTTCATGAAAATCAGTTAATTCGTTTAATAGTTATGGAGTAACATACATACATACAGAAAAAAATTTCATCCATGAGAGGTCGGTTTTTTTTTTGTTAAAAAGTGTTATTGTATGTTTGTAATAAACTCAAAAACTACTGGACCGATTTTAAAAATTCTTTCACCTATTATAGAAAGCTACGTATTAGCTACTAACGTAGGCTATAACAGCTAGTCATCAATACTAATAATAAATCTGTAAGTGTAGGTAATGTATGTAGTTATGTATGTTCCTTCATAACTCTTAAACGAATTAACTGATTTTCGTCAAACTTGGTAGATAAAAATTTAGATGTACAGGACACAGGATAGGCTACTTTTTTCTTTTTCAACGCGGACGTAGACGCGGGCGCCAGCTAGTACTTAATATAGACCTTAGGTTCATAATGTAACAATCGATCTAACTGTAAAATAGTTAGTCCGTGAGAAAAGCCGATTTCACATGAGTACCGAAGTCAGTTAAATCGCTACTTGATTATACATGTATGAGAATCTATTTTCCGCATATTTTCTTCTTCGTAACAAGGGTCCATTAATTATTTCCACGTGAAAAAGTAACCTCAACTATTTTTTGTTGTTGTAGGGACTTGTTAGGTATATAACCTTCGTTGTTAATACTTATTGTATAATACTTTTTCGTTTACTTTTTAATATATTTGATATATCATATGTATATTGTCATATTTGCTTGTAATCAACTTGTCATTGTTTCTTATAAATTTTTCTCTTGTAAATATATTTCTATCCATTGCAATCCATATGTTTAATTGATAAAATCACGTACAAAGCATTGTTTATTAAGCGCCTCTTTCACCAACGTCAAGTAGGCTAAAACGTCACTTAAAGTCAACTGTCACCGGGAATAATTTAGCTGTGCCTTTGTTTGTACGGTAAAAGTGCCAAACATTAAATAGAAAATAAAAAAAAATCGCCTAACTATCGAAGGATGCAGTAAACCGAGTGCATAATTTAAAATATAACATAAAATGATTTCTAAAAGTAACTAATCAACGCTTTACTTGTAGTTGGTGAAAGAGGCGCTAAGAATAACAAGCAATTATAAAAATACTGGCTGGTTCATGCGACTTAGTACGCTGTGTAGTTCGTTTTTTGAAAATTCCACATGAACCTAATTTTTTTCCAGGATATAAAGTACCCTATATGTTAATCCAGGTAATAAAGTATCTGTGTGCAAAATTTAATGCAAATGTGTTCTATCCGTTTGGGAGCAATGATGCCACAGACAGACATGTCAAACGTATAACACACCTCTTTTGCGTCGAGCATTCAAATAGCTGAATTTCTTAATTTAACCGACTCCAAACAATAATTACACTCTCAAATCGTAAAGTTCATAAAGAAAGTAATTATAAAAAGAAAAAAAAGGTGTTTTACGGTAAATAACTTTCGTCAGTTTGAGTCAAGATTTTTAACAACTTTCCCTTCGCATAACGCAACTCACTCTTTTTATGTAAATACGCGAACATGTATAAAATATTATCTACGATCTGGTTGCCACTTGCCATATATCGCCACACCCTGGTCACACCTGTTATGTGAAATATTATGTGAAAATCATCTTTAAAAACTTTTTGGAGTTTGCTCCTTAAGGTGAAGTCAGCTTTTCTCCATACAAACGTAGAAACCTAATTACTCCGCTGTTTTATGTTTAATTTACAAAAGTAAGCATGATACCGATTTATCTTGTCGTCAACTAGGTTCCTTGGCATACAAACTTAAAAAATAGGTATTAATTTAAAAGATATGATCCATGAAAAATCCATATTTTAACACAAGTTTTAATGCAACTTTGAGGGTGAATAGGTCACTCCAGTGTACAAAAACTCCAAAATACTTTGCGTACGAACATTGATTAGTTATTTAAGAGTACAAATAACTTTACAAGAAATAGATATATTCAGTAGTTTTGTCATAAAGAGTATACGCCCAAAGGTCTGTTTGTGGTTTCTTTTTTGGTATGAATCATTGTCCATCTCACTCGACTGCTCTTCCCGCGCATTGTGCTGTGTGAGACAGAATGAATTTTAGCTACACGCACCGATGAGTTCGAGCCGCCAACTTGTGTCATCTTAAGAATCGATTTCATCAGTCATCACTAACTATTATAAAACAAAGTTCTCCGCCGCGTCTGTCTATATGTTTGTTCGCGATTAACTCAAAAACTACTGCACCAATTTTCATGCTGTATTCACCAATGAATAGAGTGGTTCTCGAGGAAGGTTTTAGTATATAATTTACAAAGTTACGCGGGCGAAGTAGCGGGCAGCAGCTAGTTTACAATAAGGTTGTTGAGCCAGTGTGATTTACTACCTACTTTATGTATGCAATACAAAAATAGCCAATAACGAAAGGTAGGCGAGGTTTTTGCCTTAGAGAGAACAGACGTACGTACGTTCTGATTTTGACCTTGAAGCTTACAAAAAGAGACTTTCAATGAAAAATATCTACATAAAAATTATAGGTTGTAGATAATTTGAGAATAATCGGTGCGCATAAAATTACTCAATAATATTCCGATAGCCACCTCTCAAAAAACTTAAAAAAATATGTTATTCTACACTAATATTATAAAGAGGATTTGTATTTTGGTTTGTAATGAATAAACTCAAAAACTACTGTTATTATTTTAAACTATTTATTTTAAAAGTAACTATTTTAAATTTTTTTTCGCCTATAGAAGGCTACATTATCATGGAGTAATATAGCTAGGCTATCAATCAATATCAATACTAATAATAAATCTGTAAGGGTTGGCATGGAGTAAGTTACTTTGTTTTCAGAGATATCGTGTTTATAGTATAGGCTCTAAACATGATACTGAAACTAAATTAACAATTTTTAGAATTTTTTTTCTGTATGTATGTATGTATGTATGATCCTCCATAACTCTTAAACGAATTGACTGATTTTCATGAAACTTGGTAAATAAACATTTGGACGTACAGGACACACGATAGGCTACTTTTTTCTTTTTTAACGCGGACAAAGTCGCGGGCACCAGCTAGCGGGTACACAGGTACACTAGCGCTACACATTTAAAAAAATATTACCTCGTGACAAAAAGTAATTATTAATAACGGCTCAATCAGGTCCCTCGGTAAGTATGTCTACATTTTTTTAATAATCCTTACTAATATTATAAATGTGAATGTGAGTTTGTTTGTTACGCTTTCACGCAAAAACCACTGAACTGATCACCATGAAATTTTGCATACACATTGTCTCGGACACCAGAAAGGACATAGGGTATATTTTATAAAGTTACACGGGCGAAGTCGCGTGCAGCAGCTAGTACTCTATAAATTGTGAACTCTAGAAAGCATTTACTGGTCTAAGCGCCTGTTTCACAAACGTCAATTAGGCTAAACCGTCATTTAAAGTCACCTGTAACCGGGGATAATGGAGCTGATATACCTTTGCTTGTACGGTAAACGTCCCAAACATTAAATAGAAAATAATAAAAAAAATCGCCTATAGAATGATGCAGTAAACCGAGTGCATAATTCAATATAACAGAAAATGATTTCTCAAAGTAACTAATCAACTCTTTACATGTAGTTTGTGAAAGAGGCCCTAAGTAAGATATAATATATTAAATTGAAACTTACCTTTCCAATACGAATCCGTTATGAAAGAAACCCTAACCAGCACATATACAGTTTTCAACACAATATCTAGTTAATAATTCAATAGCCTATCCTTAAAAAAATATAATAAAATTATGCAAGTTACTAAATAAATCCATAAAAAAAATGCGGCCGCTACACACTACAAGACACAAACTTGTTTACGTGTTAAGAAATTCCTTTTGAATTACTACACAGACACTTCAGTGAAGTAAATAACTGCACAAATAATCATAATTTATATGTTTCACACAGTTATTTAGTTTTTAAACGCTAACACAAGAAGAAACTGTACTTTCTTAAAAACTGGTTTCTGCGTAAGCGCAACACGTCCGTCCGCTCTACCGTTCGAATAAACTACTGTTTTGTACAGTGTTGCCAACTGTTGCCAGCCAGTGTGCCGCTGTATTTCAAAAATAGAACTAAAGATGAGCAAAATATTTGGGAATTTAGAAGCTATTTTATAAAAAAAAAAACTAGCCGTCGCATGCGACTTCGTCTGCTTGACTTTATTAAAATGGAGCCTATGTTACTGGCTGATAACTTAACTTTCTATATGTGTTTTTTTTAAATAAGGTCCAGTAGTTTTTGAGTTTATTCATTACAAACAAAAATACAAATCTTTTCTCTTTATAATATATTAGTTAGTTGATTTATTAAAATCAATTCAACTAACCTCTTACTTATTTAAAAGTAAAAAAAAAAACTTTTTTTTAAAATATTAGGTGCTGTTATGATGTTCTTTAAACGACAATGTTCTGGTCTAATTAAGAAAAATTAATTCACAGTGTCATTTTTGTTTTGAGTATCTTTCGAGATTTGGTTTTTATTATAATAAATTTAATTGGCGAAACCTAGCTTGAGCCAACCTTGAGAGAAACTTTCCTGTGATGGTGTAGGTACATGGTTTACTTTAAAAATAACCCTCAATATGAATGAAGTTAGATTTAGCTCAAAAAAGCGCTAAGCTGGCAACACTGTTCGGTTTTGTTTGCCTCTCTTTGTCTCTTTCTTACTCTGTGCCTTGAATCGCCAATCGGCGTCTTGCGTTCTCCAAAGAACATATTAAACGAACAAATTAAAAACAAATTGTTTAACAATATCGCCAAGTCTTGAAGTTACAACTTCAAATGGTATTGTTATAAAATACTTTTTGTAATTTAAATAATATGGAACCTTATTCACACAAATTAATATTAACTTCTTTGAAATTATAAGATATTCTTGATTATCCTTCTATCCATGAATGAAGACATAATTAAAATCGGTCCAACCGTTCTCGAGTTTTGCGGTTAACAACACAGTTAGTGATTCACTTTTATTTATAAAGATTTAAATTCAACCAGTCGTATGAATGAAAGCTATTATATCAAAGGTAAATAAACCTTATAATGAACGCGCTATTGGTTAAGTTTGCTTGAGAGTTACGTAACGTGGAGTTGATCACCTTTGAAGAAATGCTGTGACAGGCTGTGGCCTCGAGGTTTGCCGATTCTTGTAATTCACTCATACATACATACAATATTATTATATTCTTACTAATAATCGCCTGTTGCGATGTCTAGCACAGACGTTTTTCAATCATACGTGTTAGGAATCCTAATTAATTCTAGTCTATCTATACCAATCCGTACTTCCGTACTTAATATTATTTTGTATTGATATATGGATGTTTTACTCTTTCACACATCAAACTACTACAACATGGAACCCGCGTGCACTAAGAATTTTATGGAACATTTAAAAGTGACATATGCGTAGAGCATGAACTGTCATTTAAAACAAAACAAACATAATAATAAGTACGTAATTTAAAGAAAATGTGACTTTACGTCAACCCATTAGAGTTTAAAATGAAATAGTAGAAGTTGATCGTTACTACCTTTTACCATTGACGCGTGAAGGCAAGAGCCCGCTATGATTCTGTCAAAGGCGTTCTTTTTATGTGTCGCTTTGGCATTTGTGATGCAAATTCCATTGTAGTATTTCGATGCTTTCACACAAAAACTAAGTACTGAATGGATTTCAATGAAACTTTACAATAACATAGTTTATACATCAGAATAAGACATAGGCTATATAAGACATAAAAAAGATAAAAGAAAAAGAAGATATTGTGTGGATTAGGGATTGGGCGCCACTGTCGTCACAGTGATAACATAATTTTACCTTTCAACGCGGACGTAGTCGCGGGCACCAGCTAGTTTTTTTTTTATATTTTTAAAAAAGTCGTGGGTTTTTATTGTTACTTCTTTGTAAAAAAAATGTGAATTGCACCGTATAGATAAAGAGAAAAGGTTTGTAATGAAGAATCTCAAAAACTGCTGTACCGATTTTAAAATTTCTTTCACCTATAGAAAGCTATTATCAGCGAGTAACATATGCCTCTATTTTATATTTAAAAACCCCTTTTACATAACTGTATAGAAATCGTGAGTTCAACAAAAAAATTAATACACGTGATATTTCAACATTGTGGCCGTATTGGGTATTGGTATAGAATAGAGTAAATTATAATGGCATAGCAATATTAGGTAATTTAGTACAGCCGCTACTCAATAGATGGCGCCAACCCGTGAAGTTATATCGCGCTATAGTTTCGTTTTCCTGTTATGAGCAGATTGTGTCATTATCCAAATTTTAGGTAGAGTAATTTATAGAAAGTAATTTAACATAAACTTTAATTTTTGAACTGAGATAGACCTTTTTGTCTGTCTCACATCTCATTCATATGATCTAGCCATTTAGCCAAGCCAGGACAGGACAGACAGCCTGCCTGCCTGCCAGTGCCAGACTAATGGTTGGAATGGAATTTATGGAATGAATGAATGAATTGAAAAGGGGAGACTAGGGTAGGGCTAGGGAATAGGGAATTATTCAGTAGTAGTGGGCTGTAAAATTGGGAACCTGTTCCAACTGTTCCGGTGACATCGAAATAACCATTTACCTGTTATTAAAGAACAGCCTGTTATTTTTTACAAGATAGTATTTACTTGATGACCTGTTCCAAACCTGTTCTTGTTTCACTACTGCTACCACATGTTATACATGCAACACACATTTGACACATTGGACTGAAAAATCTCCATGATTTTACAGGCTTAGGACTGTCAGATTTATAATTTAAACTAATACTGAAACTAGTCATTAGGTTAGGTACAAATATGGTTTACACTACTAGGGACTTAAACAAAGGCACTAAACTAACTAGATATTTACAGTTATTCTTAATTACACAAACACATAAAAACATTTAAGGACAATTTTTTTTAATGAAATATGAAAAATTAATTTACTCAAGAAAAAGAAAATCAATAAACGAAATACGAATGAAAAATTTAAAATTGAATTAAAATATTTGAATTTTGAAATGTCACTGTCATAATATTGATTGACATAAAATTCACGTTCGGATACATTACTGTAATCATAGTTCATTATCTTTTTGCGCTATTATATATATATATATATATATATATATATATATATATATATGTATATATATATATATATATATATATATATATATATATATATATATATATATATATATATATATATATATATATATATATATATATATATATATTTAATTAATTTACTCAAGAAAAAGAAAATCAATAAACGAAATACGAATGAAAAATTTAAAATTGAATTAAAATATTTGAATTTTGAAATGTCACTGTCATAATATTGATTGACATAAAATTCACGTTCGGATACATTACTGTAATCATAGTTCATTATCTTTTTGCGCTATTATATATATATATATATATATATATATATATATATATATATATATATATATATATATATATATATATATATATATATATATATATATATATATATCGTTAATAAAATAAAATAAATATGAACGTGAACTTAATCTACGTTATAATGTTCAGGTTCAGCTTTATTATTATTTTATTTTAATAGATATAATAATATGTATACTAGCAACCCTTTTGCTTGTTACATTAAAATATTGTTCCAGTTTCCGAACGCCATCGGCTGTAATAGGTGTATCTCTTTTTAACTAAGGTAAATTGAATGAGACAGCTTGTTCCGGAACAGGTGAACAGTTGGATACTTTCATATTCGATCTATGGAAGTATCTAACTGTTCACCTGTTCCTAGTACAAACATGATAGAACCACAGATAAAATTAACAGGAACAGTTAAATCGGCTAAGACGTCACAGTTCCAACCTGTTCATTTAAAATATCTGTTATTTTTACCTGTTACGATAAATACGCCTCACTCCTATTATTCAGGGATGCCTGAATTGCCCGATGCCCGATACGTCGCTTTGTATCATCGATCTTTGTTTGTATCGTATCGTAACGAATGGGCGGTTTTCCATTAACCACGGTACGGCCCGGCACGACACGCCGGGGCTTCGTTTTTCCACTGAGCCGGTGTTGATCGGCCGGTTTACGTCCTTGGTAGGGATGTCGCCTACCCGCCACCATAGAGTAACTTTTTATATACTGAGACACACACACGCACACGGCTACAATTCATATACAACACACATGCAGTTACGACGGCGCCGGCGGGAGTCAAATGCCAAGCCGTGCCGTGCCGTCGCTAATGGAAAAACGAGCCATACATTTTTGCTTCCCCGGCACCGCCGTGCCGTGCCGTTGCTAATGGAAAAACGCCCAATCGCAACTAATTGTATCGATACGCGATACCTACACATATCGTTCGTATGCTTTTGTATCGATATTGTAAATATCGTATCGAAAATATCGTATTAAATTAATGAAATAAAATGAAACTATTACTTACCTACTCTACTAGCCTCTCGTATGCCGAATTGCCGATACTTTCTTAGTCACAATAAGTACAAAACAAAACTCACTGATAAGTAAAGTCACAGAATATACATAATTTAAAAATTTAAAATCATGTTGAAATGAAATGCTTCCTTTATTAATTAATTTTGACATTTCATACATTTGTCCAAAATAATCGGTTATTCCGTTTTGCCATGCCCAAAGAGGCCCGAGCTCGAGCCCGACACCGGCACAGACATATGTGTCGTTCATTGTAAAAGTGAACTATCTCCTTGTAACTGAATTTTAGAATAACGAGCTTTTTGCGAATTATAGTGTAGGAAAAAAAATAAGCATTCATTCATTGTTTTCATCTATGGGATTTTAATGCAACTATTGGAGTTACTTCACTTTTATATTGAAAGTTATGACTAAATGTGATAATATTAGGCAAGAAAAGATGGTTTTAAAAATAGGGAGTTACACCACTTTTACAATAAACGACACATATCTGTGTTCCGGTCCCGGCATTCAAGAGGATAGTAGACAATCTAGACATTTTCCACGAATGAACCAGGCAGTCCAGTCCAGGCACAAATTAATTTCGTTAATTTCCTCCCTCTAAACATCTAGTATGGTGCACTGCAATTAGGTCAAAAAACGACCAAACCCCAACATTAAAAGTAAAAGTATCATTCCAGCTCCAAATTGTTCACCACTCATTGTTTGTTAAAAAGTTCCACCATTTTGGTAGAAGGGTTTAAGGTAGAGAAGTTGGATTTTATCAGTTTTTCTTAAATATTTCGAAAACTATGCGGTTTAGCGCAAGAGTGTCCAGAAGAAAAATAATCTACATTGAATTGCGAACAAAAATGGTCAATAGCATAATCTTGCTAAAGTGAACGGTTCCAGAGTTACGGGGATTATAAAATAGCAGTTATTGGTTTTTTTTCTAGATTTATGGAATCTAAAAAATTCGAAACAAAATATCGTCTAAAATAATCATTCTACCTCGTAGTTATGAGAAATGAAGTTGTAGAGTAGTTACTTAGCTTTAATTTAGCACAATTATTACTTACTTATTAATTACTAGCTGGTGCCCGCGACTTCGTCCGCGTTCAAAATGTTATATAACCTAAAGCCCTCTCGCGGTGAGCAGTCAAACGATAATAATTGTTTATTAAGACAAACGTCTTAATAGTTTTGCTACTGAACGATAGATGGCGTTAATCTAAATAAGAATGATAAAATATACTTACTTAAAAACTGTCCGTTGGAAAAAAAAATTATATATATATTATTTTAGCCTGAGATTAGCGCGTACAACTAAACAAACAAACTTCAGCTTTATATAGGTATTGGTATAGATAAAAATAAGTCAGAGGCAGTAATATTTATAAAAATCATACACTTTTAGGTATATTAGGAATCTAGTATATATATATAACGTAAATAGATTAATTCAACTTCAAAGACCTGAAAAGGTTTCAAGTTTTCAACCACTTTCTTTCTTTTCTTTATATATATAAAAATATTGTTAATTTGTGTACGCATCAAAAACTCGAGAATGGATAACCTTTTTCAATTCGGTTTTCGCCCATGGAAAGAGGGATAAACGGGGAAGATTTTCATGAAAATTGCAGGTGAAGCCGGGAGCGTAACTCTAGTTTTATAATAAAACCACAAATTTAAATTTTTAAAGTTTTAATTTTACAGTGAAGTGACAATTTTTATGTAACTTTACCTTCGAGATCAATGTCCAAAATATTATTGTCTGTGTGGTCACCACTTACCGTCAGTCAGACCACCGTTTTACCTCAAACAGTACATCATATTATAATATAAATAAATAAATACATATTTTAATATTATATTAGTTAGTTAACCGCTGATTTATTGTAATATAATTTTTGACTAGATTCATAATCAGATTGCATTTTTTTTTAGAAATTATCATTTTTTTTTAATACAAAATCTATATGAGAATACTTTTTTTAATACTATAAGCTCTATTTTTATTAATATTTCAAGTAAATAATCCACACTTACGTCATCTCTTGATACAATTTAGTCTCTATTGTGACGCGTTATAAAGTCTATTTTCACATTACGTCAAACTATTTTCTATGTACAGGGTGTTTGAAAGACTGATGCAAAGTTTTACAGGGGGGATGAAAACTTATGTCTTTTTTGGGAGTTTTCTTCTCCTTAGGAACCGGATTTTTTATATACAGGGTGGAATTTTGTAATGCCACCTGAAGGGAAATTACTCTTAATACTGTAGATAGAAACTATCATATTTTTTCAGTTTGTATCTTTTTTATTTTATTTTTTAAGTTTACTTAAACTGCAGTTAGGTTAACTATCCTTAGGGCCTCTTTCACAAACTACAAGTAAACTGTTGATTAGTTACTTTTAGAAATCATTTTCTGTTATATTGAATTATGCACTCGGTTTACTGCATCATTCGATAGACGATTTTTTTTTATTATTTTCTATTTAATGCTTGTGGGACGTTTACCGTACAAACAAAGGTGTATCAGCTAAATTTAGCCTACTTGTCGTTGGTGAAAGAGGCGCTAAGATATTTATAATATTCTAAGCGCCTCTTTCACAAACGTCAAGTAGGCCAAACTGTCATTTAAAGTCACCGGTAACCGGGAATAATTTAGCTAATTTACCTTTGTTTGTACGGTAAACGTCCCAAATAGAAATAAATAGAAAATAATAATAAAAAATCGGCTATCGAATGATGCAGTAAACCGAGTGCATAATTCAATAAAACACAAAATGATTTCTAAAAGTAACTAATCAACACTTTACATGTAGTTTGTTAAAGAGGCCCTTAGACATTATAATATTCTAAATAATCTAAAATTTCAAAACTTTGCATCCACCTTTAAAAAACACTCAGTTCAACAATTATAATATATTATAATAAAATTATAATACTATTTTATTTTAAATAGGAATAAATAAGCACATGTTATTCTAAAACATAAACAGATCAATACAATTTTTTTTTTTACAATTTTTTACAAGTTTTTTTATTATTATTTACAATATTAGCTCGAGTGACAAAATTACAATTTATTTTTTAAACAATTTTTACTAAACCACTATGTTTTATATTATAATAAAATAAATAAATTTTTCATTTCACTTAAGTAAATAAAAATTATTAAATTAAATTTAAATTTATCGAATGTGTAATAAAATAAAAATTATAATACATTTTCTTGATTAAAAACTAAAAAATACTGACATGGCATTTTTTTTAAAAAAAAAAACCCAAGTACGTGTATGGCGACATCTATCGGTGATGCAACAGAGACAACAATAAAAATCACTTTTTTTTTGTATATAACATCGAAATACTACAATGGAATTTGCGTCACAAACGCCAAAGCGGCACATAAAAAGAACGCCTTTGACAGAATCATAGCGGACTCTTGCCTTCGACGCGTCAATGGTAAAAGGTAGTAACGATCAACTTCTACTATTTCATTTTAAACTCTAATGGGTTGACGTAAAGTCACATTTTCTTTAAATCACGTACATATTATTATGTTTGTTTTGTTTTAAATGACAGTTCATGCTCTACGCATATGTCACTTTTAAATGTTCCATAAAATTCGTAGTGTTTTGTATGGCACGCGTGTTCCATGTTGTAGTAGTTTGATGGTATGTATATAATAATACCATATAAATATAACTAAACTCCAATAATATTTTGGATATATTTTTGTTTGTTTTTTTTTTTAATTTGTTTATTAAACTTGTTTTTTTTTTTTTTTTTTTACGAATCACTCAATAAAACTCAGCCTTAGTGAAAACGCAGGCACTGGCGACTATATTTTTCCTAAAAGTTAACGGTGAAAATCGCATCAGCCCGGCACAATCCAGCTGTCGTATATGTGCGACCAGTCAACGTGTTTGAAGTACGGATGGTTTTTTATCTCTTGGACGCCATCTTTACCGGAACCGAGTCTTTCGGACGGCTCGTATGTCAACAGCTGGAAATTTTGAGCGATTTTTCCTTTCACATTTTGAAAATCCCCACAATACAGGCAATAGAGGAGCGCCGGTTACTCTTATCCGTAATGCACTAAATTACTAATAGGTTAGGTTAGGGTTAGGTAAAATAGGTTCAGTATCACGTACTGACCCTAAATGCACAAAATCCTTACAAATTAGGCGGTCGGAAGTGCCGCCATTTTGACGAAAAACCGTTTCGGCCTATATCTCCATAACGGTGCACTTGAGGCCCAAGATTTGTTTAATGCCCATAAAGAAATCGTAAAAGTCGAATAAGTCGTAAACGGTAAGTGATAGAAAAAAAATTATTGGACAAGAAAGATAGGAAATTTATTTATCTACAATAAAGGTTATTACCATTTCTATCACTTACCGTTTACGACTTATTCGACTTTTACGATTTCTTTATGGGCATTAAACAAATCATAATAGTCGAATAAGTCGTAAACGGTAAGTGATAGAAAAAAAGTATTGGACAAAAAAGATAAGAAATTTATTTATCTACAATAAATGTTATTACCATTTTTGGTCTCAAGTACACGGTTACGAAGATATAGGCCGAAACGGTTTTTCGTCAACCGTTTTATATATATATATATATATAATATATATAATATATATATATATATATATATATATATATATATATATATATATATATATATATATATATATATATATATATATATATATATATATATATATATATATATATATATATATATCAAATATATATGTATATATCAAATATATGCATATTATACATCGTTAGAAGCGTATTTTTAAGTAGCATTAAATGTTTTAAGTACTTTTATAATAAACTGAATACTAGAAGAGATATAAGCATATAAGTTACTTTTGAATATATAAAAAATGATCAAAATATACTAAATATGGAATAAAACAACCATAAATCTTTTTGAAACATACAATACGAAGGAATGTGATTGTATTTTTGCAATAAAAACCATTTTCCATTTTTGGAATTTTTGTTTTATGGCCCTTTAGTTTTTAAGCAGCGATATATCAATCCGTGCAATCGTCAATGCATCGGTGAGATCCGCATTCAAATCGGTTCAGCCGTTTTTGAGATAAGCGTGCACAGACATTACTTATGTATGTACTTTAAAAAAAAAACAGTGGCACTCCGTGAGTGCCGACAGAAGTGAAAACTTGAACAATTACGTGTGTATTTTTTGAATCGTCACTAAAGGTACAGAGGTGTCGGTTACATTACATCACAAGTCGCGAGTTCAATGGTTTTTTTCCCGAAAATGTTGACGACCTTTTTTTTTTTGGAATATAATATCACTGGCCGTTTTCTATTTTCATTTGAAACTACTGTGTGTTCTTTTATAATTGTCAACAGAGGTGTCGGTTACATTACGGTTACATATGTCGCGAGTTCGATGGTTTTTTCCCACCATCTCCAAAAATGCCAAACGCGCCTAAAAAAAGTTTTCACTTCAAAACAAAAATATTAATCACAACTTTTCGCCTATTAAACTGTTGTGTGCAAAAAGCGATTCTAGTAAATGCGTAGTCAACGAAGAATAAGCCAACCACAGATCTTCGGAAACGCGCGCGGCCCGGCGCCCCGCTAGAGATATGGCATATTGGAACAAACAACCGTATCACTAAAATTGTGCACACTCACGTAGGTACAAATAGCACACAATGACAACCGACCCGGCGTATCCACTTAGGGTCAGCGCGCACCGACGGAGTGGCGGCGATAAGACTAATGAGCTATCATTTGAAAATCGACTTTAGTTTCTTTAGCTGAAGATTCACCGAGCGCCGCTCGACCGCGCTTGCCGACGCGAGAGTAGTTTTTCATTATTATACCACTTTCAATCACATACTGAAGTAACTAAAGTCGATTTTCAAATGATAGCTCATTAGTCTCTTCGCCGCCACTCCGACGGTCCGCGCTGACCGTTATACGCACACAACTGCCGTGACGGACCAATAGCATTTGTTCGCTCCGCTTCGACGGCCGACGAAACCAATGCTACGTAACCGGCGGTTACGTGTGAAGGATTATTTTTCTTGCTACGAAACTATGT
Organism: Synanthedon formicaeformis; assembly: GCA_945859745.1. Lineage (NCBI taxonomy): Eukaryota > Metazoa > Arthropoda > Insecta > Lepidoptera > Sesiidae > Synanthedon > Synanthedon formicaeformis. Next base: position 7,647,319 of record OX243975.1, read on the forward strand.
AGTTACGTACAAAGAGGTTTTTTTTTCTACCTACGAAACCAGTTTCTGACACATCTTTACATTTGTTTGAAAGGAACAAAACACATTTTTGTATTTTGTTAAAACACAGAGGCATTGCTGTTGGCTATTTCGTAGAAAGAAAGAAAAAAATCTTTGTACGTAACTTGTTTCTTAGTAAGAAAAACAATTCTTGTCACGTAACTGCGGTTGGTTATGTAGCGTTGGTTTCGTAGGCGGCCGACGACGCTTGTTGTTCGTGACGAAACCACGTGATTGAATTTATATCGAGCTAGACTAGACAACTCCGAGGCACGCTCTCTATTCTTTAGCGGTGCCATATTATCTGTAGCGGGGCCGCGCGCGTTTCCGATGATATGTGAAGCCAACTTTCACACTTCACCTGAGTGAGGATGGACTCCGCCTCCAGGGACAATCCCTCGGGCACCTGCAGGATGGTGTGACTGGTGAACCCGCCGCGGTGGTGGTAAGACAGGGGCTGTGGAATCGAAGCGTTTATTCCGGTGAGAAACGGTCCCGTGACCACAAGCAATGGAGAAATTTCACTATCACTATCAGACTATCGTGATCGTTCATGGAAGACGATTTTAATGTTCATGTTATTATTTTTTAATACAGTGAATGAGCACTTTGGCAGTTCTATGTGAGTGGTATATGATAAACTTACGTGTATGTGTGTATGTATGTATTTATATGTCTAATACTAGCTGGTGCCTGCGACTTCGTCCGCGTTCTCTAAAGCCTCTATAGCCTTCCTCGATAAATGGACTATCCAACACAAAAATGATTTTTCAATTCGAACCAGTAGTTGTTGAGATTAGCGCATACAACCAAACAAACAAACAAACTCTTCAACTTTATATATTGGTAAAGATTTTGCGAAATTACCTGGTCCTTATATATATGTATTATATTTATTTACGTATAATTATGTATCTATAATTTATTGTGTATACTGTATATATACATATGTACATACTATGTTGTTATTATTAGTATTTTTTTAATATTTTTTTTTGTACTTATAAATTTAAATTTTTCTATGTAAATATTTGTGAACTGTGTTGGTTACAAATATTTACAAGCTGTGAGGTTAGCTGTTAAATAAATAACATAATTTAAATAACAACTTAAAATGTGTTATTGAAATCTAAAAAAAAGTATTTATCACACTCACCATCCCGCACAACAGCTCGTACAACACCGCCCCGTAACTCCAATAATCGCACAGCTTATCCCGCGCGGGATCGTCCGAGCCGTCCCGTACGCACACACGCCCGTACAGCTCCGGGGCGATGTACGGCGTACCCCCCGTCTGGTACCGGCGTACCGTGCGCAGACTCATCTCGAGACCCGCGTAGCCCACAAAGTATGTGAGTATGATCTGACCCCGGTCGCCGAGCAGGATGTTCGACGGGTTCAGGTCACGGCAGATCACGCCGGCGTTGTGTAGAGTGTCGACGGCCACGAGGAGTTCAGCGGCCCAACGGCGTATAGCCCCGGCGGGCAGTATCGCCATCTGCCCAAAACATAATTTAAAACGATTAGAGACGACAAAAGAGGACACTGTGCCAACTGTTGGGCACAGCGTGTTATAAAAAAAATATATGGTGGAATTTTTTTTTTTTTTTAGTATCGAGATCGTGCAGTCCATCATGCAACGAGTACTTTATAAAATATGATATGATATATCATGAAATGGCTAAAGGGACAATGAATCTTATTTAGTTTTTTTTTTCTAATGTTAAAGTCGACAGACAGACTGACAGACTTGATGGACCGTCAGCCATCAACGTGTCAGCGTCATCGTTAGTTGAACTAGTTTAGTGCTTTCAATGCACTTATAAAGACACCTACAAAAAATATTTCAGCCCTTTTTGGGACTAAATATGTAGGTTTTTCTTTTTATGTTAAGTGATGGTTGATGGTAAGTGTCTATCGTCGGTTATAATACAAGCAACGCCACATGTACTGCAAGTGTGCTGCAGGCCAGAGTAGGACTGGGGATAGGGATTGAGACGGGATAGGGAAATGGGCTCTGGCATCGCTTACTCACTCGCCGAAACACACCAGCACATATGCCGATATTTCACGGGGGTCTCCTGTAAGAGAGGTGGCTATGTCGTCCTAAACTACTAAGCACAATCTAAACTAATAATCTTTAACATTACCTTATTAACTGGTCTGTTATCGAGCGGAGTATCGATTCGATCGACAGACACCGCTCTATCGACTTCGTCCACATCTTTATCGATGAACTCTATATCGTCCACATCACTAGCTCCCACCGGCACATCACTGACCGACTTCACTTGACTCAACACTTTATCGACATCGCTCAGCAACCTCTGAGAGTTCAACACCAACTCTTTGGTCGACATGTCGACATTTGAGTTTTCCACATCGCGACTAGTGCTGTCACCGCTGTCGACATTTCTCTGCTTCGACGGCTCGGGAAATACGTTGTCCAGATTGACCTGTCTTACTGGTGTGTTCGGGACAGATTTGGCGTAATGTCGAATGTAGTCAAACAGTCTCTGTCCCGGCGCATAGGACAACACTAAAAATATAAGGTTATTTGTCTCTATGAAGGCGTGCAGGGGTACCATGTACGGCACATTTGTCGGCAAAATCGGCTGCCGTGTTTCGTTCGTGTGCTGGAGGACGTATTCGTCGAATTCCGTCAGATTGTGCGGTATTTTTTGGATCACCTGAAACGCGTCAAATTGTCAACGTTAAAACGGGTTTGCAGTCGAGTGTACACCGTGGTCAGATCGTCCAGTTAATCGTCAGTATAATGTACACTGACAGTCCAGTCCAGTCCAGTGTACATTATAATATAATACACGTATAATGTATTTATATGTGTACATTATAATGTACACGGACTATAGTGTACACTGGTTTACATTTTCACGGTTTACACATTTTCACACTAGAGTGTACACTTGATTACCTTTTCACGGTTTACACGTTGAGCGGTTCCGCCCAGTCAGTGTACACTATAGTGTACACGTAGGTCAACACTAACTATCGTAGGTTAACACTAACCTAGGATGCCGTAGACACTTATAACACCTCGTTTTTGGATCGGGCATTGGATGTTAAAAGGACCTCAAATCAAAACCTTATTTTTTGAGGGACTTTCTTTCAGCTTTAGGTAAAACGTAGGAGAGCTAACCTTGATCGCATAGCAGGTGTTCTGTGCTGAGTGCAGCACTAGCATGAGTCGGTCTCCTATGACGCCGAGCACCTTGTAGTGCGCCAGCTGCGAAGGCGGTCGCCGCAGCATGGACGCCGGCAGAGGACAGAGGAGCGGTCGAGGCGTCTGGCAACTCTAACCACAACAGAAGCCATTTTAGAGAGACACTTACAATGGACAAGTCTATGACGACAAGTTGTTAGGGTTCTTGCCGAGGAGATATAAGCATAATATAAGTTACTTTTGAATATAATTATATAAAAATATCAAAATATTCTAAATAATAATGGAATAAAACAACCATAAAAGTATTTTTGCAATATACAATATGAAGGATTGTGATTGTATTTTTGCAATAAAAACATTTTTGGATTTTTTTTTTGTTTTATGGCCCTCTAGTTTTTAAGCAGCGATTTATAATATTAATATGTAGTGTTTACTCAATACCTGTTGTTCCAAATCACGCAAATGCTCCTTGTAAATGTTTTCTGCGTACGACAGATACTTGTTGGTTTTCTCCTTGATTATGGCGCGTCTCTGTGCGTCCGAATCGGCTGAAAGTGTTTTTCAACGATATATATCTCTTTATTATTAATTTAGTTAGATTTATGGTGCAACATGTTTAATGATAAATTGAAGCAGACAAGCTGGCTGTCCGATTCATAGTACATAATTAAGTGGCACTAGAGTCACAACACTATAGAGGGGTATAAAACCGTCGTCATAGCAATGAAGATGACTGTCTTTATTTACTCAAGTGTTCTTTATATGGATTTGTATGGGAATGCGCTAACTACATCAACTCCGTAGCGTCACCGGATCGCCTCGCTTGCGAGGTGTCCACGCGCGGACGGCGAGTTGTCCACTCGATGATAGGCTCGCTGCTCGCATGCTTGCCTCACGTGAACCGCGCGATGATTACAGCGCGCGGTTTACGCGGAGCCGGTGCGGGGCGCTCCCCGCCACCCCTTCATTCCCAGCCTCTCTTCTGAACGTGCCGGACGCATTTTCTTCATCATCAAGACTGACAGCTATCAGGGCCAGTTCACGGATTGTAAAATTTGACATCACTAACACGTGTGCACCTAGAGCCAAACCACAGATAACCCCCATATAGATTCCGCATAAAGGCAATTTACGCGCGCAACACATATATGCTTTTGCTATTATATAAACTGCGTTGAATAATCGCCACTTTAGTGCCAACCAGGTCTGCGAGCTGTGAGCACGTCGCCATTATTATCAATTTAAAATTTGTTTTGTATCCAAAAATAAGTTATAATGTCTACTTGTGCTATAAAATGGTGTGGAAAGTCGTCTAGAACATCTAGTTACCAAAAAGATGGCCTAACGTTCCACAGGTAAATAAAAATTTTCATTTCTTATAATCATTGCCGCCATATACCAGAGGTCAACGTAACCTGGCTTAAAAATGGCGCATGTAATGCATAGTGTTGTAATGATTTGAAATGCTCTAATTCGTCGATATCGATATTTATCGTAAATTTTAAGGAGTTTATGGAAAACAAAACTTTTTACAAGAATTTAACTAAAGGCTTCAGCGCAATGTAAAAAATGTTAAAAATCCAAGATGGCGGCCAACTTCTTCGTTTTTGGGCCGATTTCGATGAAACTCGGTTTTGGTGGGTATTTTCATAAGAAGACAACAGCGCTTTGTCAAAATGTCATAAATTCAAAGATGGCGGCCAACTTCTTCGTTTTTGGGCCGATTTCTATGAAACTCGGTTTTGGTGGGTATTTTCATAAGAAGACAACAGCGCTTTGTCAAAATGTCATAAATTCAAAGATGGCGGCCAACTTCTTCGTTTTTGGGCCGATTTCTATGAAACTCGGTTTTGGTGGGTATTTTCATAAGAAGACAACAGCGCTTTGTCAAAATATCATAAATCCAAGATGGCGGCCAACTTTCCTTCTTATCCATAAGTCTTATCCATAACTCAGAACTAGTAGACAAATAATTCTAAATTTTATTTGTTAAAGGTTTCCTAGATGCCCCTAAAAGAAAAATAATTGGATTGACACAACTGGTCGTGGAGAGGAAGGAAAATGGAAAAAAAATATTATTTATAAAAACGTTTTTTATGTCCCTACTTTAAGCCCCTTAAATCTAATAAAAAAGTACAAAGACTAGACTAAGCGCCTATTTCTCAAACGTCAATTAGGCCAAACTGTCATTTAAAGTCACCGGTAACCGGGAATAATTTAGCTGATATACCTTTGTTTGTACGGTAAACGTCCCAAACATTAAATAGAAAATAATTTAAAAAAATCGGCTATCGAATGATGCAGTAAACCGAGTGCATAATTCAATATAACAGAAAATGATTTCTAAAAGTAAGTAATCAACACTTTACTTGTAGTTCGTGAAAGAGGCCCAAGTCTAAAACTAACCTAAACTTAACCATAAACCCAATCCCAACCAATGCCAAGCCCGGTCTCAATTTCGAGCACCTAAAGGATTATTTTTTACATTATTAAACTTTTAAAATACCTATTCAATTAATTTTAGAAATTATCAATAAGAAATGTTAGTCGATAAATTAATTAGTCTCTCTTGCCCCATCACTTATTTTTTACTTTATTAAACTTTTAAAATACCTATTAAATTCATTTTAGAAATTATCGATAAGAAATGTTAATCGATAATTAATTAATCTCTTTCGCCCCATCACTACAGTTTTTATGCGCAACGCATGCGGTCCGCCAAATTCGGTGAGCTTGAATCAGTACAAATCTTCAATAATGCGGAATCTATATGGAGGTTATCTGTGAGCCAAACGCTAACTGCTCGGAAATTTGTTGACCACGCGAGGTCCACTCGTTGACCACGCGAGGCCCACTCGTTGACCACGCGAGGCCCACTCGTTGACCACGCGAGGTTCACTGGTGACAACGCGGCGTCCACCCGAGGACCACCTGTCGACAACAAGTGGACGCCGAGCAACGAGACGGTGCTGGTCGGCTGCCGGGTGGCTCTAATGAGCTTGTACTATAGAGAACTCGGACAAAGTCGCGGGCACCAGCTAGTATATTTAACTTACACAAATTATATAAATTATTTGTTTCATCATAATCTCTCTTGTAATCAAACAATAAATGTAAAAAATCCATGTCAGTTTTCCAAACACAATGGCTGTTATCACGACACTAATATACATTTATTTTATCTATGAGAGACGATATCGCGATATCGCTTTGATTGTGATTAGGGATGTGCCTGATATCCGTATCCGTATCCGTTAATTTTTGGCGGATCTTTTCCCTTATTAATTTTTAATTCATAGCTGAAATTCTACATAATATATAGGTCAATTCCATTCAAATTATTTTTGATCAAACATTAATTGGCACCTTTATAATGGTCAAATGGCGGGCGTCAACTATCGTTTCAAGGTCACGTGCACTGACTGACACCGTTTGAGTAAGAAAGTTAAGATCCGTATCCGTATCCGCGGATCTTGACACCAAATATCTATATCTGTATCCGTATCCGCGGATCTTGACACCAAATATCTATATCCGTATCCGCGGATTTTTAACGATCCAGCACATCACTAATTATGATTCAGTCGATTTATTGTAAGTTAAGGGACCTGTATATAAGTATGTACTTAACACGATAACATAGGATATTTATGGTTACAGCAAGTTAAAGCGTCTGTGACGTTTCTTGTGTTATTGGCGACGGTAGCCACCTACCGTAGACTGTTTGATGACCTTAACATAAAAAAAAATTGATGACAATGATGCTTTTGATCTTGATAGCTGCAAAGATGAAATGAATACGAGTCGTTGGGAATGTATGTGAAAAAAAATACTCACTACGCACTCCGATGAGCATTTTCTCTATGCCCGACTTGTAACATTCGAATGCCCTCGTATAGTCTCCCATGTCTTCGCACTTGGCTGCCAGATTCAGCATTATGCCAGCTTCGAACACATAACTGTCCTCCGTTTGAGGATTAGTCCCGCTTGTCAGATATCCTCTAGAGTCTTCCGAGTACACCGTGCTATCCATCGAGTAAACCGTGCTATTCACCGAGACGACATCCTCGGACGCATTGGCATTTCTGCCTATCCTGTAATCCTCGTATCTGGACGTCGATGGCTCTTCGAAATTAATCAGATCCGGCAACACTTTGACACTCGGCTTGCGCTTGTCTATGGTGACCTTGTTCAGTTCCTCGTAGAGGTCACTGTTTATGCTCTCCAACGAGTTGAGAGATTCGAAGCTGTCCGCGGTGGACATTTTAGGCGGTGGCTCTCTCAATTCGACATTGGTCGCCTCGTAAATGGGTATTTGGGAAACGTCTGTCTCGTTTATGGTGGACATGTTGTTGGTGCGTTGTGATGATTGATGGGAATGTGCTGAAACGACATTCATTTTTTTTTAATGAAATGCATTTTAGATCTGTTTTGTCAAATTTGTTCTATCATAGAACTAAGTTTAACGAATACCTACTTCTATATTGTGACCGAATCATGTGTCCAATTTCGGTCACAATATAGAAGTAGGTATTCGTCAACTAGTTCTATTTTAATTTATTATTGTTGTTAGGATCAAACTTGAAAAAGAAAATCTAGTTAGCCTTAAGCATTAGAGGTCTGGGTGAATGTATGTAGCAATGAGACCCTATATAGTTTAGTTTGTTGTGTATTTTTTTTTATGTTATGGTCATCAGACAGGCTGACAGTACACTTATTGACCTCGCCTATAACCTTTCATAAAGGATACACTAGATTCAGGGGGTGGGTAGTTACCAAAGTAACAATAAACATCGTAATTATTGAACTCCGCGAAAATAAATTAATAATTGTGTTTACCACTGTGCAAAACAATTGAATAATCATCGTAATATATTCAACTATACTGCAATTACGTTTTTGTCAAGTTTTTACTACTCAATCATCAAAATCCGGTGAAAATTTTGGTTACCATTGTCAATGTTCTGGAAGTTATAATAAGCCATTGCCGCTTGTTTGGTAGTAATAATAATTGGAAAGTGCTCGATTGGTGTGTTATTCATGCGAAGCAGTGAAATTTTAACGTAAATTATTACATAATTCAAGAACTTAGAAAAAAAAAAAAAAATTGAAAAAAAATAAAGTAAAGATATACGAGGAAAGCTACTGTGCATACACAATATTGCCAGAAAGTCTTTTAGACCGGCCAAATTAGCCCGTCAAATAGGATTAACAAGAAAAAAAAATGGATTCTCAAATAAATATTATACTGGAAAAATTTGAAGAAATGAAAATTAGCTTCAAACAACAAACAGAAGAGTTAGTGGAAAAACTTAGTAAAAACATGTCAAACACCATAGATGAAAAATTAAAACCAATTGTAGATGAAAATAGGAAACTTAAAGAAGTAAAATATTTAAAATCAAAACTACTTGTGATGGACAGAGTGGCAAGAAAAAACAACATCATATTGCATGGCATTGCCGAAAAAGAAAAGGATGCTAATGATCTTATGCAAATTGTATTACAAACTCTTAACGAAGTCCGGAAAAAGAATGAAAGCATGTCACAGTGGGACCAATGGGAAATAAGCAATGTGAGAAGACTTGGCAAAAAAACTGAGATGAAAATAAGACCTGTACTAGCTACTCTTACTCTGACATGGCGAAAATACGAAATATTGAAAAATAATAAAAACTTTCCTTCGAATATATATGCCACGGAAGATTACCCAAAAGAAATTCTTCTCAAAAGAACTTAAACTAAAGAAAGAACAAGAAGAAAAAAAGGGTAAAATAGCTTTTGTACGTTATGATAAACTCATTGTGAAAGACAAGGAAGGAACAGAAATGAAAAGAAAAAGATCTCCGACAAAATCACCAATAGAAATAGATGAAGAGGAAGATAGGAACACGAAAGTGGAGGCGCCAAAGAAAATCAACAAAAGATATGATATATTTCGCCTTCGATCCAACTCCAACCCGCTCATTGAAGATCTCAGCAAACTACAAAAGTAACAATCAACGCCAAACCAAAATAATCCCCAACCCGGCTGGTCCCCGTGGGGAATACGACCATCACCCCTTAGAAGAATCACAACCATGTCTACATTCCCTACATTCCCTTTCAAATTCAAGGAAAAGAAAATATTTTAACATTGCAACATTTAATACCAGAACACTAAGAACTAACGAATCACTTACTGAACTGGAATATGCCCTCGAACAAATCAACTGGGATATAATTGGGTTAAGTGAAGTGAGAAGAGTAGGTGAACAAATAGAAGAACACGACAAATATATTTTTTACCACATAGGAACTATTCCAGGCATGTATGGAGTAGGCTTCCTGGTTAAAAAATGCTACAAGGAAAATATACAAGAGTTCTTTGGAATATCAGATAGGATTGCACAATTAAATATAACAATACCTGGACTGGAATCACTATCCGTTATACAAGTATACGCTCCCACAGAAACTGACACAGAAGTGACAAAAGATACTTTCTATAACCAATTGGAAACTACATTAGAGAAAACACATAAAACTATATTCCTAATGGGAGACTTCAATAGTCAAATTGGAGAAAGACAAAGTAACGAGGATGGTGTACTTGGACTCTTCAGTACTGGAAAACGAAATAACAACGGACAGAGATTAATAAACATGGCCTTAACAAATAACCTTAAAATATTAAACAGTTTCTTTAAAAAACCAAAAGGAAGAAAATGGACATGGACATCTCCAAATGGAGAAGTCAGAAACGAAATAGATTTCATACTCACAAACAAACCACAATATGTTGCAGACATTGATACAATTAATCAACTCAATTTTAACACAGACCACCGTATGGTGAGAGGAAAAATATATACGGAAAAATATAAAAATAAAAGAAAATATATCTCATCAAACAATAGAATAAATACAATACCACTACCTTTACCAGAAAACATACTGATCACACTAAAGGATAGGCTCTCATCGAAAACTAAAAATCTAACCACTATTCAAGACAAGTATAACATTTTGCAAGAGGAACTTAAAAATGTAGCTAAAGAAGTAAACTGCTCGAAAAGACGAAAAGATAAAATAGGAGAGGAGGCAAGAAAACTGATCGAAGTAAGGAAGTCACTTTTAGAAAACAAAAGACAAAATAAAAAATATATAACAGAAATTAGCAAACAAATTAAAGAAGAAATTAGACAATACAGAAAAAAAGAAAGGGAAAGAACCATTCAATATCACATAGAAAAAACTGGAGGAATCAAAAAAGCACTTAAAGAGCTGAGAGAAAATACACAATGGATACCTAGCATGAAAAATAAAAATACAGGAAAAATAGCAACTAAACGAAACGACATCACAGAAATTGCAACAAAGTTTTATAGGGATCTATACAATGACTCTGAGGGCTCAAATGATATCCAAGTCAGGTCAGAGGAGGAAGAAGAAGTCGCACCTATACTAGAAAGTGAAGTAATAAATGCAATTATGTCCCAAAAAAATTGCAAAGCACCTGGTGATGATAATATACCAAATGAAATTATCAAAGGTTGTTTGGATTCCATTGTCAGTAACACAACAAGCTTGTTTAATGAAATTTTAGAAAAGGAGACAATACCAAAGCAATGGTCTTCATCGACAATCATATTAGTACACAAAAAAGGTGACAAAGACGATATGAATAACTATAGGCCGATCAGCTTAATGCCTAATCTTTATAAAATATTTTCAAAAATAATACTCAATCGTATTAGTAATGTATTGGAAGAGAACCAACCAAAAGAACAGGCTGGATTTAGAAGCGACTTCTCTACCCTCGACCATATACATACTATCAAACAAATCATGGAGAAATACAATGAATACTGCAAAGTCTACTATCTAGCTTTCATTGAATACAATAAAGCGTTTGATTTTATAAGACATGTATATATATGGAAGGCCGTAGAATCCCAAGGTATACCACGAAAGTACATAAGATTAATTCAAAAAATATACGCAAAGTCCACAGCAAAGGTACAGACTGAAAAAATTGGAAAGGAATTTGAAATTAAAAATGGTGTTAGGCAGGGCGACCCATTATCTCCAAAATTGTTCTCAGCTGTGCTAGAACATATTTTTAGAGGGTTAAATTGGGACTCTTATGGACTCAGCATAAATGGAGATAAGCTTAGTCATCTAAGATTCGCTGATGATATTATTCTCCTTAGCGAAACAGCAAAAGATCTCCAAGAAATGTTACAGCAACTAGTAAGAACAAGTGAAGTAGTGGGACTTACAATAAATACTGGGAAAACAAAATTAATGACTAACCAACTCCAAGTACCGATACAAGTAAACAACAGTTTCATAGAATAAGTTGACAGCTATAAATACCTAGGCCAAATAATTTCACCAGAAGATCAAACACAGAAAGAAATTGAAAGTCGAATATGCAACTCTTGGAAAAGGTACTGGTCACTCAAGGAGGTCATGAAAAATCCCCAATTTTCAATCCAAATTAAGAAAATATTCAACATGTGTATACTGCCTTGCATGACATATGGTTGCCAAACATGGGCTTTGACTGAAAAGTATATGAGAGCTTTAAAAGTATGTCAAAACAGAATGGAGAGGAGTATGTTAAACATAAAATTAAAAGACAGAATTAGACTTTCAATTATAAGAGAAAAGACAAAAGTAACGGATATCACATATACAGTCAAAATATTAAAATGGAAATGGATTGGACATACACTGAGGAGTAAGAAAAACAAATGGTCGAAAGATGTGACTACATGGTACCCTCGTGATGGAAAGAGAAGAAAAGGAAGACAAAGAAAAAGATGGGAAGATGATATCAGGGAAACGGCAGGTCCACTATGGAGAAGGAAAGTTATGGACAAGGGATTGTGGCGACTTCTAGGGGAGGCCTTTGCCAAAAGGCAAGCTGACACTGAAAAGGAAAACCAAATATAGTTCATAGAAGAAAAATGAATAATAATAATAAAAAAAAAATGTAACTAACAAAAAACTAGAAATATTGTAAAAAAAAAAAAAAATGTCAGAAATAAAGGCTTTATTTATTTATTTATTTATTTATTTAGATTCAGGGTCTCAAACAAAATCACTGCGAAAGTGTTCACTGGATTTTTTTATACACTTTCCCTAGTTAAATTCTGATAAAAAGATTAATAATGTAAATGTTGCATGACTGATTTGAACCGTAACATTTAGTAATAATGATTCAAGTCGTAACACGTGTTCACCTTAACTTTGTGCAACTAATTTGAAATATCACCCCAAGCTGTGAGTGCATCCTTTATCAAAGCCTGTATAACACAAGCACTGTATAGGATTAAAGGGTTCTTGTGTGATTTATCAGAATCTAGAACTTATAACTCTGACCATTCGATACATCCATATTAGTAATATTATAAATGTGAAAGTAGCCTTGTATGTCTGTTTGTTACCTTTTCACGCCTCAACTGTCCTAAAAAAAAAAAAACTATCCAACCAACCGATCATCATGAAATTTTGCATACACGTTGCATACCTTTCTAGGGATCATCTAGAATAAAATAAAAAATCTAAACGTCCGGCCAAAGTGTTACAGCAAGAAGAGGTCAAGTGTTATATTGCTTTTTACACGCGGACGAAGTCTCGGGCATGGGCTAGTGTAAAAAAGAGACTGCTCACCGGAATGTGTCGGACTTCTGGTGTCGTCGTCATCAGTCTGGTATTCTAGTGGAGGAGTCTCCTCTATGGGAAGGTGGAGGGAAGATCTGATGGCGTTTATGACGCTACCACCAGCCTCCGGCTCTGGGTAACCTGTCTATTCCATTACAATCTTTCTTCAGTTGAAGAGTCATGTCTAGTAGATTTTATATACTAAAACCTTCATCGAGAACCACTCTATCCATTGGTGAAAACGGCATGAAAATCGGTGCAGTAGTTTTTGAGTTTATCGCGAAGACAGACGCGAAGGAGGACTTTGTTAAGGATAAATTATAGCTACATAATATGTGATGGGCCTAAGAGGGAGAAGTATGAGGCTCAAAAGAGTGTAGAATGTTAAGAGGGAGCGTTTCCATCGAGAATAAGAAAAGGATCATAGACAAGCATTCGTCTATTGTGAAAGACGAGCTAGTTCCATGAAGAACAGACCGCGTTTCGGATTAAATCCATTCGTATCTGTGTAATCGCTTATATTTAATATGTAACTTTGATTATTATTGAAAAATATAATTGTGTACTACAAGCATCGAGACATATTTCTTGTTTTCGACTATTCCAGCAAAATATCTTTAAATATTATTGTACACAATAAAAAAATGATTTTTTTTTTTGGAGTGCAGATAAATCTTTTATTTTTTAATTTGGATAAAAACCCCCTATTGAAAGTGAAATGACATACCTGTAAAAAATTAACAAAAACCGTGCTTGTAAACAACAGCTTGTGTTCAGCTATGAACTCCAATAAACCTTTTATTGTTTTGGCTCTATCGTCTATTACCTGAAACGAAATTATATGAAATTGCTTAATATTAAAGTTAACCCATTTATTATGCACTAGCCTAGCTGTTGCACGTGACTTCGTCCGCGTATCTTTATAAAGTATAGAATATGTTACTCGCTGATAATATAGTTTCCCAATGGTGAAAGAGTTTTTCAAATCAGTAAAGCAGTTTCAGAGCCTATTCAATGCAAACAAATAAACAAACAATTAAATCTTTCCTCTTTATAATATTAGTATAGACTAGTACGACTTCCATAAGTCGTAGTTCGTTTTTTAAAAAATTCGACAGGAACTAAACATTTTTAAAGTTACATTTTAGAGTAACAGACAACCCCTATACTGCTAAAGAATCTGGTATAAAATACTAGGTCCCACTATGTGTGTAAGGTACCTTACCTCTTTCTGAAACCTCTTAAAGTAACTATATCTGGACAAAGCGGGGAACGTCCCCCGCAAATGCAGTCCCGCGTGCAACGATCGCATACTCTTATGCAAATGTTGCACATCGCTGTACCTCTTCCACACAGACACAACCGTTATTGTCTCCGGCGACTCAATTGGGAATAACTGGAATAACATATAATATTTTACAATTAATTTCAATCAATACAACAGGAAATTATTATAAACTAGCTGCTGCCCGCGATTTCGCCCGTGTAACTTTGTAAATTATATAGTAAAACCTTCCTCTAGAACCACTCTATCCATTGCTGAAAACAGCATGAAAATCGGTGCAGTAGTTTTTGAGATATTCACTGTTATTTCACTGTGATCTTCTTTAAGGAGGTAGTACTGCCGCTAGACGAGCTGCTAAAATGCCAGAGAGAGCTAATTATGATAAATTCATATACTTTGTTGTCCTTGCCGGGAAATGAACCCAGTTTCCCTGCTGAAACAGAGCATTAAAACAAGCACCTCAAGGTGGTTAAGGGGCTTGTCAAAAACAAAAACTAGGAGGTAGATGAATCAGTATAAAATTACAACCATATGTGTCACTTTTTTTACTATTTTATTAAAGAGACATTGCACAACTTTGACATTTCTATAATTGTGTAAAACTATTAAATAAAATTGTATAGAAACGTAAACTACTAGCCAGATTAAGAGTACATATTTCAGACTAGCTGGTGCCCGCGACTTCGTCCGCGTTCTCTATAACCTATAGCCTTCCTCGATAAATCCAACACAAAAAGAATTTTTCAATTCGAACCAGTAGTTCCTGAGATTAGCGCGTACAACCAAACAAACAAGCAAACTCTTCAGATTTATATATTAGTATAGATAGTATAATTATGTACTTACCTATCGATATTAAAGCGCCGGCTAGAACGTGTCTGTGCTCCAAAATCTATTCATTTTAATAATTGAACTAATAAATAATATTCCAATAATAATAATAGTAATACTCACTATAGATGTAATTTTGTAAATTGTGAATCCATTTTTATGTTTTGCCGTTTCATCTACCGAAAACCGGCGAACCCACTTGTCTTTTGTTGACATTGTTATCGATTATTTTTGCATTTAACTTTCATCGGATACAGTTTACAATATAGAAAGCTATTAATTAAAAATGAAGAAACTGTATTATACGTGTAAAATGAAAGAATTGTTAAACTAATACATTCAAATTATTTTAATTTATTTAATTCTATTGTGCAATATGCATCACAAACCAAAACAACACACTGCAGTGCCGTTTCTATAAGTGTTTCCACTATGAGGTTCTAGTTTTACCCTAGATTTTTTTCGAAAATTGCCCTAAATATCCTAAATTAATCTCCGAAAATCCTTGATTTAGGGCGCAAAATTTAAGGAATTAGAAATTAAACAAAATATTTCTTTTGTTTTTTATTCCCCTAAATCCCTATAAAATATAAAACAGCCCTAAGCACCCTAAGTCATACTTAAAATGTGTGATTTCGCCCTAAAACAGGGCGGATGGCGGAATCCCTAAAAGTGGAAACACTGGTTTCTATGGCCAATTGATAAGCTATCGTCTGTCAATGTCTACCTGACAATCCTGACCTATGACACAGTTCACTGACCTGCAAATATATATACCACTGGACAAGCTGCCGTCAAATTAATTTTATGCCTATTTGAAAAACGCCATTTTGGCGCTGTAGGCTACTATGAAGCGATTGTCCATGGAAATAAAATTAGTGTGTCCGCATGTTACATTTTCACTATACACATATCCAGAATACACATTTCCTCATGTTTCAAAACTCAAGCGGACACAAACTTAAACACTCCCTAAAACATCAACAAATAGAATAAAACAGACAATATTACACATATTTATGGAATAAAAATACGCTAATGTCAAAATTAGTTCTCGGGACAATGGAGGGCGGCGTTTCAAAATGGTACACGAAATTAGCTGTCATTTGTATGGGACAGTCTGTCCAGTGGTTATTTACAGGTCAGTGCCACAGCCTGACGGCCGTCAAAATTATGTCATAATGACAGTACAGACACGGCCATTGAAAAATAACATTCCCATTTACGGTATAATGATTGTTGCAAATGAAAAACTTTTTTTTTTTCATAAAATTCTACTAAATTATAAACTGGGCAAGTTTTCATTAATTTTACAATTTTACTACTTATAGTAACAGTTTCATTAAGTATATAATATTGAATAATTAATCTGTAAATAAAAGTAATTGTTGACTTATTGTAATCAATTAATAATATAAAATGAGCTTGTAATAAACAGGATCCAAATTCAGTAGGTTAAAATTCTTTAATTCCGACTTAAAAAAACATGCGAAGTATATAATTTGAAAATGGAACATAAACTTTTAGTTGACATTCTTAAGTCTAGATGTCGCCACCGAGGCGTAAACAATGTTAATAAGATCAACTTTTCTTTTTTTTGTATTTTATTATTATTCAGCAGAGCACAGTCCTACGATATAACGGAAGTTTAGTACTAAATTAAATATAGTTTTGTAGATATTAGGTTAGGAGCATATAGATTAGGTTTTTCAGTTAGGTATTTAGTTGTGTCAACAGGTCAAAAGCAGGTCAAGTAGCTTCTGTTTTATTTTATTTTGCTAGTTTGCATCTTTGTTTGCCTTGCATTGCACTGCATCCCCACTCAGCGGCATGGCGCGCGGCGAGAGGTTGTGCGAGCTCATGTTTCGTCCGTTTCGCGTCGTGTTTCTTGCGTCCTCGACTTGCTTGAGTTGCTTGCAATAATACTTTTCCTTCGCGACATGAATGAGAATAAAACATTGTGGTAAACTAACACATTGTGAGTGCCGCGTTCTACCATTTATACGAAAACGGAAAATGTGTTGCCATTGATATCTGATCTGTGATTTGTTTTCGTTGTGTGTTCGAAAAGTTTTAAAACAACCGGAAATCGAAATGGGTTCAAAAATCGAATACGTGGATTCGTCACATTTGTACGCCACAAATTACGTGCGTAATTCGAAAGCTATTGGCGTGCTTTGGGCTATATTTACAATTTGCTATGCAATTATAAGCGTTGTGGCTTTCGTGACTCCGGAGTGGATCGGTGACTTGGAAACTGAGTATCCGAGGAAGTTTGGTCTGTGGCAAGTCTGCAGAGCTGATGAAGCAGCGGAAGACTGTAAAGGAAGACTAGATGAGTTTCTCTCAATAAATGGCTTTGTCTTCAAAATAGCCACGGTACTGGTCGCCGTGGCTGTAGCTCTGGCTCTGTTCACTATATGTGCCATGTTATTGTTTTTCTTCTGCCAATCGACGACCGTGTTTCACATCTGCGGATGGCTGCAGCTTTTCTCGGGTGAGTTTTGGTTTTTTTATTATAAGAAATTATTAGGTATTTTATTTTGACAATTCTAATGAGCCCAAACACGCTATAGCTGCTATAATTTAATAAATTTAATAAAGTTATCCGGAAGACTACTTGTTACTGCAGCACCAGGTTAAGGTTACCGTGTCATAGAAATACCACTGAAGTAACAATAGGTACACCAAAGTTCAAATAAATCGAACCTGAGGAAGTTATGTGAGATCCCTTCGTTAACTAGGAAATGTGCTGGTCTTCAAACGCTTGAAAGGAAACTCGTAACTATATCTCGATTACATGAGCTTTTAAACAAACAAAAAACATCAAAATCGGTCCATCCGTTTGGGAGCTACAATGCCACAAACAGACACACAGTTAAATTCAAACTTATAACACTCATTTGCGTCGGGCGTTAAATATACGGATCAACTGTTTCAGAATTGGTTAGGAAAACAAACAGACAAAAAATAAAAAGTTCGTTTTACTCGTATGAATCTTTATAAGAATTAAATTTAATTAAACATATTTGTATGAATATAGAACTACCCTACATACCTAGTTTACTTTAATTAATAAATAAAGGTATACCTACATCTACCTACTACCATTCTATACTTGTACTATATATTCTCATCTGTACTACTACCCAATATCAACCTACTACAACTATAGATTTTGCACGACATACAAAATACAAAACACTACGAACTTTATGGAACATTTAAAAGTGACATGTGCATAGAGCATGACCTCTGTCATCTGTCATTTAAAACCAACCAAACGTCTGTCATTTAAAGTAAAAGTGACTTTACGTCAACACCTTAGATTTTAAAATGAATAGTCGAACTTGGTCGTTACTATACTACCTTTACCATTGACTCCGCCATGATTTTGTTTTAGGCGCACTTTTAATGTGTCGCTTTAGCATTTTTCACGCAAAATTCATATATTTACTTGTAAGTAGATTGATGATTTTCAAATATAATATTTGACTCTGATTTTTTTCTCTTAACGTATTTTTTTTTAACGTATTTTTGCTTTATTGCAAATATTAATAACTATTTGATTATGTGGGCTAAAATACTTGTAGTTAGTACTTCGATGGCTCCTACTTTAAAAATAAATGATTCTTTGTCTATGGTATGTACGTAGTTAAGCAGGTGGGTTGCGAGCATCCGGTACAAAGAGGCAGGTGTGGTCAGACTAGATTCCATCAATTTTGTACTGGCGTTGAGTTTTACTAGGAAATCACCCGCCAAAGGCAAAAATGAAAGGTGTTCTATTCTTATTTCGTGTTCACGTCAAATGTTAAGCGTCGTATAGTTAATAAATGTAGGTATAGAACCTTCGTCAGTTATCAATTTCATTCCTTCATCAGGTCGTAGACTTGTACCTTTTAAAACTAAAGCACTAAGTAAAAAGGGGCGTGGACGAAGTAGCGGCCAAAAGTTAGTAGTTACATTACATAAAGAGCGACTACTCTTTAAAGCCACTTTGATAAATCTATAAAAAAGTTTTAATGTTTGACGCTTGATTGAAGCTCATAATTTTATTGTAAACATTAAAAAAATATAATTTAGTTACCTAATTACCTATCTATTTACTTACTTACTCAACTGAAATACATATAGTTATTTTAAAAGTAAAAATAATACACGCGTAACAACTAGCTAACGTATTATGTAAATACAAAGAACGTTATATTTTATTGGCAGCATTATTTCGATGACCTATACCTAGGTAATTTTCAACCTAGCTAGACTATACCACAGAATCCTTGCTTCCTTACTAATATTATAAATGTGAATGTTAGTTTGTTTGTTTGTTACGCTATCAAGCAAAAACTACTGAACCGATCACCATGAAATTTTGCATACTCGTTGTCTGGGACATAGGACATAGAGTAACTTTCATCCAGAACGCGAACGAAGTCGCGGGCATCAGCTAGTACATAGTAGGTACTTCAAGTAAAGAATTTGACATCGTGATGTTATTTTATCGATAGGTCGATTACTAATATCGATAGATAGATACATCACGTCTCAGAATATAAAAAAACGTGTCCGTGTGAGCTGTAGGTATTAAAGTATGAGTTCATCAAACCGTTAGGTGACCGGAAAAAAATGTTTAAACTTCTTTAAACACCAATGAAATGACTTATCCAATGAATAAAAACCTCTACAATTTATAACTAGTAAAATAGTAAAAACCCTATCATTTCTGGTGTCAATCTTCTGTGCCCTCAAGTTTTGAGTCGCTTAATAAAAGTGCCTTTTTGACCCACTTTTGAGTGCTCTCCTGACCCACTACGGGTCGAAATAATAATTTATAGTGCCCGCGACTTCGTACGCGCTGTATTAGTTAGTTGTTTTGAAAATTCCACTCTGAAGATTCTTCCTAACGTCCTTTCACAAACGTCAAGTAAGCCAAACTGTCATTTAAAGTCACCGGTAACCGGGGATAAAGGAGCTGATATACCTTTGTTTGTACGGTAAACGTCTCAAAAATTAAATAGAAAATAATAAAAAAAAATCGGCTATCGAATGATGCAGTAAACCGAGTGTATAATTCAGAACAGAAAATGATTTCTAAAAGTAAGTAATCAACACTTTACATGTAGTTTGTGAAAGAGGCGCTTAGAGTTAAATACATACAGAAAAAAATTGTAAAAATGGTCAATTTAGTTTCAGTATCATGTAACTATAGAGCCTATAAACACGATATTTCTAAAAACAAAGTAACTTGACCAACCCTTACAGATTTATTATTAGTATTGATGATATATGTAGATAGTAAAAAAATCTAGAAATATAATATCTACGAATAAAAAACATAATAAGTGACAATTCCTTTATTGTGATAAGTGAACACCTGCTAAGTAGAAATATATTTAAAACTGCAAAACAATGAACTATGAGTAACTACAGCAGATAAATCGCGGAGTAATAGAAATCTTATTATGAAAACCGGTTCAACTTTAAGAGAAGGTCATTATTGACTTCCAACTATCAACACAGAGCTGAGTGCTGTGGAAGTATCAGTATCACTTCTTCACTACATATAACTATACATAACTCAAAAAATACTGCACCGATTTTCATGCTGTTTTCACCAATGGATAGAGTGGTTCTCGAGGAAGATTTTAGTATATAATTTACAAAGTTACGCGGACGAAGTCGCGTGCAAAGTCTAGTAAAGTATATTGATTACAATTTTAAGGGATAGCCCTTGAATGCTGCGTGACCATAATTGTATAGGCTGAGCTCGCGTTGTTTACAATTAGTTGAGACTAACCTATAGTTATTTAAAGCAATGTTTATGATTACATCCATCATTTCTAGTACCGCCTATCTCGAGATAGGTACCCGAGTTAATAGATCTGGAGGAAAGTATTGAGAGGAAGTGAAACTCGGACCGTAATGCTGCCTACGTACCTACTCGTAGTTAGAAAGTGGACACCAGTGGAATGTTCACAAGTACTTTGTAGAGATCTAGGTATGCTAACTACTAATGTCTCTAGTGTTCGATAATGAATTACCAGCGAAGACACATTGATATGAAAGTAATCGGTTTTCTATTAACAGCACGTGTGGCTGTAGAGAAACAAGATAGGTTAATGATGTATGATCAAAATGATGTTCAAAACTAGCCTACACCAACCTTTCATTACTCTATTTTGTTGTACATGCCTATTATTGGTACTGTGTATCATCAACATTCAATATACTGGGTTGGCTATACATACGCGGTCCAAACTTTTTGGGCATTTATAGGCTTAATCAGTTAGGAATGGATGTTAGTTTTATAAAAATATAGTTTTTATGAAACGGAAATTCATTCACAAATAATTTTATAAAGATTTTAAAATATAACCTTAATTTGTTTACAATACAAATGAATATGTACATACCAGTAGTATAGAAGGCTTATAAAGTGTTTGGCAGCGAGATTATTTAGCAATAGATGTTAGTTTTAAAAAATATAGTTTTATAGTGCGAAAATTCATTCACAATTAATTTTATAAAAATTTTAAAACGAATCCTGAAATTGTTTATTATTTATAATATATCAGACATAGAGTAAGAAATAGTGTTTATTCATTTAATATTAGTACTCTGTATCATCATTCAGTTCTGTTTCTTTGACATAACTACTTTTAATATATTTATATAGTCTTTATTCACTTAATATTAGTACATACTTTGTTGTAGTAGAACGATTGTGCGCTTATTACAAAATGTATTACAAGACTTATTTGCACTGGAAACAAATAGGTTAGGTTCCGGAATGTTATGAAAATGCGAGCGGAGCGCAGCGGAGCGAGCTCATCCGATTACAAAATGTGTTACAATACTTTGCATTGCAGAAAATAGGTTAGATTGGGTACTGGAATACTGGTTGTAGCAGAACAATTGTGCGTTTATTACAAAATGTGTTACAAGACTTATTTGCCTTCCCAGTATTTCCAGCCCGGAATACTGGTTGTAGTAGAACGATTGATATAAATAGGTTAAGATTCGTAATGTTGACTTTGTGGTTTGTTTCATTGGCTCTGTGGTTCGTTTCATTGGCTCTGTGGTTCATTTCATTGGTTGTGTGGTTGAAGATTAAACTGTAAACATGTACGTAAAAAGATTCGATAAAATTAAAAAAACATTTCTAAACAGTGAAAAATTATTGTGTTGTACTGAAAACGTGCGTTGTAGTGATGTTTTTAAGTGATACTGATGCTGATAGTTCAAACAAACCTGGTGTAAATACTTTATTTGTATTGTAAATAAATTAAGGTTATGTTTTAAAATCTTTATAAAATTAATTGTGAATGAATTTCCGTTTCATAAAAACTATATTTTTATAAAACTAACATTCATTCATAACTGATTAAGTCTATAAATACCCAAAAAGGTTGGACCTCGTATCAATAGTGCACCCAATATACTTACTAATAATAAATCTGTAAGGGTTGATCATGGAGTAAGTTACTTTGTTTTCAGAGATATCGTGTTTATAGGCTCTATACATGATACTGAAACTAAATTGACCATTTTTACAATTTTTTCTGTATGTATCTATGTTCCTCCATAACTCTTAAACGAATTATCTGATTTTAATGAAACTTGGTAGATAAACATTTAAGACGTACAGGACACAGGATAAGCTACTTTTTTCTTTTTCAACGCGGACGAAGTCGCGGGCACCAGCTAGTATATAATATAGAACTTGGTAACTAACACGTAAAAAAGTTGTGTTATAACTGTTATACATAATTAAATACATAAAAAATTTAAATTAAAATGAATACTTCTTACACTCTTTGTACGTAATAACTATAACATTTTCGAGAAACTTTTTACTTCAAAATTCATGTCACCTATTTTTTTTTGTCAAATTTGACAGAATAATATTGATATAATTTTATTTTGTGAATATTATTTATTTTTTAATTAATTTTACATTTATAAATAGTTATGACAACTCTCACTTCTTTCCCCGAAGATGATAAATGTCCTAAAGTTTGCAAGGATATAGGGGCGTTTAAAAAAGCCGAAAAAAGTCCGGAGCAGGTGAAGGATGAAATGAAAGATGTTGAAGAAGCCAAGGCCAAAGCCCTTGAAGCTCAAAAAGGTGTAGTTGGTGAACAAGCAGTCCCCGCACAAGCAGGGACTGAACTACCACCACCTCCACAGCAAGAAGAATATCTGCCGCAATTGAAACCTGGACCAAATGGAAAAGTTGATTGGACACCACTAGGAGCCATGACTGGCACAAGACCTAATGTTAACAAGTATTCAATAAGTAGATATTCTCTGAGCGAATGGCGACAACACAACAATGATGTTCTAAATCCGGATGTAATTAGTGAGTCTAACATAATAGATTATAATGCCAAAACTGCGATAATGCAAGCATTCGGTAACATTGATAAGACACAGTGTGAAAATACAAAAAGGCTTAAACAAAAAGCTAGAGACATTTTCAGATGGAAAGTTGAAGTTGAAAGAGCTTGCAAAGCTATAACAGAAGAAGTGGAGTTGCTAGAAATCGAGAGGCAACGTCTCAAAGGCGCTTCTAGAACATTAATGTTGCCTGAATCTATTTCTAAAGAGTGCTTAGATCTTAGGTCTAATAGATTCGAACCGGATTTGGTCGCAGATTTGGCTGAGCAAGAACTTATAAAAGAGATGAACTTAGTGAGTGAGGTTAGAGCAACATTGAAGAAAACTTTAGAAAATATCGAGGAGCAAATGGCTATTAATAAAGCAGCGAAACACAGAATCGAGTACGACTGGTGTGACAAGGAAATGGCATACAATACTGAAGCCATCAATTTAAGTCTTAGCACCAAATCTAATACAATCCTATTTAGGCCCGGAGCTACCAGGTTTGGCGATAATACTGCCCCTTTGGAGTACTGGGAATACTTTTGTAGGGAAAACGTTCAAAATTGTGAGTCAGCAAGACAAAAGTCGCAGGACTTGAGAGGTAGTCTCAACGCTATTCTTGTGAACGGTGGTCGTAAGCTAAGAAATCAAGCAGACAGAACTGATATGGCTCTCGCTGAGACCGTTGCCTTGACCCAAGAGTTATGCACGAAATTAGAAGAGACATTACGTAATACCTTGCAAAGAATAGCAGATATGGAGTGTTTAATAGACAATCTCAAAGATTCCGTAAGTAGAATGGATGCTGCGATGAAATTAGCTCAAACAAGGCTTGATAATCGGAACAACTGGCGTCCACATGGCGAAAGCGTCAGAGATCAACCTCACTTGGGTCTGATTGATGAGGTTAAGAAAATACACGAAACTGTCACCTCATTGCTAGGGAAGCTTAAAAACGCGGAGAGGGTTAGAGAAGATTTAATGAAGAAGAGAATTGAGTTAGAAAGAGACATAGCATCGAAGAGGAAAACTTTGAATATAGACCGCGAACGTTGTGGCATGGTGAGGTCACATTATCCTTCTGCTTCTGAACTAGCCGGGTATTGAAAAAAACATCTTTCAACAAAAAACAAGTGTCATTGTTTTTTTTTTTATTTATTTTGTGAAAAAACTGCAGTTTTGTTATTAATATGAAAACTCAGACAAAATTGTGAATGTTAATTAATATATCTATGGTCCTAAAATTCTCTTGTGGTATTTTGTTGACATTTTATACTAATAAATTAGTTAGTGAAATCATTTTCATCTCAACCGTAGGCCTCCCCATAATTTTTTAATAGGACCGGTTAGAAGCAGCCTAGATCTAAACCGTGGCCCTTGTCATTTCCTCTGTCCAACTTGTGCGTCCTACGCTGCGCTTGTCGGTCTATGGCCTCCACTCAAGAACATTCTGGCTCTAACGGCCGTCGGTTCTCCATACCATGTATCTTCCCCATTGCCACTTCAACTTACTGATTAGGTAACTTTCGTTTGGTCTACGGATCTCCTCATTCTGTCAGATCTCGTTGAGCGACATTGTTAGAAACCTCGTCAATTCCATATAACCATAGCTATGGAATTGGGTTGCCAACCGACAACACACACTGATCGAATATTTCTAAAATACTATGCAACTTTGGATGAGAACAAACGCTGCTCATCCGAGCTCGGTTAGATTAAGTATTGTAATTAAATAGGTTTCTATCTCACACGATTATAACATTTTATCCGCCACTAATAAGCGAATCTATAATAAATTGATGCCACTCATTATTTTATTGTTTAGTTTAAGATAGACGATGTCGTCAACGCAACACTGAAAATCGATTATGTGAGCAAATCGATGGTATCCGCCTCGGTTTACCGCACGCCTTTCACTCTTCACTTTTACGTTAATCTTTTGCAATCATTGTAAAACCTTATTGCTTTTGTATTACTGCGGTGACATATTACGAGGAAAGCTTGTTTTAAGTCTGAATCGAAATATCGATAACTTCTTCTATTCGAGATATTATATCCTTACATTGAATGGCAAAATGAGGTCTTTAATGGTTTATTACTCTTTTTAATATCTTTTCGACATAAACCAAATATCAGATTATTTCTAATACGCTTTTCTAACTCACACCATTCAATGAGGAGTGTTCAGCCATATTCATCTCGGGTCTAAATAATTATAGTTTACTAGCTGTGTCCCGCGGTTTCACCCGCCTCGGTTTCTATAACCTGATGATTGTGGGGTGTTATAAGTTCAACCTGTGTGTCTGTCTGTGGCATCATAGCTCCCAAACGGATGGATCGATTTGATCCAATTTTTTTTTGTTCAAAAGCTGTCGTGATCGAAATGGTTCTTAGCTATAGTTTATGAAGGTCTGTTTAGGCGTTTGAGGACCATAAGACCATTTCCTAGTGGACGAAGGAATTCCACTAACTCCCACAGGTTTGATTGATTTGAAATTTGGTATACTGTTACTTCGGTGGTATTGCCATGACATGGTAATCTTCTGACTCCTCAGCAATTTACAGCAGACTGGGGATGGTTAGTAGGGATAGGTGGAACAGCGATTATAGCATTTCGGGCTCAATAGAAACTCTGGGGTTAATAATTATAGCTTGTTTATTTGTAACACTGGGGTTTATAACTTTGGTTCAGTTGTAAGTATATACATGTAAAGAGTACCTATATTTCTTACAATGTATTGCTAATTTGTAAGTATTGTCATGGTTTTTTTATATTCCTATTATTGTGATTATGAATTCCTTTCTTTGTTACTTCTAATATACAAGCACAACTTAACTATCGGTGTTTAACATCAACTTCGAAAATAAATAAGTAAAATTTATATCTCAAATTACGGTTGGCATCTGCTGTAATTTGAACAGAGTTTGTATGAACCCGGAATATTTCTTCATATGAAGACAATTGAGAAAAAAAAAACAAGTAACGTTGAGTGTGAGGAGACAATGGCATCATTTGTGATGTCCCACGACCGCAACAGTTACCTTAACAGAACACAATACTTATCATAATATGTGCAGATAACTGGCAACTATTGTTATGTTTTTGTTTGCAGCTTGTAGATAAGTACCAAACTGCGGTTTGTGGCTATCTGATATTATTTTTAGGTCTATTCCTAAAATGGCACACAAATAGAACAGGGCTCCGCCTCCGTAATAACCTTTTTACGTAAATAGATCCTTCGTTTTACGTAGTAGTTTTTCAATTACGTATATAAACGTAATTGAACAAAATCCCATTTGTTCCACTACTTCTACTTTAACTATCTGCCTATCTGTCTGCCACCTTTATATTATTAAGAAAAAAAATGAAATACTGGCTTTAAACGATGTTTTATCTAAATCACCTTCACGGCGTATTTGTGACATGATTAACAAAATGACGTTAAATATGTCATTTTAATTATTTTTTATACATTATTTAATGTACATAATTTAGTTAGTTTTATTTTTATTAAATTTATATATCTATCTAATTTTAATTTTATATATTTTCGAAGAAAAGCATTTTACAATGGCAGAAGGTGACCCAAGCAAATATATGTGTCCAAATATCTGTCCTGGACATGAAAAGCCTGAAGTCCCCAAGCAATTCTTAGAGGCAGGTATGGCTAGAGGTCCAGAGAACCCATTTGCCTCTCCATACAGGCCTGGAATGATCGAACCTCCTGAACCAAAAGTTTATCCTGCTGGAGCACCGCCACGGTATCTCCCTCAACCAACGGACAGTACCAGTGGAGATATCCTCGGAATGGGACCCATTGGTCCATGGGCAGCTGGCCACGTCGACTGGACTCCACAAGCAGGTATGACAGGCGTTAGGCCTGTTGTTGATAAGTATTCCATGACTAGATATTCTACTGGAGAATGGAGAAAGAAAAATCAATACACACTGACACCCAGAGCGACAAACAAAGGAAAAGCATTAGAGGAACAATTCAAAAAAGATATTTCAAATGCTTTTAAATCTATGGATGATGCACAGAATAATTCTAACAATACTTTAAAAAAGAGAGTGAAGGACCTCATCTATTGGAAGAAGCAAGTAGAGGAAGCGGTCAAGAAAATTACTGATGAGGTCAATATACTCGACGAAGACAGGGCTAGATTGAAAAGTGCATGTAGAATCTTGAATGTTCCTGAGGCGATATCGAGGGAATGTCTAGAACTCCGAACTCACAGATATGAGCCAGATTTGGTACGTGACGAAGCCGAACAGGAGCTAATTAAAGAAGTAGCTATTGTTGGGGAAATAAGAAGAGTTTTTAACAATACTTTAGCCAAAGTTGAGGAGCAAATGGCCAATAATAGAGCGGCGAAAGCGGCAATAGAAATGGACTGGAGTGATAAAATGGTGACTCTAAAGTTAGATAAGACAAATTTGACTTTGTCACCCGATTCCAATTTGATATTGTTTCATCCTGGTGTGGCAAGGTGGCCGGATAACGGAACAACTCTGGAATACTGGGAACATTTTTGTAAGGAGAGCATAAAAAATTGCGACGAGGTCAGGCAGAAGTCGGAGAATTTGCGTGGCGATTTGATGACTGCAATCATCAAGGGATCGCAAGATATGAAAGTTCAGGCGGATAGAACGAACGCAGCATTAAAAGAAACGATTGAAACTACCCAAGAATTGTGCGCCAAATTGGAAGAAACACTTCAGGAAAATTTGAAAAAAATCGCCGACATAGAGAACTTGATAGATTATCTGACTGATTCTTTGCGTAAAGCAGATGAAAGGGCAAAAACTGTGATGACCAGACTTCACACCAGAAACTATGATCGGCCAGGAGTCGAAAACTGTCGTGACGAAGCACAATACGTGTTGATGGCTGAAGCGAAGCTAATTAAAGAGAAAATGGAGTCTTTGAAAGACCAGAAAAGACAAGCAGAAACGGTGCGATCGGAAATGATGAAATATAGAGGTGAGTTGGAAAAGGATATCGCTTGCAAACGAAAGAGTCTCTTGATAGATGCTGATAGATTGCAAAGATTGAGGGCTCACATGCCAAGTCCTGAAGAATTCGCGAGTGCTTAGACTACAGATAATGAGTCATATAAAAGTTCCAATTTCAAACATTATTATTGGACACAGAATAAAAGATACCTCTGCAAGTTTTGTTTTTATATTCACGTAATTTTGCTTTGATATTTTATTGGCTTTTTCCCGCAGCTTTCGCCCGTGTAAAAGTTAAATCATATTTAATATTAAAACCATTTTCGTGACCAAGTTTCACATTACTTATTATGATTGAGTAGGCACATTATTATTATTGGGTACTTCACATTATTGGATAGGCACAACATGGACATTAGACATTACTTTCGTGTTTCCATATTTATCTTAATATAAGGCCCACCCTTTGAGAAACTCGGTTGAGGTCTTCGAGCATCGTATTAGGTCTCTTATCGATTTGTTGTGTGAATTAATTTTTAAAATAGTTGTCAGATGACATTTTTTAGGAGCCCATTTGCAGCACCTGTAGCGTTCCTTGTGTTACAGGCGATGGTAGCCACCTACCATCAACTGCACCGCCAGCCTGTCCCCTCCTGTCTGTCGACCTTAACATAAAAAAAATCCGGAAATGTCATTATTCCCCGAACCCATCATGCATCTATGATCTAATGACCGATCGTGGATTATACAAAACATATTTGCATAACATTGTTTCTTTATAACTTTTTATTTTTGCATTGCGCAATAAATCCATCAAATTCGCATATTGAAGTGGGTCAAATGAGATTTTCGTCAAACAATACAGATTTATGTAACAGATAAATAAGTGAAACATGCTGCTCAAATAGTATTATCGTCTTTGGAATATCGTGTGAGAATTGCAACTATATAAGATACGTTCTAAATTTAATAAAATTATGTAACTGGCGATTGCCGCGTCTTCTATTAGCGAAATCATAAAAACAACATTAAAATGTTGAAATTGTATGTTTGCATTTTTTATGATTAAGAATGACAGACAGGCTGACGGCTTCCAGCTATGATCACAAGCTACACTAGAGGGATACGAGGCGACGCAGAACCTGAAAGAAATTGTGGGATAAACTGATACTATAAAAATATTTTAATAGTTTAGTTTTGTTTTAAACTATTTAATAGTGTAATTTTTTTGAAAAATAATTGTTTTCGAAAAATGTGAAAAATAAGACATTCGCGGTATGTTTCGGCAATCATGTATCGAAAGCTGCCTTTTTACACAGATATTCGTATAACTATTATTATATTTTTTTCACATCTATGGATATTAGCGTTTCTTAGAAAAACATGACGAATGTTTGGAAGGAGTCGCCTTTTTGTGCTTCTAATAAAATAACGTGGCATTTTCTTACGAAAACTAAATTAATTACTTATCTAAGTAATAAGTTTTTTTTTAATAATATAAAAAAATAATTTCACAACAAAACTCTAGCCTTCATTGAAGAATTTGAAGAGAAAGTTTAAATTCTTTTTATTTAACACGTACATTCGTTTGGCAATTATCACGTAATTGTGGTGATAATAAAAAAAAAATACAATTTTATTAATAATTAACTACTAATTGTCGTAATAGTGCGTGACTTTTAACTGGTATAGTTAATATGACATTATTTGTACTTTGTGTTCCGTTTCGAGTCTTGACGATCGGAGAAACCCAAATATACTTATATTTTAAACTAGCTGGTGCCCGCGACACCATCCGCTTTGAAAAAGAAAATATATGGTAACTAATATAGGTAAGTAAAAATAATTCCATAACAGCGCAGAAGACCTCTTTACATATTATAAAACAAGTCCTCCGCCGTCTGTCTGCCTGCCTGTCTGTCTGTTCGCGATAAACTCAAAAACTACTGCACCAATATCATGCTGTTTTCACCAATGAATAGAGTGGTTCTCAAGGAAGGTATCAAGTACCTCATGCGCATGTCATACCGCATGATCGTCTAGGGATCGCTTTAGAATTGAAGAAAGTTTGCTAATTACGTAGTGATCTAGGCCTTAAGGTGAAACGAGTCGGCGGTCCGAACTCACCGGTCTCATGGCTAAAATGCGTCCTGTCTCACACAGCACAAAGCGCGGGAAGAGCAGTCGAGTGAGATGCACAATGATTCATACCAAAAATAAAATCATATAAACAGACCCTTTATAACACGCCCTTTTTGGGCGTATACTCTTTATGACAAAACTACTGCATATATCTATTTCGTGTAAAGTTATTTGAACACTTGAATAACTAATCAATGTTTATAGGCAAAGTATTTTGGAATTTTTGTACACTAGAGTGACCTATTCACCCTCAAAGTTGCATTAAAACTTGTGTTAAAATATGGATTTTTCAAGGATCATATCTTTTAAATTAATACTTTTTTTAAAAGATTGTATGCCTAGAAACCTAGTTAACGACAAGATAAATCGGTATCATGCTTAATTTTGTAAATTAAACATAAAACAGCGCAGTAATTAGCTTTCTACGTTTGTATGGAGGAAAGCTGTCTTGTATTACCTTAATAGCATTAGGTGTTACCTTTA
Organism: Synanthedon formicaeformis; assembly: GCA_945859745.1. Classification (NCBI taxonomy): domain Eukaryota; kingdom Metazoa; phylum Arthropoda; class Insecta; order Lepidoptera; family Sesiidae; genus Synanthedon; species Synanthedon formicaeformis. The sequence goes on from OX243975.1 coordinate 7,678,282, forward strand.
CAACTTATGATTACGTTCAACATTCAGACATAATATTGTATAATTTAAGATAATTATGTATTTTATTTAAATACCATTTCACGGTTTGCTGGATACTGTGGGAAGTCTTAAAATATTATAAAACAATTTAGACGTTTGCACTTTAGGTATATTAGTATGTAGTTTAGAAAATTTTTTCTTCTTTTGATGCCATCTCAGCTTTTCTTACCCGGGGTCCACCTGACAAGTTAACCTGGGTGGACGATGGAACAGCACACGTGCTGTTTCACGGTGGCCTTCTGCGTGTTTACCCAGTGTGTTGCCACTATTAAATTTAGTTTTACTAGACTTAGTTTTAATCTAATTTTAACACAGATAAAACTAGACTTAGCTGTATTGTTTTTCCCATTTTTGTAGAAATCTTTAATAATAAAATGATACTGTGATACAAATTTGTGTAAGGGCCAATTTTTTTTTTTGAATTTCTACAAAGAAACCTTCACAGACACGGTTTGGTAGTTGTGGCGTGAAAGATTACAAGTTGCCGGTGAATTAAGTCGCTTTCACTGGATTCATTTTAACTACAATTGATTTATATAATGCATCATCATCATCACCATCATCAGATCTTTAATTTATCTGAACATCGATATCAAATTGTAAAACTGGGTCACGTAGTATATATGGGTACGACGTTCCCTAACGCTCTTTGTAGCTCGTTGAGCGATATAGAGCTTTCTTACGAGGCCCATAGTAATATTCAGCCGTATTCAGCAAATAAATCATTATTACCCGTGTTATAAGGATTGTTAAATATTCTAACACTAATTTGATTTTTTTTAAATCAGTTTTACTCAGCTATGACACGAAAAAACATTTTGTTGCATGAGAACATTAACCATTGTTTACACGAATCTCCATTGTTTTACTAGTTCAGTCCAAGGATTTACAATTTGAATAGGCAGGAAGGCATCTTTATTTTCAAAATGAACTTTTCACGCTTTAAAATAGATGTCATAATTGAAATGACTGTTTATTTGTCCAGTGAACACATCCTGTACCATTCAAATCAAATTTAAAGAAATTAATTTCGCTTGAAAATTCGATTGATCCTTGACATAGACTTTTAACAATAGCACTCATATTATTAAGGGGTCTATAACATACTCCAAGGCTTGTAAGATATTGTTAAGGGGTCTATAACATACTCCAAGGCTTGTAAGATATTGTTAAGGGGTCTATAACATACTCCAAGGCTTGTAAGATATTGTTAAGGGGTCTATAACATACTCAAAGGTGCTTGTAAGATATTGTTAAGGGGTCTATAACATACTCCAAGGCTTGTAAGATATTGTTAAGGGGTCTATAACATACTCAAAGGTGCTTGTAAGATATTGTTAAGGGGTCTATAACATACTCAAAGGTGCTTGTAAGATATTGTTAAGGGGTCTATAACATACTCAAAGGTGCTTGTAAGATATTGTTAAGGGGTCTATAACATACTCCAAGGCTTGTCAGATATTGTTAAGAGGTCTATAACATACTCCAAGGCTTATAAGATATTGTTAAGGGGTCTATAACATACTCAAAGGTGCTTGTAAGATATTGTTAAGGGGTCTATAACATACTCAAAGGTACTTTTCCTAGCACCTCAGGACAATGCTGAACCAATTCACTGCCGCGAGGACACACACATCTTTTACCTGTTCATTAATTTCTGTTTTGTGGTTTTTGTATTATGTTGTGTTTGTTTTGCGTGAATAAAATTCTTTCCTTTCTTTCTTTCTTTCTTTCTTGATATATTGTGATAGCCAGCGTAGGTACTTAGTGCAATGATGCAAATTGAAGACTAATAGACGCTTAATAAAACCGCTGTTTCCTTTCATTAGACCTATGGAGTAGAAATCTAAATTACGAACGCTTTCCCCCCAATCATTTTGTGATTCAAAAATCGGACTTAGCTTTGATGGTTAAATATAATTGTTGTTTTTAAATTGTTTGTTATTAGGTTTGTTATAATAATAACAAATAACAAAGATAATTTGTTATTGTTCTACGCATTGAAAAAGAAAATGTTATGAGTAACGTCTGACGTCTTTATTGCTGTGACGACATTTTTTTTTTCATACGATCCCTCAGGAACCTAACCAGCGCAGGTTTTTACAATGCTGAGTTGGAGCCGTTTTGGCGGGGAACGTTTGTGCTTGTCTTCGTCTTTTCCCAGTAGTTCGGTTAACAGTCCGGTTGACCGAACTAGTCAGACTTTTTTTTTCATTATGGTAGGGGAGCCCAAGAGGAGATTTTTGGATTTACTCGAGCGCGTCAGATATTGCCAATGTATATACCACACGTGTCTCCGATAACGGATATGTATTAAACTTTCTCTCATCGGTCGAGCCCATTTCCTTATTCCCTCTTAATCCTACAAAGGTCGGCGGAGCATTTGTAGCACTTTTGGGGTTGCTTGTGTTAATTAGGCGACCAAAACCTACCTATCATCAAGGGGACCGTCACACAGTGTGACAAAGAGCCTGATTTTGTGACATGGCCAACAATAAAATACCCAGGTGTTCAACTTATCTAGTTTAAGGGCCTCTTTCACAAGCTACATGTAAAGTGTTGATTAGTTACTTTGAGAAATCATTTTCTATTATATTGAATTATGCACTCGGTTTATTGCAAGCCGAATTTTTTCTATTTAATGTTTGGGACGTTTACCGTAAAAACAAAGGTATATCAGCTCCATTATCCCCGGTTACCGGTGACTTTAAATGACAGTTTGGCCTACTTGACGTTTGTGAAAGAGGCGCTTAGAGATATAATTTTATTTAATAGTAAAAAAAAATGAACCGGTTATTCATAAAATATTAAATAGCTTTCTAAACATACAAAATATTTGAAAACAGTTCAAATATAATAAGTGCAGCATTAAAAAATGCATACATCGAAGCAATCGCCGAATTTCTAAATCAATTCGTTTCGTTGTTATTAAGATTTATATAAATTTCGTTTTTATTTTTTTTCTCGAAAGTTCCGCAAAATCATACTATGAATTTTTACATACAACCCTGTTTAGTATGTCCTCTCCATGTTCCTAAAATTTTTTCCCTATTATTCCGTGGACAGACTGTGCGAGCCTATTGATTTAAACTTTTATACGTTCATAATCTTGGCATCATCAATTTGTTAAATAATTAAGATTTCGTATACTGCTTCTCATCATCAATTTATTCATCTTAAATTACCTGGTACATAGCTATGTATAAATATCTTTATCAAAACTAAACAAACATTTCAATATAATTTCTAAAAAACATTCTCTGCTACATTTTTCACGTCTCTAAACTTCATTACTACATTTTCATTTTATTTGACATCTCAATTCTTTTAACATTTTGAACTATGTATTTTATTTTCTTAATATTGGCCAGTATTATATTCCAATAATAACTATTTCCAATATATTTGACGACTATGACTTATAAAAAAAAACTATGTATTAGTAATTATATTCATTTATTTAATTTATTTATGAATGATAACTTTTTTGTTTTAGCTGCCTGCATGGTGGCAGGTGTGGCCGTATACCCTGCAGCATGGAACGAGACCTCAGTTCAAGAAACTTGTGGGCCCACAGCAGATCAATATAACATAGGTCAGTAAACAATAGGTTCATGATAAAACTAGCTATTGCACGCGAATTCGTCCGCGTAACTTTATAAAATACTAGTTGAACAGTGATATGTTAAGTACTACGTACTAGATGGAACACTCAAGACGAGATGAGTGTTCCAAGTGATTGGAGTTCCGACGTCCTACCCGTTCACAGTCTGTCATACGCGCTCGTAGAGATTAGGCGCGTTATTATTTTCAAAACCAATAAAAATGCCGTCTTGTGTGATGAGATATAGCAAAAATACAACAAAAAATATTGGTAAAACTGCTGGTGTGACGTTCCATAGGTAAGTTTTATTAATATTGAAAAGTTTAATAGGTTAATATTTAATTTGTTAAAACCGACGTGCTTATCGGGTCGGCCATATTAATATTCAGTTGTCTACGACACTACTGCCGCACCGTCCTCCGCCAACCTCCGCGCACCTTCCGCGTTGGAACATGAATTTAGCAGGAAATCGTAAGAAGTGCTCAATCTAGTACTTACTTAACATATCACTGTAGTTGAATGAACCCGGCCACGCTGCCATGGTTGCCATAACAACGGTCAAAGTATGAAAATTATGTTTTTTTAATAAAAAAATCAGTATCTGTTGGAATTTTGGAAAAAATTTGTTTAAATGCAATGTGTAAAATTTCAAGTAAATCGGTCGTCGGTTATTTTTCGAGTTTTTGGGTAAGTTATACACAAACTAACACAACATTTTTATATATGTATAGTATATAGATAGCCTATGTTACTCGGCGATATATTGTAGCTTTCTATAGTTAAAAGAATTTTTAAAATCGGTCCAGTAATTTTTGAGTTTATATGGTTTCTATCATTTATATCATATTTTTTCAGTTTGTATCTTTTTTATTTTTATTTTTTAAGTTTACTTAAACTGAAGTTAAGTTAACTATCCTTAGGGCCTCTTTCACCAACTACAAGTACAGTGTTGATTAGTTACTTTTAGAAATAATTTTTCGTTTTATTGAATTATGCACTCGGTTTACTGCATCATTCGATAAGCGATTTTTTTATTATTATTTTCTGTTCTATGTTTGGGACTTTTACCTTACAAACAAAGGTATATCAGTTCCACTATCCCCGGTTACCGGTGACTTTAAATGACAGTTAGCCTACTTGACAGTTGGTGAAAGAGGCGCTTAAATAAATAGATAGTCGGAGGGGGTTAGTTTATAATTTTGAATTGAGGTGTTTTTTTGTAAAATTTTCAGGTCGATGCCACGTAAGATGGGCATACTTGCTGGCCATGATAGGATGTCTGGACGGGATAGTGTTGGCAGCTCTAGCGTTCATCCTGGCGACGCGACACGTCAGGTTGCAGCCTGACAGCGGCTATCCTCCGCCATCGCTATACAAAGGTAACTAATATACCGCCTAATGTTGGGTTTACACGGGCGACTAAAGCCGCACGATTATTGCCGCGCGGCGTAAATCGACCGTCTAAATGGCAATTCGGCTAGGTCGCAAGTGACTAAAGCCGCAAGCCCCACAGTTGAGTAGCATCCGACTTTGGCCGCGCGGCGACCGGCCGCATGCGGCTGGTGACTAAAATCGACCGTGTAAACGATCAGTTGACTCAGATCAGATCAGACTCCTTCATGCGGCAGGCGATCGCCCGCCGCAAGAAGGAGTGTTCCACTACTGCGACCTATTCTGCTCGACATTTTCGAAGGAAATGACCGAGCCACGTGCGATTTTAGTCACCTGTGTAAATGGGCTAGCGATGCGGCTTGGTTAGACGATTTGTGAAGCGACTAGCCGCACGGCGAAAATCGACCCGTGTAAAGCCAGCAATACATGTTGGCCGAGCGTTGCCGAGTGAAGGCCAATACCAATGTCTAGGCAGTTTATTTGCCTTGTCTTGCTGTCTTGAGTAAAGGCAAACGCCAACGTGTATAGAACTCATTTGGCGTAGCTTGTCACAACTCGCAGTCGTTTGCGATCACTTTGGTAGGGGAGCCCAAGAGGGGATTTTTGGATTTACTCGTCAGATATTGCCAATGTGTATTCCCCACGTGTCTCCGATAACGGATATGTATTAATCTGACGGTTAGGTTGGTGGGGTTGGCGGTAAAATTTTAAATACATCTCGAGCGCGTCAGATTTTCAGAGGGGATGTTAAGTGAACCTAAACTAATCTCCCATTTAAAATTCAGACGATTCGGATGTAACGCAAGCTCGTGGCACCTTTTTGAAAATGCAAAAAATATTTTTGACGATTCACATTTTGTAATACTCGAGCGCGTCAGATATTCATACAGATGGTTCAGCCTAAATTCCTGATCGTGCTGATTCTTAATCTGACGATTATATGGAGGATTTTTTAAAATACAGCGCCTACGAAATTTTGAACGCCTGTAGACGCTCACCCCATCGCTGAAATGAAAAACTTCATATAACCTTTTTTTCTTCTTACCATACAATCTTCAAAGTCCAATAGGTCCCCACGACGCTCGAGTGACCGCACATTTAGCATCGTGGGCTCCCTAACCACAAGTCAAAGGCGCTCGCGCGCGCTCGGCCAATAGTGTTCACATGTTTGTATTGGCTATATACATTGGTTTCATTCAAACTTGCCGAACGTCTAGAGCTAGACAGTAGCGTTTGCCTTGTGTCGATTTTGCCTAGGCTCGCGTTGGTCTTAGCTCGGCCAACATGTATTGCTGGCTTAACAACGTAGTAATAAAAAAATAAAAAAAGTTAATTAAAGACCCTGATTAAGTATTGATTAAGTACCCCCGTTTTTAAATCCAACCTAGTAATTGGTGTGAGAATAGTAAAGTGGTCTGAGAATAGGTTTTTAATCTATTTTTTATACGCGGGAGAAGTCGCGGGCAGCAGCTAGTAACTTTTTGTTGTGTTCTGTTTTTTTTTTTTTAATTTCTATTACTTTAACGTAAATTCTAAACAATACCATTTGTCTTACACATTGTTAAGTATAATATATATTTTTTTCAAAGCGATTGCATTATCTATTTCTTGTAAATTCTTTGTTGAACAATGAATATTTTTTGTATTCAGCGTTTGTTTTCGTATGAGGGTTTTAATTTCGAAAACAAACAAAAAAACACGCCCAGCCAGTGTTAATCGTCGTACTATTTAACTGAATTAATAATTCATGCACAGATTAATGTTTGTTACGTAACAAACAACCGGCTCTAACTAACAGTTCCAACCCAGTTAATGTGACACACTTGTCATGGCGCTGAGCATCAACAAGAGTGAACGCTTTTCCATTTCATCACTAATTATATGTCAATTATATTATTAATGTCCGATGTACAGTCGGAGTACGAAAACATTTGTCAGTTTTCAAATTCATTCCTTGATCAAGTCGTAGACTACTAATATACCTATTGTTAGCGTCCGCTATGCTATTTATGTCGACTGAAGTTGATTGAAAAGTGCTCTGTGACGTTTCAAAAAGAGGTGTTCATTCATTCAGATTCATTCGGTGGTATGATATCAGTCAGTTGAACGAACGCGTTCGCGAAGAGAGGTTGTCGTCGTATGTTGGCACATCTTATAGTTGGAATTGTAGCTCTGATAATATATGTGTCGTTCATTGTAAAAGTGAACTATCTCCTTGTAACTGAATTTTAGAATAACGAGCTTTTTGCGAATTATAGTGTAGGAAAAAAAATATAAGCATTCATTCATTGTTTTCATCTATGGGATTTTCATGCAACTATTGGAGTTACTTCACTTTTATATTGAAAATTATGACTAAATGTGATACCATTAGGCAAGAAAAGATGGTTTTAAAAAGAGGGAGTTACACCACTTTTACAATGAACGACACATATCGGTCGTACGAAAAAGTATTTGGACTAAATATGAAGTGATTTTATTAATGTACGCGAAGTAGGGTGCTAACACAAGCTTTTGAAACGACAGTACTAAGAAGACAACTAACTGACGTATGAAATGAAATTTTGACATGACTTTCACCCTGACTGTACCTCCAATTTCTTAAATCTAAACGTTCTGATCAGATTATTGAGTATTGGCACAGGGCACATTGCGTTTCGCAGTCATTTGGGCAGCCACCCCCTTATAGAATAACATCGTGAAATAACAGCACTTGTGCTGTTGTGTTCCGGTGAGTGAGTAAGGGAGGCCAGAGTCCATCTAAAAATATAAAAAAAATCGGCGCCACAGATCAGATCAAGTGTTATATTTTTCAACGTGTATGAAGTCGCGGACAGCCGATCCATACATAATCTATCTGTCTGTCTGTTACCTTTTCACGCCTAATAAATGATCATAAAATTTTATAGCAACAAGACAACAACTTTATATTTCTTACTAGTTGTTGTACGTGACTTTGTCCGCGTAATTTTATAATAATAGCCTACGTTACTCGCTGATAATTTAGTTTTCTACAGGTGAAAAAATTATTAAAATAGGTCCACTAGTTTTTGAGTTTATTCATTACAAACGTACAAATCTCTTTTTATAATAGTAATTATACATATATTTTTTGCTTTTCAACGCGGACGAAGTCGCGGACATTAACTAGTTTATAATAATGTAAAGAAGTAACCAGAAAAGAATTTTCTACGCGTTTGTAGTCATGAATATGCTAACGGAGACGTGACATACTTTAACTTGTGATGTCGACTTACAAACTATGCAATTATGGACTTTATTCTTTACTGACTTAGATTTAAATTCGCATAACATGATGTCTCCGTAAGTTGTGTGATGTATAATTTTCTGCTGTCCCTTCAACTTAACCTATTCAAGTACATACCTAACTATTCAAAAATGAAATAATATTAATGCCTCGTCAAAAGGTAATAATAATAATAATAATAATGATATAATTAACACTGCAAAATATGAAAGCAAAAATGTCTCGCGCCAAGGTCAAAAAAACCGCTTTGCTCACTCTAACCAGTGTCTGAGTAACGCGAATTAAACCAATTTAAAAAAAAAAAGTTTCAACTTTAAACTTATCTGCGGAACTGTAAAAAGTAAAAGAACATTTATCTAAGAATAAACAACAAAGCGTACTTTAAGTAAGAATATTAGGTTGGAGGATTTTTTTTTTTGTATTTCATATACAAATTCTAGTCTACATATTTATATTTGACTACAATCAGACTATGATTCGCTTTCAAAAATTTAGAAGGTGGTTCAAGAAAAACTGTCAGCTACTTCGACGGTCCTCTCAAAGGTATCGGCCAAAAAGAGAGAGCCTTTTACCTACAACCTGTCCTTTTATAAACTCAAAACAACTAGATATTTCGCTACTCGAAAAGACACAGTAACTAAAGTTTGTTTTTTAATCTCGGACAAAAATGACATTACATGTACATGTATCATTATATGCAAACTTGACATTTGCATGTGTCATTTTTGTCTCTGATTAAAAAACAGACTTTAGGCAACTAGTGCTACCCGTCAAAACCATATCACAGAGCAATGACCGAAGCGAATTGTTCGAGACGCTTCTATTGGACGCTCACAGAGCAGTCAATAGTGGGCGACAGAACCATAGACCTGTTCATCGGCTGGACGACTGTGAATGTTGATGACACAGCCTAAAATATATTGTTGTTTTTTACAGGCGAAGTGAACAACGCGTATGTGACCGACGCGACATCTGTGTCAGGGTCTCGCAAGTCGTTGGCTTTGCAACCGGTGCTAATAATGCACCCGCACGCCCCCATGGACATGGACAACTACTCCCATTACTCAGGACGAACGGCCAGGTCCAAACATGGCATTTATTCCAACACCATGCACAATTACCAACTCTAACCGTGCAAATATTAAAAAAAAAAAAAGAATATTTAAGGTAAATATTTTTTCATAAAAACCACTTTGTATGTATATTTATAAAAAAGAATCTTTAAATTTTTTTTTCAAAAAACTGTTTTGTATGAATATATACTAGCGAACTCGGTTAACATTAAAAAAAAATGTATTCCTGATTGCACCGCCCTCTATCGGGAATTGTGTGAACCATAATCACAGAAAAAATTTCATCAAAATTGGCCCAGCATTTCTAAGACATTTTTGTATAAAGAACAATATCTTATATAAGAAAGAAAGAATATAATATTTCAATTTAAAATCTGCCTAAAGGAACATAAAATTCACCCAAAATCAAAGTAGTTCAACAACTTGCGTAGAGATGGCGCTGTTTTAACCTTTAAAAGTTTCAGTTTGAAAGTCTAGGTGGAGTTTGTTATAGAAAATGTTTTATTATTTATGTTAAAATTTAATTTTATAATAACATAGTACTTAATTCGTTTCCTGTAAGATATTAATAATAATATTTTTTTTGTAATGTAAATAAAATAAGATAAATATTAAAATAGGTTTTAATTAGATTATATTTTTTTCTTTAATTAAGTAAAGAAATAAGTAAACAACGAAACTGGAAAACTTAGAAAAACTTAAAGTACTTTTTTTTAAATATTTAATGAACTAAAATATTTTGTAACGTTTAATGTGAATTAAAAAAAAAAACTAATTTTGTTTGAAAAAATCTTTTACTTATAAAAAAGCTAACACAGTCTTCTTACAGTGTTCAAATTTGTACAAAATTGTTCGACATCCAAAAGAGAATTTTTTTTATCCAAACACTTTTACTTACGATATAATAAAAATCCATTTTTATTAACCAAATTATTAATAAATTTAAGTAGTTATGGCGTAACCCAAATGAATATTTAAACATTTTTAAACAAAATACGAGAACAATACTTAATTTACTACCCTTTCATAATTATTACAAAAAATATTTTGTACTTATTTAATAAGTTTCTATATTTTGTATAATATTTTACAATTTATTAGTTAAAATAATAAAATAATAGCGAACCAACATTACTGAAACTGGTTTTATTTTCTTTATTTTTTTTGGCAATCTACTTACAGATAGAAAAACAGGAATCAAAAATAACTCATTTTCCTGTCTCTTAACTTTATCCTAATCCCACTATCTATGACGTTGCTTGTATTATAGGCAACGGTAGCTAAGCCTATAATAATAATTCTTAGGGTCAGCGCCGACGGACGGAGTGGCGTGTGGTGCCGGCGAAGAGACTAATTTAGTTGACAATTTAAATTCAACCTAAAGTGCTCCTGAATACGACTGTATTTGGTACAATGAAATCAAATGACGGCGAGCGACTCAGCGCGGTCGATAGGCGCGCGGCGAATCGATACAGAGGCCCTAGACAAAGTGCATTCGATTCGATTCGCTAAATAAAAATATATGGGATTGACATATGCCTTCGCTAAATCACGCGAAGGCATATGTCAATCCCATACATTTTTATTTAGCGAATCGAATCGAATGCACTTTGTCTAGGGCCCCAGTTATATTCAGGAGCACTTGTTACTAAATTAGTCTCTTCGCTGCCACTCCGTCCGTCGGCGCTGACCCTAAGTCACCTACTAATAGTTAGATATTTTAGACAAGCTAATAGAATAGACCATCAGTCTGTCTGAAATCAAGACTAATAATAAATCTGTAAGGGTTGGTTATGGAGTAAGTTACTTTGTTTTCAGAGACATCGTGTTTATATGCTCTATACATGACACTGAAACTAAATTTACGATTTTTTGAAATTTTTTCTGTATGTATATATGTATGTTCCTCCATAACTATTAAACGAATTAACTGATTTTCATGAAACTTGGTAGATAAATATTTAGACAACAGGACACATGATAGGCTACTTTTTCTTTTTCAACGCGGACGAAGTCGCGGGCACCAGCTAGTAAATAAATAAATATCTTCACAGTTTCCACACAGCACCATCTAGTTCCACAGTAAGCAACTAATATTATGGATACCAGACAGTTGATATAATACATAGATCACTTTTTTATTGTAAATACATCCTTACTAATATTATAAATACAAAACATCCATGACTCAGGTACAAAGGTAAAATGTTAACACATATTGCCCCTAGCCGGATTCGAACCTGCGACCGTTTGGTTAACAGTTAGGGTTACTAGCCACTAGACCAAAGGTGTCAAATAATAAATTGTAGATGAAGTTAGTCCTTGATTAATTGCCAAACAGTGGCATCGCTGAAGCCTCTATTCTCTAAGCAACTTTCTTCGGGCAATTTGTATGTTGCCAATTTTCTTAGAGAATTGCGGCGTTTTTCCGTCAATCCGTGCCGCCCTGGATCGCCGATTAAAATCTGTAAAAACAATTTCAAATTCTTTACAGACTATAAAAGATTTCCTGGGATAAGGAAAGGACACGGGAAAATGCAAATGCTTTAAAAACCCTTTAACCGTTTGGTTATATAAGAGTTGTACCCGACTCGTAATTTTTTAATTTTTTTTTAAAGAAAGCAACTCAATGATTTAAAAAGAAACATTATAAAAGTAGAGGAATTTGTCGTATGTATCCGGCTCTGGCGAAATGGACACGAAAATAACTGTCGGATTTATCCGACTCTTGCGTCTAAAGGGTTAAATAATGATCCGGACGATATATGGGACAACATGGGTATAGGGAGAATCCCTCGTTGAAATACTGTAATTTCAGAACACATGACACGCCAACAAATATCGAGATAGCTAATAGGGAGCCGGTCTCTAGCGAGCCGGCCAATAGCCAGCCTGCTAATCAGCCAATAGCTAACGTCCACCAACCAATCGCATACACCGGTTGGACGCAACTGTAACTACGATACATTGCATCGGACAAATAATTGGCTGAGTGGGTAATAATAATAATAATCTAATTTTATTTTTGCTACAAAACAAACTTACAATTTTATCCCTGCTACACAAATCTTTTAACCATTCGAACAATGAATTAGCGAATCCTTCGTCGTAGAACATGTCCCCAATCAAGATGGCGTCGAAGTCGTCACATTTATCTCCGATCAGGTTGTCTGTGCTCGTGTCTATGGTGACATTGTTCATTGCCGCGTTAATCTTCGTTGCGATGATTGCGCCTGAAACCACAGAAAAACTTTTTATATACTACAAAGATATTTCAATAATCCAAACTCTTCTATCAGCTTAATTTCTTTAGTTTAGTGATATTGGCTTGGACACAATGCTTTTTGTAGTCATTTGGCAACCCGTCTGATGACAGAACCAACCCCTTACAGAAGACCACCGTGAAATAACAGCATACTTAAGCATATACCCAATTTACTTTTGAATATAAAAATATATATCAAAATATACTAAATATTGAATAAAACAACCATAAGTCTGCAACGTACAATATGAAGGATTGTGATTGTATTTTTGCAATAAAAATATATAGATAATTCATTTAAGAGTTTTAACTTGATGGCTATGACACATACACAGGTCAAACTTATCTTTTGCGTAAAAAAAATTGCAGGTGCTGCCATCCCATCGTTTTTGTTTTCATCAAACATGGTCATTCAGTTCAAAATGGTTCAACTTACATTACAATCTTTTCGTCAATTCACAACAGATGGCGCTGAACAATACAAATTTAATGTAAAGGAACGTAAATGTACCTACTTTTCTATAGATGAAAAGAATTTTTAAAATCGATCCTTTAGATTATTTTTGAGGTCACACATTAAAACCAAAAATACAAATCTTTTCTCTTTTATAAGTTATGATAGAAATTAATAACAAAGTACCACTGAATAACTATATAATATACGTATAATTGGCACTGCATTGTATCAGGGGATGTAGCTCAGTGGTAGAGCGTTCGCTTTGCATGTGAAAGGCCCCGGGTTCGATCCCCGGCATCTCCAATATTGTTTTAAATAATTCCGTTTTTTTTATCAATTATTTTATATAATTTGAACTCACAACGATCGATGTCGTTCGCAAGAACGTATTCAGCTTTTATCTTTGCTGCTGCGATTCCCCCTGCGCCGCATCCGCAACCGATGTCTAGCACCCTCAGGTTTTTCAATTTATCACCATTGTCTAGAATATATCTAAAAAAAGAGAAAATAATGCAAGAAAAAAATCATGACAGCTTAATTCAGTTACTTCAAACTTGCATAATTTTTGGGGTTACTTGTGTTTTAGGACATCGATGGTTTTAGGCGACGGGCCACTTGGCCTGTATGTCGACTTTAACATAAATAAAAAAAATACATGGCAGTCATTGCACTGCACCTCAGATCGCAAGAAATACAAGAGAAAATATTGTATATATTTGACACTGACACAGAATGACAAAATAAACTCATAAACACACCATTAAAAAGGTTTGATGTTGATATGAGACTATTTTATTGATCAGAGGTGTATACAATATTGATCCTTGTTATCATAATCTGTCAATTTCGGTTACGTAACGTAACATGACACTCGCGAGTTCAATGATTTTATCCCTTCTCGAAAATGCCATCTTAGTATTATCAGTATTCAGCTAAGGCTCAGGCTAAAGCAGTTATTACACTATTCAATTTGTAGGAAATCGGAAGGTTCTATTATCTATTTTCAACTTTATATGTTCGATTTAAAAATCAATTTAGTGTAGTGTGATCAACTAGTTCACTGCTTCTGTTCCTAAATTGGTTTCCTACAAATTGAAAAGCGTAATAACTGCTTTAGGTACTACGTACAAATTTGTTCTCTGATTTCAACGTTGGGCTAATAATTTCATAGTTGTAGTTATGTGATCATACCATAATCAAGGCTGAAGGTTTATTGACCGCGCAGTCTGATGTTTAGTTAGTTAACTGACCTTGACCGTGGATTGAGTCACGATAAATAATGGCCCTATGCTTCTCTATTTCACATAAATTTTGTGGCAAACAATCAAACAAAGGTTAGATAAGCGAATTGATTACTTTTTCATATAACAAACTAGCTGCTGCCCGCGACTTCGCCCGCGTAACTTTGTAAATTATATACTAAAACCTTACTCGAGAACCACTCTATCCATTGGTGAAAACAGCATGAAAATCTTTGCAGTAGTTTTTGAGTTTATCGCGAACATACAGACAGACGCGGCGGAGGACTATAATACGAGTATGTAGTGAAGATTTTTCCTAATATTTTAATAATAATGAAATTTTATTCTTATGTAAACATAAAACTTAATAAGACAACAAAAATCTAAGTAATGTTATTTAAAATGACGCAAATAAAATTTAAATTTTAAAAAATTTGGTTTGCGTCATTTTAAATTGCCATCACCTGTTGCATACAAATTCGAAACGGTTTTATCCCCCAATTACGAGGGATTTTACATGCGTTTTCCTCCAAAATAATAATTTATATTCAGCAAGTTAATACTAGCTGTTGCATGCGACTTTTTTTTCCTTTATAAAGTATAACTTTATAAAATATAGCCTATGCTACTCGCTGAAAATTATGCTTTCTATCAACTAGGTGAAACAATTTTCAAAATAGGTCCAGCAGTGTTTAAGTAATTACAAACATACAAATCTTCTAAACTACTGGACCGATTTGAAAAATTCTTTCACTGTTGGGAAGCTACACTATCCCCGGGTGACATAGGCTATATTATATTTTAAAAAAAATTAGGGATCCTTACTAAAACTCCAATAATGTAACCCAAGGTGTTAAAAATTTACCTAAAATATTACTTATATCGCGTGCGTTGCGAAAACTATTACTGATAGAACAAAATAATGTACTACAACTTTGTAGAACACATCGATATCTATAAAAAGTGTCGCGACAGCATATGTCTAACTATTATAGTTATGGCATAATAAGTGGCATAATGGATTACTTAATGACTTAAATGAGAAACTAGTGGCTAAGTAACCCTAGCTGTTAACCAAACGGTCGCGGGTTCGAATCCCGCTAGGGGCAAATGTTAACATGTTACCTTTTTACCTGAGTCATGTATGTTTGTATTTATAATATGTATGTATTTACAAAAAAAAAAAAATTTAACAACACTAAAAATTAACTTGGATTTTGGAACTAGATCGTGATGTGTGGAATGTGTGAAGAACTATTTATTTATTTATTAAAATACCTGGCAGTAGCCTGTCCACCGGGCCAGTAGAACGCCCAGAAGGGATCCGTGAAGGGCACCTCTTCCTCTTTAGCCGTCCAAAGAGGGCACGAGGGAGTCACTATTCTCAACACCAGCTCGGGAGTGAGGTGGCGTCGCGAAGGCAATGTGTGCTTTATTACAAGGCGTGTTAGGTCTTTAATCATTTTTTATTATCTGTAACAAACATATAGTTTACGACATAAACAATATATAGTAACATAGTTAGGATTATGGGATTTGAAAGGAAGAAAGAAAGAAAGAAAAGAAATTTTATTGTCAGGATTTGGGATGGGATAGTAACATAGGTATGTAGAGATTAAGGATGTTAGGATTATGGGATAGGGAAATGGGCTCTGGCATCCTTTTACTCACTCACCGAAACCTTACAGCACACATGCTTTTCTTTCACGGAAATTGAATGTGTCTATACATGATCTATACCAATATTTATAAAGGAGTTTGTTTGGTTGTACGCGCTAATATCAGGAAGTACTGGTTTGAATTGAAATATTATTTTTGTGTTTGATAGTGCATTTATCGAGGAAGGTTATAGGCTATACAGAACACGGACGAAGTCGCGGGCACCAGCTAGTTTTTTTAGAATACGAGATATGTGAGACGTGAGACTATAATGAGACTAAAAATTATTATAGTAATGTTTTAGTACTGAATGACTGTGTCAATGACCTTCTACGCACACGCTGACCGCATTCCTGCGTCTGCGCATAGCGCCAGTAGCTCGTGATAGCTCCTCTCTATCTGTCTCTCTCCCTCTGACTTAACAGAGAGAGACGGCAACAGTTATGACGTGCTTTTTGGCTTCTACGTCAGACAGAGTCCGAAACAAAACCAACCAATAAACATAATCTCGTGATTTGAAATGTTGCTCTAACAGTATGCGTACATTTAGATAAAATGGTCGAGACTTGAATGAAATTAAAATTAATAGTCGATCGACGATGAAATTTCATAATGTTGCGTAGAAATTATTACACAATATTATATAACGATCTAATCCACATATGGATACTGTAGCATGGTAATAAAATAAATATTATTGGTTACAATAAAAGAATGTTATTAATTATTGTTATTAGTCGCAAATGTAAAATTTTTTTGTCATTTGACTATGTTTCCTAGCTCATATAACGCAAATCTTTTCAAAGTTCGAGTGATCTCTCTCCATCATAGAGGATTTTTAGAATTTTTTCTATATGTATGTATGACTGTATGTATGTTCCACCAAACTTGGTAGATAAACATTTAGACGTACAGGACACAGGATAGGCTACTTTTTTCTTTTTCAACGCGGACGAAGTCGCGGGCGCCAGTTACTTAATAAAGTTTTAAATAATAAATGGACTTTCCATCAAGCTACTACAACATGGAACACGCGTGCCATACAAAACACAACGAATTTTATGGAACATTTAAAAGTGACATATGCGTAGAGCATGAACTGTCATTTAAAACAAAACAAACATAATAATAAGTACGTAATTTAAAGAAAATGTGACTTTACGTCAACCCATTAGAGTTTAAAATGAAATAGTAGGAGTTGATCGTTACTACCTTTTAGCATTGACGCGTGAAGGCAAGAGTCCGCCATGATTCTGTCAAAGGCGTTCTTTTTATGTTCCCCTTTGGCACTTGTGACGCAAATTCCATTGTAGTATTTCGATGGGACTTTCATAAATTTCCCTAATTTTCCTATTTAATAAAAGTTTTAGTTAACTCAAAGGGGCGTACAATAAAACAGATTTGTGTGAAACATATTATCAAAATTTTTATCGGATTGGGGTTTTTTTTTAACAATTTGCGTATATTCAATGCAATAAACAGATGACATCTCCGCCTATCAACATATTATTGTTATATTGTTATAGTACCTAATTATTGAAATAATTAGGTTTTTAAAATCAAAATAGCTAATCATTTTATATTTAACTAGCTGTTGTTTTTTAATTAATTAATTATTTATCGATCGGAAAGGATTTTAGGAGTGAACTCCAAACGTGCGTCGGAGTTGACACACACACATTTTTATGTCTATGCACTGTATTTTTATCTAAGTTTTAATTTTACTCTAAAAAAACAAATAAGGCGACGAAAACAACGCTTTTCTACTAAATGCTCGCCTTAAGTGTACTTCTAGTGAAGTATTTTTATGTGGAAAGTCCATCAATGATATCAATGACTTGCGAATTAGTTGTTTACAAGTCAAAATGTAGCTCGAATTCCGGCTGAAAGATAAGCTCTTATCTTTGACTTTCCAATCAATATGGCACACTTGTCTTAAAATTGATAAAACAGTACGTGATCGTCCGTAACACTGATAAGTTAAATTTACATAGAAATATAATGATTCAGCCTTTTATCATTTGTTATATTAAACTTATTACAAGACAGTTTACTTATATTATGAAATTATTATTATTATTACAAATGTTACTAAAGTTAAATTTATGTAATAGTAAGTTTTTACAGACGTGTCATTCTATCAAAGCTTTTGAAGGGATAAGGAAAATGGGATATTTTTCCTAGAACATTTTGAACCTTTTTTTCCATAAAACCATAAACCTTTTCCTTCATAAAAATGGGTGGAGTACTTAAAACAAATTAATTATTTACAATAAAAACATTGGATACTTAAAACAAAATATCTAAGAATCAAAGGATAAATTTTAGTTTGGAAAAAATATGATTAAACAAGTTTTAGAGCTTATTAATTACAAACATACTTTTCTCTATTTATAATGTTAGTATACATATAGATTATAGTATATAATCTTTATATTTTACTAACATATAAATAATATTATATAATTTATATGTATACTAACATTATAAATAGAGAAGATTTGTATGTTTGTAATAAGCTCTAAAACTTGTTTAATCACATTTTTTTTCAAACTTTTTATCCTTTGATTCTTAAAAATAATCTTATCCACTTGTCCAGCTGAGAATATGTCTATAGAAAGGTATTTGCTATTATAGTAGGTAACACGAATTTCCACACGATTTTCCTATTTCCCCCTCTGGCATTCCCCTGTGACGAGAAGGCATGTGGAAGGTTGCTACGTGTGGTTTAAATGAAAAGGAAAGCGTTCTAGCAAACATGGTTAGTGTCACGTGGTCCGTCTTCTCACGTGATGCGAAACACGTCTTTCCAATAATGGGCACAAGGACGAGTTTCGCGTCACAGCGTCGTGTTAGATGGCTGGTTTCTCCGATCCTTGTTCAAGGAAATTTTTGATGAATTCTTTGTTAAAAAATCAAATTTAACTGTTTCAATGTGGGTACAGTACAAATGTAATATATATGCATACATACATTTAAGAATAAAATTGGCATATTTTAGCTAAAAGGATTTTTTAGGTTTCCTAGGTTCCAGTAGGTTTCCTACACTTATGAATTGGCTTAATTTAGCTAAATTTTTTTTAATAAGTAATTCTTAATAATAGTAGTAATAAAATAATAAAAGATTTTTAATACAAAATTATTCTATCATTGTTATTAAAATCAATCAAACATTTATTTGTACCTAAGTAACATGAATCTACAAATCTTTCTACTAATTCTACAAATGATATAAATTTTTGTGAGGATGGATGGCTGTATGTAATTGTATGTGTTTTCTTTCACGTAAAAACATACGGAACGGATTTAGATGAAATTTGGCACACAAATAGCTTATTACATGGATTAACATATAAGATTTTTATCCTGAAAAATGTTAGGTTCCCAAGGGATCGTCTAAATCTAAAAATATAAGAAAATTGAGCGCTATCGAAGTCGGTCCAGTAGTTTTTGATAGTTTATCGATTACAAACAAAAATATACAGATACTAGCTGGTGCCCGCGACTTCGTCCGTTTTGAAAAAGAAAATTAAGAGTAATAACGCCTGATATCTGTGACGACGGTGGCGCCGCCACGCGACAATGTCTCCCAATTCTTTATACTCGGGAACAGTACTTTTTTCTGATTGAAAGGTACCCTATGTCCAACCTATGTCCTTTCTTGTATCCCTGACAACGTGTATGCAAAACTTCATGATGATCGGTTGAGTACTCAAGGCTTGAAAAGGTAGTAGACAGGCAAACAGACAGAGTTACTTTCGCATTTATAATAGTACTAGCTGGCGCCCGTGACTTCGTCCGCGTTGAAAAAGAAAAAGTAGCCTATCCTGTGTCCTGTACGTCTAAATGTCTATCTACCAAGTTTCATAAAAATCAGTTAATTCGTTTAAGAGTTATGGAGCAACATACATACATACATACATACAGAAAAAAATTGTAAAAATGGTCAATTTAGTTTCAGTATCATGTATAGAGCCTATAAACACGATATCTGAAAACAAAGTAACTTACTCCATAATCAACCCTTACAGATTTATTATTAGTATTGATGATAATATTAAGTATAGTATATATAGTAGGTAATGGATGTTTCTTTATAATATTAGTCTAGATCACGGTTTTTACCCGACAACAAGACAACAAAACAACAAAGGATTTTTTTAAATCTTTTTAATATCCTTTGCAAGTACATACGTAGTCTACTGAGGTCTCGGGACTTCCCCAGGGGACTGTTATAACTGCATGGCATATATTTGCATATATATGCAGATTGCAGCATGATGCGAGCGAGCCTGTTATGAGTGAAAGGGAATATTTCACTCTCAACCTTGAATGAAATATGTGACGTATGATCTATTCTTTTTCTATTGATCAAAAACGTAAACAAATATAGCGTCTCCATGGACACTGGACTGTTTTAAAGATGGAATTTGTACATTAGGCATTATCAAAGACAGTTGACTCAGTAATTAACTCATTTAGAAGTTGTTCGTATTGTTTGTTTAGTTTTATATCGTGAAATGTTTGTTTACCTTTTTGATCAATGAAAAAAGGATACATTATACATTCTATTATGTAAATACTAGCGACCCGCTCCAGACTTCGTCCGCGTCCGATCGATACAAAACTTCACAGGATTATCCAGGATTACACAGGATTCACAGGTTTTGGAGTCCATAGGGAACACACACACACACACATGTCGCCTTTTATACATTCTGACGGTCCATTGATGGTAGGTGGTCACCGTCGCCTATTATCACAAGCAACGCAATAGGTGCAAATAGGTGATCGTTACCAAGCTTCACAGGAACACCTGCTGCCACTAATCTCTCTGAACTCTGTGAAAGTTTCATTAAAATCGGTTCAGCGGTTTTGGTGTCTATAAGAGACACATACATACATACATACATCGCCTTTTATACGAGTATTAAGTTTGATGGTAATCTATAAATAAACGTATCACGCTGACCACTGACGATAACATTTTAAACATTATGAAATGTGTAACTCCATTCGCTTCAGTTGCTAGATGGTCGCGTTATCTACGAGTCTTGATAACTTTAATGTGATAAGGCCAATGTCATTGTTATAGGATATATTTATTATTATGCCGTTATGTGGCAGCGCGTGCCAATCACTCGTATTGAGGTTGTTCACTTAGTGATAATTGCCAATACTCGTATATTGTTTACATGGCGCCTTTTCGTGGAAATTGCGTTTCATACTAAAGTAATACAGGGCACGCTGCGTTCCGTTCTAAACAGTTTTTTTTTCGTAAACATATTTTTATTTATTTTTTAAGCCCTACTAAAAAAAATTGTGTGTGTCAGCTTCGATACACGACTAGAGTTTACTTCTTACGAACAATTATAAAATTTAAATTTTCGAGTTTCACAATTCGAACACGCCAACAAGATTGTTCTTTTTAAAATAATATTGTGTAGATGGCGCAATATCTCTGAAACTTCATAGATATTCTAAAATATAAAAAAAATAATAGAACGTAACCATAAATAACGCATAATATAACGCATTCGTGTGACAATTTTAATTTTACTCCCATAAATTTTCATACCACGGGCTTATCCTTATTAATATTATAAATGTGAATGCGAGTTTGTTTGTTCGTTACGCTTTCACGCGAAACTACTGAAATTTTGCATAAACGTTGTCTTGGACACCAGAAAGGACATAGGGTACCTTTCATCGTTCAATGCGGACGAAGTCGCGGGCACTAGCTAGTATTAAATATATAAATATGGAAATCGATTCTCAAGGAGTACCTAAACTCCAAGAAAAGGCAGTAGGGTTTTATATAGTTACTATACGAATAGTATATACATAGTATAATATATATTATAGTACATTTTCTTTTAAATGGAAAACTCAAGGCAAACACTACTGTGAAAAACTATTTATAAATGCATAGTAAAAACACAATATTGCGCAATTCTAGCTGCTTTTCTAAGATTCTATCTCTTCATGAAGCATTATCTGTCTTATTTCTATTTCAATAAGGATACTTTTTCTATTTTAATCAGCATTGGTATTTTATCTGATATAGGCATGTATTTTGTACGATAAAGCATCGAAGATAAAAAAATTCTATATTTAAATTGGACACGTTAAACACATTGATTGGCGCCAATGATTCATTTGCATATTTTTTTAATAATTATACGACTTTGCGCAGGTGCAACTGGGGTATTTAGTATTAGCATAGAGTAAATAGTATTTAACCAGTAAGTACTATTTACTCTATGGTATTAGAATCGTAATAAACTACTTTTTGAGGCTGTTTGGCTTGTATGAAAAGTGTAAGCGATTCGGAGCTCATACTATGTTTAGTATTGTATTGTATATTTTTTAAACTAGCTGGTGTCCGCGACTTCGTCCTCGTTGAACGATGAAAGGTACCCTATGTTCTTTCTGGTGTCCCAGACAACGTGTATGCAAAATTTCATGTGATTCATTTTTTGGGTGAAAGAGTAACAAACAACTTTCGCATTTATTATATTAGTATGGATTAGTACAGATATAATACCAAAATCGCAAAGTAATAAGAAAGCGTGATTTGTAGGAATAAAAACAAAATATTTTTATAATGAAACAATATCGACAAAAAACAAGACAATACCTACTAAGTAATAAGCGAAAATCAGTCCTGAGAATTGATGAATTTTTAACCGAGTTCCGATAACCAGACACCGATTCTGATTAACTTCCCCCAGTCGATAATTCCCTTAAAACAACAGGGCCAGCATTCTTCGAACGATTAGGTCAGGGCCGACAGCGTTTAACCTTTACTGGGGTTACTGGGAAGAACGATCGATACCTCGCGATAGTACGTAGTATAATGTCAAAGGTTACAGCCCTAAATGTAAACACAGGCTTGATAAATTTGTTAACAGGTGACCCTGGTTCTGTAACGCCATTTCGCGATTCCTTACTTCAAGGAATCGCGAAATGGCGTCAATTCCTTAAATTGTTACGACATCTGGGCCCTGATTCTGTAACAATTAAGCTCTGTAATTAAATTCTGATTCTGTAACTAAGCAGGGCCCTGATTCTGTAACGCTATTTCGCGATTCCTTACTTCAAGGAAACGCGAAATGGCGTCAATTCCTTAAATTGTTACGACATCTGGGCCCTGATTCTGTAACAATTAAGTTCTGTAATTAAATTCTGATTCTGTAATTAAGCAGGGCCCTGATTCTGTAACGCGATTTCGCGATTCCTTACTTCAAGGAATCGCGAAATGGCGTCAATTCCTAAAATTGTTACGACATCTGGGCCCTGATTCTGTAACAATTAAGCTCTGTAATTAAATTCTGATTCTGTAATCAAGCAGGGCCCTGATTCTGTAACGCCATTTCGCGATTCCTTACTTCAAGGAAACGCGAAATGGCGTCAATTCCTTAAATTGTTACGACATCTGGGCCCTGATTCTGTAACAATTAAGTTCTGTAATTAAATTCTGATTCTGTAATTAAGCAGGGCCCTGATTCTGTAACGCGATTTCGCGATTCCTTACTTCAAGGAATCGCGAAATGGCGTCAATTCCTAAAATTGTTACGACATCTGGGCCCTGATTCTGTAACAATTAAGCTCTGTAATTAAATTCTGATTCTGTAATCAAGCAGGGCCCTGATTCTGTAACGCCATTTCGCGATTCCTTACTTCAAGGAAACGCGAAATGGCGTCAATTCCTTATATTGTTACGACTTCGGTGTGGTAGGTATATCTAATAGTGGAACACAGGCTCATGATGATGATGATGACGATATTATAGATTCTCTATTATTCTCAACACTTGTCCTCAAGCTTTGTGACGTTTATACTAATATTAAAAAGAGAAAGAGCGGATTTTCTACATTTATTTATAACTAGCTCTTGCATGCGATTTCGTCCGCGTAACCTTATAAAACATAGCCTATGTTACTCGCTTATAATAAACGGTGAAAGAATTTTTCAAATCGGTCCAGTACGTTCAGAGCCTATTCAATGCAAACAAACAAACATATTATTTTATAAATAGAATAAACATGAAAATATTACAATAGACTAACCACTTTAACCTCAGGAAAAATTCACAATAAAATACAATAACAAGGAAATATACAATTATAGAGATAATAGTCAAAATTTCCGAACATGTGCTCAGTAGTCGTTTTCCCCGTTAGCTACAAATCTTAATTTACATAAACAACGTTGGTTCGGTTAAACCCAATTAGGTCGTTATTTTATTTAATAACAATAACAAAACAGATAACTTTTACAGAATTAATATATTTGTTATTAATATGTCTAGCGTCTAGAGAGCCTTCAAGTGTTACGTAACGCAATTTTTGAAGATTTTTGACCCCATGTAACGCGCCGTATCGTTTTTCTGTAACCCTCCTCTCCCTAAACGTTACATAACAACCAAGTGACCATTTTTATATCCCGCCGGAAATATCTGCGAACCTGGCTCAATGAC
Source organism: Synanthedon formicaeformis (assembly GCA_945859745.1). Taxonomy (NCBI): domain Eukaryota; kingdom Metazoa; phylum Arthropoda; class Insecta; order Lepidoptera; family Sesiidae; genus Synanthedon; species Synanthedon formicaeformis. Next base: position 7,702,762 of record OX243975.1, read on the forward strand.
GTCATGCAACTGCGCTTGCGTTGGTAGCGGTACTGAATAGGTGAAAACGCGGGGCGTGATGCGGGTGAATGCGAGAGGAAGCGCATTCCAGCGAGGTGCGCAAATATTTCCGACGGGTTATACCAACGAAAAGGGTTGTCAACTTGGAAGAACAAAATAAAAGTGACATACAATAGACTCGAGGGATTCCCCTTCCGGCCCTGTAACGCATCGTAACGTTTTACAAGACCATAATTGTTTTTTATATATATGAAGTGTGTCAGATAGGCTGACGTCGCCTAAGACACACAATACCCTTTGATGAAGTATAACTGTTCACCAAAGCAATAAGCAATGCTTGCCATAGTAGGAAGAGGGATAGGAAATGGGTTCTGGCATTTTCTGTAAACGTGAAACGCAGTGTTCCCTGTCACTACTTGCCAGACCAGAGCCAACTATGAAAAGTTCCTTTCCAAAGATGGCTGTGACAGGATTTGAACCCAGAACCCCTGAGACAAATAAGCACCTTAACAACTCGAAGTCTCGTCAAATTAAAAAGTTAATAATAACTAAAAGGTTAGTGTCAGCAGGGGTTGGGGATTAATAGCACACTCATTCAGAGATTGTTCAGGCAAATATTGCAAAACTTGAACTTATATTCTTGATGCCTTGATTGTCTATAGAGAATTTCTTAAAAGACTTTAATGGGTGGTGTACGTAGTGTAAATTCCTAAATAAATAACACATCAGGGGGTCACCAACCACTCACCAAGTTCTCTTTTAGCGTAAATGACTGTAGAAAGCACACTTGGCTAGGCCCCCAGATCAACACCACTGAAAATTTTATGAACTAGCTGGTGCCCGCGACTTACTCCGCGTTGAAAAAGAAAAAAGTAGCCTATCCTGTGTCCTGTGCGTCTAAAAGTTTATCTACCAAGTTTCATGAAAATCAGTGAATTCGTTTAAGAGTTATGGAGGAACATACATACATATACATACAAGACATACATACATACAGAAAAAATTCTAAAAATGGTCAATTTAGTTTCAGTATCGTGTATAGAGCCTATAAACACGATATCTCTGAAAACAAAGTAACTTACTCCATGACCAACCCTTACAGATTTATTATTAGTAAGTATTGATGAAGCTCATAAGAAGTGGTTCAATATTTGGTCATAAATCTTCTCTGACCTTGTGCCACTAAGGCTTCCAGCATTTATGTGCCATGATTACTTAGGTTTCTATTCTTTAAACTCAAAATTGTTAAACTATTTTATTTAAATTAGGACAAGGCTCTCCTTTGCTCAATTCTCAGACAATTACATTATCAACTGGAAAGTGTGAAGGTCAAGTCGAGATAAACTGCAGCATCCGTGCGCACGCCCCAGTTAAAGTTTCCTACAGAGCGACGTGTTTCCTAATCGAAAAACCACGCGGGTTTTCCGAACCGAACGGATAATACATAAACACATACCCAATCTATCGCTGGACGATACCCTGACCTCGCCTTCCCCTCGGTAGTACGACTTCTCGTCGCCGCAGGGGGACGAGGTATTTCCAATAATACAAGCTCTGAACCTGTCGCGACTTGCTATCACAATGTCCTTCAGCAGAGAAATGCACACCATCAAACCTGATTACACTTTCAACGCATGTTTAATACATAATTCCACACTCACACGTGAACAACCGAGCGGGTTTCACGGAATCTCCACCGATACTATTTCAATTCACGCACACATAGAAAATCTGCGCATGCGTCACGATTCATATAAAAGCAATCGCTGCGTCATCGTCCGGCACTTTTAATCAAACGCTTGAAGAGAGGGCACGTCTGTTTAAACTCTTTGAAGTGTCATAACAGTGAAATCATTGCGACATAACTGTTTGCACTTATCTTGGATTGTGATACGCAGTTTTTCTGTATCGTGTGTGTTTCTTGTGAAGTGTCGAGCGAATTAGTAAAAATTTCGCCCTTTTTGAAAAAAGTTCCAAATAGTTCAGTGAAGATTCCGGCCTTTTTGAGGACTGATAGCCTACTCGGTGATAATTGTGACTTGAAGAGTATTAATTTGTCGAGCAAGATGTACCAGGAATCAGTAATCCCAGCTAAACCGGAGACTTTCAGCGGAATGGCTGCTAAGAGGTACGTTACAAAATATTGTGTAAATTTTCATAGGGTTCGATTAATAAATTCAATATTCAGAAAGAAACAGTTGCTGAAAATATTTTTTCATTTTATGATTTTCCATCATAAATACAATTTCCTTTTCAATTCTGACTTAAAATTCGTAAATTTAAATTATTATTAGAATTAAGAACTGTTAGGAGCTTATCTTTCCTCAAAAAGTAGTCTAAATCTTCATGATTACATAGTTATTTATGTATATTTTTTTTCTAATTTTCAGCCCAATTGCCCAATGCATCGAAGCAGTGCTTCGGCGGGCGTGCTTCGAAAAAAGACTAACCATCGGTCTTCTGCCTGCGATTCAGTATCTGTCTAAGGATTGCAACGGAGCTCTGTTCTGTTTCACCGCCGAAGCTCCTCCTGGGGACAGTGCTACGCATATGCAGGAAGTGCTACTTCAAGCCTTCTGTGAAGAAAATGAAATTTTCCTTATCAAGGTAAATATTGACAAATGATCTAATATAAATACCTATACATTAAATTTGCCCTTATCTTTAATAATCTTAATGCCCTTGTCACCTACTTTGACTAATAATTCTGAAGTTATTTTTACATCTCCAATTCTTAGATAAGTTTGGTCTAGTCTGGTCTAGATCATTTGGTTAACAGCTATGGTTACTAGCCGTAACCATAGCTGTTAACCAAATGATCGCGGGTTCGCTAGGTTCAAATGTTTGTGTTAACATTTTACCTTTGTGCCTGAGTTACGGATGTTTTTTATTTATAATTATTTATAAAAAAAGTAATTTATTAGGTCAACAGTCCATTAATTGTCTGGTATCTATAATACAGTTGCTTACTGTGGAACTAGATGAAGCTGTGTAGAATTTGTGAAGATATTTATTATTCTCGTATTCTATTAAGAAATGTATTTAAAAAAATTCTTTTTTTTTGTCCGAACAGGTGGATTCTGAAGCCAAAATGAAAAGGCTGTTGGGTTGCCGCAAATCAACAATCGACTTCCGCTGTGTGCTGGTTCATTATCCGTATACTGACCCTTTCAGTGAAGAGATTGACGTTTCGTCATTGTCAAATGAAGAAAAGGCCCTAATAGACCATTGCGACAGCACGTTTTACGAAGACACACCAGTATTTAAGCTGCCCGAGAAGTGAAAATCTTAATATAAAAATGTATTGTGTAAAAATTTTGATCAAAATGATCTAAACAACCGTTTTGTTGTTCTAACAAAATACGGTTCAGTCGCTGGGCGGCTTTGGCGTCTAACGCCATTTTGTTTGTGAGCTGACTGTTTTTTTACTTAGATGACAATGTTGTTATTTGAAATATGGATTGTATAAAATTCTAGCTTATCAGTATATAGTCAAAGAGAAAACTAATTTCCTGGTAGCCACTCAACATGGAGTGATTGGAACCACCCAAACGGTTTCCAGAAATAAAATAATGCAAAATATTTGAAAAAAAAAATAACTTGTCTGTAAGTGATAATGTAGCTCACATTCCTTTACTATATTTGTATGTATAGAGAGAGATAGAGGAAAACGAGATAGAATAAGTTGTTATGGAAAATAAAGTTTTTTTGTATGACTATTGTGAAATTTTGAAGTTTATGAATTACTAAAAATACTTCCTTTTTAAAATTGGCCTTTAACATTGTGGATTAAAAAAAAAATTACTGAAAAATTCCAAATTAGTTGTTAAAACTGTATATTACGTAAGCAACATAAAATAGGAATTAATTTTATACCTTTGTAATATGAATAATTTAAGTTTTTATTTTTAAATAAAACAATTTACAAAAATATGTTGTTTTATAATTATGTACAACCTCTCTTTTTTAAAAGCAAATTATACACAGGAATTTAAAAATTGCTATATATTGCAAAAACAATGTACTGAATCTTAATAAACCACGAGTTATTTACAAATAGCTGACTGGACACGGCCACACTTCGCTGCAATGTGAGGGCCCTCTTGCTTTACAAAAACAGTCATAACTGGACATATATAAATAAGATATTCACGAATTATACACAAAAACTATCCTCTGAAATTAATCTTTACAACTATACAATCAGGAACAAAATCCGTTTGCAACTTTCCGAGATTAGCAACATACTAACAGACAAAGGAAGACATAATACCCACGATGTTTGGTTTGACAAGCAGAAACAATACCTCTTTCTTAGCTACAACAAAATTAATGTGTATAGTTCTTGAGCCAATCTTCTTTCACCAAAGCCACACCCCTTTCTCCTATCATCAGTGAAGGTGCATTAGTGTTACCACGTATAACAACTGGCATAATAGAAGCATCTATCACTCGTAAACCCGAGATACCATAAACCCTTAATCTCGGGTCAACTACAGCCTTTTCATCCCACGTTGGACCCATTTTACAAGATCCTACGGGATGGTATGTGGTTGATGTGTACGATCTAGCCAAACAAACGAAGTACTCGTCGGTACCCCATTTGTAATCCCTGCAAGCCGGTAATGGAATCCTTACAAATTGAGCCCCACTCGATCTAAATGCTTCAGTGTGCTCCAAATTTAAAAGGAATCTGACACCTTTCAAAAGAACAAGTAAATCAGTGTCATCTTTGAAATAATTGGCGTAAATTACTGGAGGTCCGTGCGGATCACTCGAGTTTAGGTACAATCTACCTCTGCTCTTTGGAACTAGATTCATAGTTCTAGGTGTAAGGCCGTCGTAGAAGGCCGTCGGTAAGATTGCAACGCCATCATAAGTAGCAGGCTCTCGTATGTATTCTCTCCAATTAACATTATTAACTTGGAATTGGACATCAGGGGCCGGAAGCTCTGGACTAGTTTTAATAAACGCTACCGAACTCACAGGTCCGTTGCCCGATAACGGGGAATATTTTTTATCTTCTAATTTTGCATATTCAACGACAGATTGAAGTATTTCATCTCTACTCACTGTAGTAGCTGTTTTATTAGGCAAAGCCACTACAATACCGTTAAATGTAACGTGATCGTGTAGATTTTCACCTACTGCTAAATCTTCTTTGACATCAATGTGCAAATCTTTCAAATGTTTTTTCGGCCCTATTCCAGACAGCATTAGTAATTTTGGCGAATTTATAGCTCCGGCGCTTAATATAACTTCTTTCTTTGCTAAAACAGTTTCCACTTTTCCATGTTTCACATATTTAACACCATACGCTCTTTTCTGTTTATCTATTAAAATTTTTATTACTTCTGCCTCCGTTTTGATAACAATATTCTTTCGTTTATATCTAATAGGCCTTATGAAGCCGGAGTTAGCAGACCACCTTAAGCCCTGTTTGGTTACTGTCTGCGCTTGCATAGTTCCCAATTGTTGAGCTCCATTGAAGTCTGTTAGTGGCAGTCCTGCTTGGTTAAATGCTCTAGTCAGCATCAAAGACGGTGTATCTATGTAGGGCAGTCGAGAGACGTACTGTTCGCCGTTCACACCGTGGTATTTACGGTCAAGAGCTTCTAAATTAAGATTATATTCGGATTTCCTGAAGTATGGCAGCACCTGTAATTGGAAGTTTGGTATTTCATAATTGAATTTCAGACGTATAATAATTTGCTTATTATTGGAATTATTGGAAGAGAGTAAAGGATTCTAGTCTAATAAGAATTTAATAAGAAAAAGTTTTCTTTTCCGATGAGTGAATGCCAGAGCCAATTATCCTATTCTCTTCATCTCCTTATTCCTTTATACCTACTAGTCAACAGCGGCTTTCAGCACTCATTGCGTTGCTTGTACTAATAATAAGCGACGGTGTAACCACTATCAAATGGACACACATGTACTTCAAGGTCATTTTATGAGTGAAATACCCCCCTTTCTCATTACCGGTTTACTAACGTCATGCCACGGGTAGGTTATTCCCCTGGGTATCAATCCTCGCACGGGATGTGAAAAAAAAATTCCTTTGTTGCTGATGTCTTATCGTCGGGTAAAAACCGTAAAAAATTTCAACCATGTCTTAATATGCAACTGGAAAAATTATCTTATTATATTACTCTTTTCTTTTTTGCAAATAATTTATTGATTGCCGTTAGAAAGGTTGTCTTTGTCATCTGAATTTTCTCATTAGATTGATTTTAATGTTAGAAACCTTTGAAGTGTTAGTTTTTTTTAAATATAGCTTACATCTTTATACCTCCATCCTTCATTACCAAGCGCTGCCCAGTGATCGTAGTCTACTTTATTTCCTCGGATGTATACCAAAGAGTTGATCGAACTAGAGCCACCCATAGTTTTTCCTCTGAAATTTATAAAAAAATATCACTGATTACAGTGGATGCAATATACTTAGTCTGGCCATGAATATTTTTACAATTAAAAATATGGTCTATTCCCAATGTGACCAAGAAAAAAGGTCCGATTTTGGCCATTTTGTGAATTTCAAATATAAATATTTTTATTGTTTCGTATCTTTGTGGACATTTTGCAACTTTCATTATATATTTAGTTTAGTTTTCTCATGGATGCCACTATCAGAACTGGACCAAATTTAAATGGGACCATACGGGAAGCACCATCTTTCAAATAAAAAAAAAATACAGTCGAATTGAGAACCTCCTCCTTTTTTGGAAGTCGGTTCTCAATTCGGCGGAATTTTTCTTATGTAACAAACCTCAGAACTTTCGACTGGGTGAAACGATTTTGATGATTCTTTTTTTATTTGAAAGCTGGTGCTTCCCGTGTAGTTCTATTTCAATTTGGTCCAGTTCTGACAATGGCATCCATGTGAAACGTCAGTTTTTTTTTGTTAAAAAGAGCTATTGGAAGTCGGTTGAAAAGAGCATCTATGGGATTTCTTGCCTGATCAGCATTCTAAATTGTCGTTAATGGTAATAATAATAAATGTACGATATTTATGAAATTTTGAGCCCAACCAAAGGGCTTGGAGTCCCATAATATGAAATATTTATTAAGATTTGATTTGGCTTAAGAACACACCTTGGCCAAACGCATCCATTTTTACCAAATGCAAGACAACTCCGTCCATCAGGTTGTGTTCTATATTGCCAGTCAATATTGGAGCCCAAAAGAGCAGTGGAGAGTCCAGGCACAAGAGTAACGTCTGGTTGTTCTGGACCAGCTTCCAATAATAAAACCTGAAACACGTAGGCATTGAAGAGATATATATTATCTCTATATATCTCTATAAGGCTGTATGTAACAATTTTTCATTAGACATTGTAGTTTAGGAATAATTAATATTTAATACTTTTGGCACTTATAACATTTTTATTAAGCGAGATGCGCTATCTTCCGTCGCATGTTGTGCGTACTTCTACGTATTTTGTGTCATTGTCATGTCCAAGGGGCCACGCGGGTCAAATTACTAATTTGGTTTGCTTTATACCCATTCTTAAGTTAATTTGTAAATTGCATTGAGAAACAGAACCATTTGTCTAATTCGATGATTTGTAATTAATTAAGTGAAGGATCTCATAATTATTGATTACTTCAGTTAAATTCAAAATATGCAATTAACATGCTACTTAACGAAATTATGTGGGCATAATATAGATGAAATATTTGCATATTTGATAAAATCTGGTCTTAATTTTTTTTGTCCTACTTTTGTTGCTTAATTTCCACCAAGCTTTTTGTTTGCTGTGTAGCTTTAGACACGTTTAGTCTAGTGGCAAGTAACCCTAGCTGTTAACCAAACTGTCGCGGGTTCGAATCCCGCTAGGGGCAAATGTTTATGTTTATGTTTATTTGTATTTATGTTTAATTTTTTTTTTATGAATACATACTTTCCACTTCTTTTCTTCACTCAATCTATTGGCAACAATGCACCCAGCAGATCCCGCGCCAACCACGATGAAGTCATATTCTTCTTGCATTTTACTTTTACCTCGCCCATAATTTTCCATCCCCTCCACAATCTCTGTCCCATAGCTCGTTTTGTCTCTGTTTCTTTGCAGATGCTTTCGTATGTTAGTGTCTATAGATCCGCCGTATATTTGTATTAAAAGACTCAGGTAAACATATCCATAGTTTGAGCAAGCGGTCAGCTGAGTGTAGTGAGGACACACCTCGGTCAAATTCAACGGCTCCCAAATCATTTCGGGGCTAAACAGAAACAGATGAGTAACATTTGTAAGTACCTATTTTATTTATTTTATTTTCCACAAAAACTCTATAGGAAAACAAAATAACGTAGGTTGGTACTTATTTTAGATATACAATTCGGATTTAAAAAAATATCTTTTTTTTTACATCTTGAAGAAGGTTATAGACTGCTTAAAAATCGAACACCCAACCACCCAAAATACAACCTTTGTCTGTCTGTCTGTCTGTCTGTTCGCGATAAACTCAAAAACTACTGCACCAATTTTCATGCTGTTTTCATCAATGGATAGAGTGGTTCTCGAGGAAGGTTTTAGTATATAATTTACAAAGTTACGTGAGCGAAGTCGCGGGCAGCAGCTAGAGTAATGATAAATGCCACACTCTTTTGGTTTGAATCCACCTTTATAACAGTATACTTAAAACTATAGCAATAAATGTTAGAGAAATATGATTGTAAAATTGTGTTCCCTAACAATGTGTTTTTGTGTAAGCTCATTTAAAATGTTTTTTGGCACAAATAAAGATTATTATATTATTAAATAGTGTAATGAATACCGACTTTCTAAGGATATTTCTGAAGATAATTCATAACTGGATTTACAAAGTAATGTTTCAAACACTCAGTTCAGTTTCAGAAATGGCTTAGACACACGGGAAGCGTTGTTTAGATATCAATTCTTTTTATAAAAATATATATATCTAATAATACATACCCCTATTGTTATTTCTAACAAGTTTCACACAGGTAAACTCTGTTCAATTGTTCAGATGGCAATGGTTGAGAGAAATCGCGGTTGTTACCTTAAGACAAGCACATCCGCTATTAATTAACTCAACACATTCAATACACGCAAGTTCATTTATTCTTATTTTTTGGAATTTCATAATATTTATTTTTTATTAGACCATTACGAAAAAAAAAATTATTGTTGAAAATCACCTAAAAATTTGGAACTTTTTTTATATCCTTTAATTGTTGCGTTTAGTATATATAAGTATATGTATGTGCAAATCGATTTTTAAGGAATTAAACTCCAAAAATCCCACAGAGATTTATAATTATAGTTGGGGCATTCCAAGGTGGGACATTGGGACTCATTTTTGCTTCTAAAATAAATTCAATTCATAAATATGTAACCTTATAATTATTATTTAATTGTTTGTTTTGTTGTAACTGTCTAGTACATTTTTATTTTTGTACTAGCTGGCGCCCGCGACTTCGCCCGCGTAGAAAAAGAAAAAGTAGCCTATCTTGTGTCCCGTACATATGTTTATCTACCAAGTTTCATGAAAATCAGATAATTCGTTAAAGAGTTATGGAGGAATATACATACATAAGAAGGTGGAACATAAGAACATACATACATTATGGAGGAATATACATACATACATACATACATACATACATACATACATACATACATACAGAAAAAAATTCTAAAAATCTACAATTTAGTTTCAGTATCATGTATAGAGCCTATAAACACGATATCTCTGAAAACAAAGTAACTTACTTCATCACCAACCCTTACAGATTTATTATTAGTATTGAATGATGTTGTGTTCACATGTAGTAGGTTACATTACATTCCGAATTAGGTAATTGCTGTATTTGTATTTTCTAGCTTTTTTTTTTGCTTGTATATGGAATTGTAACCAGTTTTGTTATCCTTAATAAAAATAATAGTAATAAAAAAACCCTAAATAAAACCCGGTATTGAGTTTCAGGAAAACTATGTACCTATCGCTTCGCTATTTATTAGCTTATGTTGAGTGGAGCTGGAGACTGGAAATGCGGAAATAAGGATCAATTACAAAATGAAATAAAAAAAGTTTACAAACTCACGTAACATTAACCTACGCTACTTCTTTTCATAAGAAGTAAGAACCTTCCTTGGACTCTTTCGAATATTTGGAAAAAAAAAAGAACAAATTCTTACTAGCAAACAAAAAATCCAAAGTATTAAAATGGCTCGCAGCCGGTAGGATTCGAACCTACGCTCCCAGAGGGAATCTGATTTCGAGTCAGACGCCTTAACCACTCGGCCACGACTGCTATGAGAATATTTGCTCAATTATAAGATGACATTTTACACAAGAGGTAAAAAAACAAAATACATATTATTATTGTACTAAATTCACTTTTAAACATAGTAATTATATGTTTAAAGGAAAACTTTACGTATACATTATTTTTGAAACAGCGTTTTATTGAAAAGGATTTAAATTTTTGGTAACTTTTTAATTACTTCAATCTTATAGGTACCTAAATAAATAATAATTATTGGTTGTAAAATAAATTTATAGCAGTATTATTGCCATTAAATGTAGTAGAATTTTTTTTAAGTGGGCATTATGTATTTTATTATGTTGGTACCCATACATATTCCTTCTATTTATAATTACACTCCCTTACAGAAGACCACCATGAAATAATAGCACATGTGCTGCTGTGTTTCGGTGAGTGAGTAGGGGATGTTCCCTATCCCTTTACAATCCCTTATCCTTAATCCTACTGAAGCCTTGCATCCTTAATCGTACTTGCAGCATCTGTGCTGTTGTTTGTATTATAGAAAACGCCACCTACCACTAAGTGGTCCGTCAGCCTTAACATTGAAAAAAAAAATTAGATAAATATACAAATTGATCATGCTAAACATTTTCAATGTATACCTACAACTACTTTTATCTAGTTACACATAGTAAAAAATTATTCTAAAGTTAAAAATATAAATTTTAATATGTAATTTGCACTTTTAATTTATAAAATGCAATAAAAAACGAATCAAAAAATAACGCATATAGAAACAAAACGCATATAACAAAAAACTTATAAAGCAGGGGACACCCGGGTTTGAACCGGGGACCTCTCGATCTGCAGTCGAATGCTCTACCACTGAGCTATATCCCCACTTACTGAAGGGGTCGAAAGTAAGCATATTATATTACGATTTATTTCAATTGAATAAATGGAACCTTATTATTAAAAAAAATAAGAATTTGCGTTTTAATTCTACGTTTCAATTCAAAATGTTACTTATGCATTTTTCATACATAAGTAACTACATACATAGGTATTTATTACTACCTAAATAGGTGAATAAACAATAATACTTATTGACAATTTAATTGCTTAATTGTCGAATAAGATTCTAATGAAATGAATATGGAATTAAATCTTAATGACTGTTCTAAATGAATATATTTAACATGACAGAAATCTAATTTTAAAATCAAAAGGTGCCTTTTAAGGTAACTTTTGATGACTCTATTGTTATTTGACTATACTATAATTACCTATTATTCCTTTATTTATCACTAGGTGGTGCCCGCGACTTCGTCTGTGTTGAAAAATAAAAAAATATAACACTTGATAGCGCCATCTATAACATTGAATTAGGTGAAGCGACAGAGAGGGTAACGCGACATCTATCGGATTTCGGTCTAACAACTTGGTGATATTGTTAGCAAACCGGCTTTCACGATGGCTGGAAGCGACTGTTTAATACTGTGTACCTTGCGCGTACAGTAATTTTGGGGTCTACCATTTTGAAACAAAATTTACGTTTGCGCGTTTGCGCATTTTTATTCGTTAGATATGAGTATATTGTATTTGTATAGATGTGTATAATCAGTAAAATTACTAATTTTAGTTATATGAACAATCTATAGCCAAAATGGCGTTTTTCAAATATGCATAAAATAATTTGTCAGCAGCCTGTCAGTGTATCAAGATAAGTTTCTAGGTTTTTAGATCTTTTAGATGTGATTGTCATATCCAAAATCACTGGACAAGGACAGCTATAGGACTAAGGGCCTCTTTCACCATCTGTCAAGTAGACTAACCGTCATTTAAAGTCACCTGTCACCGGGAATAATTTAGCTGATATACCTGTTTGGTTTGTACGGTAAAAGTCCCAAACATTAAAAAAAAAATCGCCTATGCACTAAACCCAGTGCATAATTTATGTAATAAAACATAAAATTATTCCTAAAACTAACTAACCAACACTAAGTACTTGTTAGTGTACTAGTACAGCACTTAGTTGCTGAAAGAGGCCTTAATAATCTAAATTATTGTCATGACATTCTAAAAAAATGACTCGCCCCCGGGTGGGCTCGAACCACCAACCTTTCGGTTAACAGCCGAACGCGCTAGCCAATTGCGCCACGGAGGCCGTTGAAGTGACGGTTAAAATTTGTTTATATATTCTGTGGTCATTTTCTTGGCTTTCAATTTGAATAGAATACATTCTATACCTACTCAAACAAAGATATAAAGAGAAAAGATTTGTATTTTGGTTTGTAATAAAGTAATGAATAAACTCAAAAACTAGTGGACCTATTTTATAAAATTCTTTTACCTATCGACAGAAATATTATCAACGAGTGACATAGTAAATAATTATATTATATATTTTTTTATGTAACAATTTCTAAATGTAAAAAAGTAAAAATATCAGAATAGAATAACAGTAAGGGCCTCTTTCTGTTAATTTTATTCCACACACACGACACACGTAAACGCACACTGACACACACACGTACACGTACACGTAAACGCGCACGCACGCACGCACACTCTAAAAACAAAGTAATTTACTCCATGACCAACACACAGATTTATTATTAGAACTTGGTCGTACGGGTTTGCTATGCTAACTAAAAACTAAAATTAATTTTCAAAAAGACACTTCTATGTTATTTATTATGTATCAAACATTACATTTTATACGCAAGAAAAATATTGTCAAGCTTTAAATTTTCTGACTAAAAATTAAAACAAGTTATTGTCAGAAGTGGGATTCGACCCCACGTGCTCAGAGAGGACCAGAACCGCTCATATTAAAAATCAATTATTTTGACATTACAAAAACACTGCTATGTTATTTATTATGAATCAAATACTATTCGCAATATTTATACGCAAGAAAAATTTTAAGATTTTAAATCTGAAAAAATAGAAAAAGTTAATGTCAGAAGTGGGATTCGAACCCACGCCCTCAGAGAGGACCAGAACTGCTCATACAACTCGCTATAGCGAGTAAGGTTAACCTTGAGTCTGGCGCCTTAGACCGCTCGGCCATCCTGACTGTTGCACTACTCTTCGAAATTATTTTATATATCCTACGCTTTGAAATAAAAATGATTATTCAAAGTTAATCTTGTAATGATTATTTAATTAAACATTTTTAAAATAACCTTGCCTTAGAATTATATTTCACATAATATTCAGGAAGAACTTTTCTATATTTTATAGAAATGTTTTCATTATCAGTGCCATCTGTGGATTTCAATACGAACTTCTAAGAGTAACAATGAATTCGTTCAGAAAAGATTAGTAGTTTTGTCTAATAGATGTCGCTTTCTGTGATAATCCTATAAAAGTCTCCGCGGGCTGATCTACGCTTATATCATAGCATAGAGTAACTTATAATATACTAGCTGCTGCCCGCGTAACTTTGTAAATTATATACTAAAACCTTCCTTGAGAACCACTCTATCCATTGGTGAAAACAGCATGAAAATCAGTGCAGTAGTTTTTGAGTTTATCACGAACAAACAGACAGACGCAGCGGAGGACTTTATTTTATATAATAGGTAGTGATACGGAGTTTATATCTTTTTAACGGGTTGGTCTTGGACTGTCTAGCTAGAAGACAACTACATTTGATTTTTGCCTAGAGCCTAAATTGACTAAGTACTACATAATGAGTCGAGCACTCAAATCTATTGACACAAATTGACTATTAGATTAGTGCATATTTTTCCTACATAGCATAATGACATGAACCTAAATTGTCTGGACATTCAGGACATTATATCCTATCTTTTAATGTTTACCTGTTCAAGCTAAAAAAAGAAGCACGATATCAAAGCATGTCGGTGGCAGGTCCCTTTTTGAATCGGGTGAACAAGAAAGGATTTTAATGCGCTTTTCAGTTTCACTAATGGAAAGGGTAGGTATTAAAAGATTTTATATATAACTAGGTGGTGCCCGCGACGTCGTCCGCGTTGAACGATGAAAGGTACCCTATGTCCTTTCTGTTGTCCCTGACAACATGTATGCAAAATTTCATGGTGATCAGTTCAGCGTAGTTTTTGCGTGAAAGCGTAACAAACAAACATTCACATTTATAATATTAGCAAGGATTTTCTGAAAAAAAAAAAAAAAAAAACTAGTATTAATATTATAAAGAGATTTGTATTTTTGTTTGTAATGAATAAACTCAAAACTACTGGCAGCACCTGCATTGCTTATGTTATAAGCGACTGTAGTCACTACCAAATAACATAAAATAAAATTGGATGGAATTGGATTACAGTTTGTTTATTAAAGAAATACATTTTTTACTTATCACATATTATATTATTATATAGGTACATGGTACATACATTAATAAATTTTTTTAAATTTAGCTTTGGTGTAAGTATATGGGGGCTGTCCCTAGTACATTAAGGGAATTGTGTGGGTGACCTATGTGCAGCATTAGAGTGGACATCCTACTACTGAGATTATGTATTTCTTAAGCCGTATCTTGTACTATCATTCCTGATTCGATTTTACAGAGTACCCTCTCACTAGTTCGTTGAGCTTTATCACGAGACCCATATTTAGAGGCAATGTTTCAGCACCATATGTCATCACTGGCCATAGTACAGTCGGGGTAAGAAAAGGTTCATCACCTTAAAGTGGATATTTGCTTAGAGTTGACAGCATGCTAATGTTCCATTTCAAACGAAACATTGACATTTGCGTGCCTTAGTTCCAAAAGGTACTTACCAAGTGTGTACGACATGATAAAGGAATGAATTTGAAAACTGATGAAGGTTTTCGTACCCCGAGTACATTGATTTTATATGGTCACATGTACACTTTATAACCTTAAATAATTTGAGAAAGTATGTTTCTAGTATAACTCGTAGCACTTTTATCATTCTATTCTAAAACTTGACAATCATCATCGTCTACCATGCCTCCGTCGAAGGCGTTATTTAAAATTTCATTTCTACATTTCTTCAGCTCATTATTTATATAATTTTTCCTTTCTTGCTTTCTTCTGTGCTGTGCTACATTTTCAGCACTTTCTTTACCAGCCAATCCCATTGTAAACGAGTAAATAACTGTCGTTGAGTCGCCTTCGACAAACGCTAGGTTTATTGTAGGCCCAGTTTCCACTGTACATAGGTTTTCTTGCATTATGTTTATGAACTCAAGACACAAGTAGTCGCAAGTCGGTATTGGCACGTAAATATTCATCTTATCTGTTTTACTCGGCCTGCCCATAATGTATAGAGTGTCTACGTCCTTATTGTAGCAATACTCGGTGTCGTACATTAGTTTTTCATCGACTAAATACAAGTAAAGTTGATATGCAAGAGCTATTTTCGTGTCCGACTTGCAGCCGAAAGACCTCATATCTTCTTTAATTTTTGCCTCAATATCCATCTTTTAATGTATTTATGACGTTTCTAAAGACTCAAAAACCTTTGTTGGCTTCTGTTTTGTATGGTTATAAAAATTAATCGGCAGTATTTTAGCAAAACTTTAGTTAACTAACAACTACAAGTAAAATACATTTCGTTAAAAAATAAACATTAAAGATGACGTCTCAGTCGGCTTACAGTGGCAGAGGACAGCTGTCAGGTCAACTGTCAATTCTCCATGTGAGTATATAAAGTATTCTGTGGTCAATATTTCTTGACATCAATTTATTAATAAAATTAAGTTTAATTTACCTCAATGTGAAAATTGCATTATGTACTCTTTTGTATTGTAGTTTTAATAAAATATTCATTTTCAAGTTAATTACTCTTCAGTAAATATAGATGGCGTTGGATAATTAGTTACAGATGCTGCTTGATTTCACCAAAGATTTTGCCTTATTTTATACACTATTAAACTATTAAAGCGAATGTTCTTTTTTAACAGCTATATCAGTAGTGGCAAGGTAATGGACTATTACCTTCTTCCTCAAGTTACTATTATTTTTTTACTAGCGAATTGAATTTATCAAAAATCCTTTCTTAGCGGATGCTTACTTTATAAAATTAAGTTATGTTTCAAATTTCAGCTTTCTACACTCAGTAGTTTAGGTTGTGCATTATTTATAGTCTGTCAGGACAAACGGTTTATTACTTACTAGCTGCTGCCCGCGACTTCGCCCGCGTAACTTTGGAAATTATATACTAAAACCTTCCTCGAGAACCATTTTATCCACTGGTGGAAACAGCATGAAAATCGGTGCAGTAGTTTTTGAGTTTATCGCGAACAGACAGACGCAGCAAAGGACATTGTTTTATAATATGTAAGGAACGAAGTGTTGATTAAATAAAATGTTTCGTAATTATATTATCATAGTTTTATTACAAGTTATAAAAGTAATCAAAGTGTATTTAGTAAATAGGAAATACATTTACTTATGTCTATATCTTCTAGTTATATAATTAAACTTTGGGTGGGGTAAAAGTAGACGATAATATTGATAAAAAAACTTTGCTACAATATTTTTGAAATGCCCTTTGAATGAATAAAAAGCTTATAAATAAGAAGCAGAAATAAATAGGTAATGCGTATCTAATGATTACAAAATTATCTTCAGTCGAATTGTTTATATTACAAGAAATATATTAGGTACTAACTCTTATTTATTACATTATTTTCCTAATATAATACATTATGTAAATATTACTAGGTAAGGTATATGTGGCCACAAACCATAAGTAAAATAATCTAGATATTTTAGGTGAAATGGTGTAAAGAGTGGTTTTAACTATTTACAAGATTTCACCTTTACTATTAAAAAAAATTATTAATAAATATTTATTTAGTAGTTACAATAATAACTATCAATACGCCTAAATAGATTTTAAAGCACTACACACAAAAGATTTAAGATTAACAACTAAATATCATTTTCACTTTCATAGTCTATTCTACTAAGTTTGAACACAGTTTCTAGCACCATTTTTTTATTATATTTCTTTTATAAATTTATATCTTTATTTGTTTTAATGCATTTACCCCTAAAACATATTTCTGTTTCGTGAGATATTTCAGTAGACATTGATGTGCTTACAACATTCGTTGGGTCCATGAAACTAGAAACGGATGACGTCTCAAAGCTCACCGTTACATTTGTATTATCTTTATTTACCGATTCGGTCGCATTTAGTTTTAATATATTAACTGCTGTGACGTCATCAAGTTTCCCTTCACCCGATGGCTGGACTGTTATCTCTTCGGGCATAAATGTGCTTTCTGTGGTAACTATTTTTGGTTTATTCGACTCAACTACATCTGTGTTGGTTGTTGCTGAGTTGTCCTCTGAGTTCAATCCTATTTGAGCATCTTTAACAGCATCGTTAGGAGTAATGCCAAACAAATAATCCATGAAACTGAATCCGCTAGTAGACTCACTAGTTTTTTCTGTCGGTGTAGTAAAGTATTCACTGATAGTAGGATCAGGTGAACCGGTTCCCAAGTCTAATTCTCCTGGACTAAAATTCGCTTCAGTAGGTGTTTCCTTTTCTAAATCCACGTATGTCGTTTTTGGTAATTCAGTAGAATCCTCTTTCTTATTGGCACTGGTATTGTTGTCAAGTTTAGATAAGTCTATAGTGGGTAGGACGTCTATTAGTTCATCGTCGTTTTGGAAAATGTCTTTAATAAATTGAAAAGTTGGCTTATATGTTGTGACTGTGTATTTGGATTTCTCATACAAGTCGAAATTATCGTTTTTGGATGGTTTAACGTATTCGCCTAGTTGGTTAACAGTATGATGGTAAAATTGAGACTCTGCTGCCTCTATTGACTCCGTTGTAACAGGGCGGACCTTCACTTTCTTCCAGAATCCACGACGATGACCTTTTCGGCTTTTGTCTTCCTGGAATTGAAATAATATTAATTAAAAACTAGCAATGGATATAATTTTTTAAAAATTCTCATTGGTTAGTATGGAATTGAATTTCGATAAACACAGTTTCTCGTAGTTATAATTTTGTCTGGTAAAACTTTTAAGGATTTTAACGGTTGCATTCAGAAGAATAATTTCGGAATTTCTCTGGGCTTTTAAATTTTTAAAATAAATTGAAAATACTTAAGTGGAAATTTTGAAGTGACTTCTATAGGTTTAGGCCGTCTAGGTAATTATGCGTCTAGTCCTTTTAAACAAGTCTGTGTTTAAATGTCAAATACTACAGTAAATTTTAATTTAGTAAATTTTCATTACTCACATCACTTTGAAGAATTGTTTCGTCGCTAGTCGGTTCAAAAGTTGTGACTTCTTGTTGTAAAAGTGTAGTAGATTTGGGTCCCACATTGTCCTCGGACGTGATTACACTTTCTGGAGGTATTTCTCCTATTTCACCACCTTTATGCTTCATAACGTTAGATGTATATTCATTTTCATCTTGCTCTTCTAAACTTTTCATGACTTCCTCCAACATACTTTCAAAAGTGGACATATTATCGCCAGAATCACTTTTTGTTACTTTGCTCTGTTCAACTAAAGCTTCAAGTGTTGGTGGAATATCGGGAATCTTCTTATTAACTCTGTTGTTAGTCGCTGGTGTAACGGAAATCAAAACGTCGTCATAGTCATTTCTTGCTGTAATTATATCTAGTTCTGAATTCACATCGGATCTCCTTTCGGTTGTTGCAGACTTCTTGTTGTCTACAATTTCATTCGGGTTATAAGGTTTGAATGAATCTATAGAAATTTTTGGAGACCATTGTTCTGATTCGGGTGTTGCATATTTTGGTACATTAATAGAATAATTAGAGTCTTGGTCTTCAGAGTCTTGCACTTCAGGTTTCTTGTTATATCTCTCAGAGAGCTTGGGTCTATGACTGTATCTACTTAAAATATTTCTAGGGGTTGTAGGCTCGTCAGTTTCTGTTTCTGTTTTCTCGGTCGGTTTTTCTGTTGGCCTTCTACCTCTGAACCGGTTTTTAACTTCATAGGTATTTTTTCTCGTTACGCTTGGTGCTGATTCGGTAGAAGTTGTAGTATATGTAGGACGTCTGCGACGGAAGTGACCGCGTTTAGTTGTAATGTCCTGTAGAGTAGAGGTGGCTGGAGAATTTGTGGTCGCTTCAGGACGGTATACTGGGTGTCTATGTTCCTGTACTTCAGGTCTGGCGTGTACTTGCTTAGTTTTCAAATCGGCTTCAATTTCCTCTATCCTCATAGTAGTACGTCTTTTATCAAAGGCTGGCCTGTAAGTAACAGCATGTGCAGGTCTTCGTCTGTCTATTTTGGTTCTAGTCGACTCAGTAGATGAAGCTTGATGATATTGACGAACCACTCCAGGGCGTACTCGCACTCTACTAAATGAAGGTGTTGTTTGAACGATATTCTCTTGTTCGCTTTCGGAACTCGCCTCTGTAACTTTTGCGATGTCTATGTTACGTATAGTTGTAACCTCAGCCTCTTTTGAAGTTAAGTGTTCTTTATCAAAAGAGTAAGTAGGGAAACTTTCCTCTGTTGCAGTTTGTACAGACTCTGTTGAAATTGAAATTATATCCGGCTTGTTAGTATGTAGTACTGGTGTCGTTTGAGTTGATTCTTTTTCGGCCGTTATTTCATCATACGAAGATATCGCGTCAACTGGTACTGAGCTACTTCTAGACTGATATACAAATTCATCACTACGTGTGGAAGGTAGCTTAGGCACATACGTTCCTTCTGTTTCGGAACTGGTTTCTTTTGATTCCGTATTTGAAACATGTTGACTTATAGCCAATTTTTCATTTGTATAAGCATTTTCTGTATCTTCAGATGCAGTAGCAGTATTGGAGAGTTTAATATTCGTTACTTTTGATGTTGGTTCAGTGAAAGCTTCAATGTCAACAGTACTCATTCGTTCCATTAGTGTAACAGGATAGTTTTGATGTAAAATATCTCTCTGATAAGCCAGGTCATTTTCTTTGCTGGTTTTATGGTCCTTGTTTCTCTTGTCATAAATTTCATCGTTCTCATTTTGCTTGTAATGCACTTTACCCCTTGTTCTCGTTCTGTAATACTTTGTTGTGCTTTCATTAGATTCATCAAGCTTTCTCGTAGTTTTTTCGGTACTTATTTTATTCGGTTCATACTTAGTTCGGGTCGGTAAGGGCCTTCGTTCTCTAAGAGGGCGACGAGTGACAACAGTTCTAGTAGATTCATTTGAGTCGGTTCTAGCAGTTGTATACCGTGGACGACCCCTTGATCTTAATGGCGTTCTTCGAGTTGTAGTTGTTGTAGTGCTTGTTGTAACATGAGATAGTTTGTCTTCACCAGAAACTATTGTTTCATACTGATTGTAGACGTAAGGTGATCTCGTGGAATAAACGTCGGCATCGGATGTCGCAGTCGTTACTTCGTTTATTTTTTCTGTGAAGTTATCATTTAAAATGGTCGGTTGTGTTGTGGCTTGGATTTGAATGTTTCCATTGTATTCCGACGATAAGTTTATGTTGTTTACTAGACGAGAATCACTGTCCGTATTAACTGTCTGGTTATTAGTCGATGCTATTGTTGGCTTGGTTGTGTAATCGTTTGAATTGTATACGGGATACCTTGAATTTTGACGTTCAGATTCGTATTGAATTTCGGGACTATAGTTTTGTAAATAATTCGGAGATGACTCTTGATGATATTTCGGTTTTTCTGTAACAATTTCTTCAAAAGTCGGTGGCTTAGTTGTGGAAGGACTTGTTGATACTGGTTGTGGTGTAGGCGGAGGTACTAATCCCGAATTGGCAAAGTTGTCTTTGAAATCTTCAAAGTAGTTATGATAATCTAAGGGAGTGCTGAAATGGAACGCCTGGTTGATGGAGTAAGGATTGTGAGTTTCCAATAATTGGCTCGGAATTGTCGAAGATGTTGTAGTTGTAGTCGTTCTGGGAGTTGTTGTAGTTTCTTTTCTCGTCGTTACACTATTATAACTTTTGTCGGACTGCGGAGGGTTTAAGTTACTTTGTGATGGGAAATGAACGAATTGAGATGGATTGTATTGATTTTGGACGTCACTTAAGAAATATGAATTGCTTTTTGGCGGCGTAATCGATTCTGCATCGTTCGGTTTGAGAGATGTCACCATCTGTGGTTCAAAAGAGTAATAGTTTGACTGGAAATTTGATTCGGTGTACGGTTTCGGTGTAGTTGAGTAAAAACTAATGGTTGGTTTTTGAGTAGGTTTTTGGGTTTCTTTGTAAGACGCAGGCGAAACAGAATATGAATTTGGTATGATGTCAGCGGATGGGGTCGCTTGTGTACTTGGTGGCGCTGTTTCCTTTATCTGAGAGTTTATCACTACTGAACCAACATGGGGTGAAGGGAAAGGAATCTTGGCAAATCCATCAGGAGTATTGTAGCTTAATGGTGCAACGAAGAACGGCAGTTGTCGTAACTTTTTATCACTATTTTCAATATTCGACAAATAAGGAAGTTCAAATTTGACAAAGTTTTCTGGAGGTTTAAGCGATGAAGGTCCAATGAACACTTTGGGAGCATTAATTGGATTGACCGCATCTAAAACAGCGATAGTGTTAGCATTTTTCAATGACAACAAGACATCTCCAACTTTCATAGTTCTACCCTTCTTTACGTCCTGAGTTAGGAACACGGCAAGAGGTGGTTGATGTGGTTTTAATTTTTTAGGTTTCGGTGTCGTCGGCGGTGCAGTTGGGAACGGTGATGTGAGTGTTGAGAACTTCGGTGTCTGGTCCAAAGATACTTGAGAATTTATGTTAGTATAATAATCTTGTCCGAAACTAAAACTTTCTACTGGTCTTGCAATTGGTCTTTGGAAATCATGAGCAAATGGCTGTTTGACTGGACTAGGTTTAGGCAACCCTTGAGAGTATACGTTGGCGTTCGTCAGTTGAGCACCAGGATTTCTTAAATTGAATTGTCCTCTGTTCAGCGATTCAACAGGTACGTACAGCAATTGCACTTCCTCTCTTTCCAACTTGCCTTTGCTCGGACCTATCTCTAACCTTGGAGACTTTTCGAAATTTTCAAATTTTAGTTTCTGTAATGATTGCGCTTTTTTCTTTTGAGAATTTGCGTATTCGCTTGTCACATTTTCTGCCCTATATCCGTCGACGAACTTTGGCGTATCTGTTTTGATTGGATTGAATGGCTTAGCTTGCGAAGAAGGCAGATTATTTTGTGGATAATTCTCAAATTTGACAGAGTTTTGCAATATTGGCTGCGATTGTATTTGCTGCGGCTGCGGCTGCGGCTGTGGTTGTATTGGCCTCGGTTTATTTTGAGGTACAGTGTCGAACGCGAATTGTGGGCCAACGAAGCCCTGACTGAGTGGGAAATTGGGCTGTGTTAAACCAAATCTGATACTCTGCCCGAATCCCTGATCAGTGAGATAATTTTGTGGCGCTGACGGCACCGAAGGCACAGATTGTAAATAAAGCTGTCTATTTGAAGGAGCTTGATAATATGTTCTTGATGGAAACGCTTCTTGACTGAAGCCAGTTGGCCGCGCGAATCCCGGGAAAGGTTCTGATAGTATTCTAGGTTCGGCTACTGCTTGTCTCTTAATTTGTGCTGGTTCTCTTGATTCTCGTGCTACAGGTCCCGGCAAAGGTACCCAGTCACTGATGTCCGCGGTGTACGAACTTATTTGTCTGGACCATCGCGTTTGGTCCGAATTACGTGACGCCACGGCGAACGTGACCAAGCAGGCCACTCGCAGAATACGGTGTGCCATCTGAAATAACGAGAAAAGCAAGTTGAATTTTTGACAGTAATTTTCACAAGTTGAAAATTTAATGTAGATTTTTAAAATCGTAAAAAAGATTCCTATAATGAAGTAGGTACGCCTTAATTTAGTGAATCCACAAAAATCAAATATTTCTCTCGCATTTTCCCTAAAATATTAGATCTTGCTCTTGCTCGATAACTATGTTAATTCGCACATTTTCTCTTTCCCACTGTTTGAACACCATTTACATAACTTCGTTTAAGTGTGAACTGTCATAATATGTGTTATACTATACACAACACACGTAAATCGTCATGTCGTCACGTGACTAGGAGATAACCTATTCATTTCACATTGAATGGGTAGTTACTTACGTAAATACTTCGATGGCAGAATACAAATCAGATTAAATGAGACCTAAGTAAACCTTTTTCTTACTTTTCTGTGAAAATAGGTTATTAGGAGGAAATAAGGCTGTTTTCCCTTACTCTATTCAGGGTGAGCTCTGAAGTCGTCAAACTTGATAATAATCTTGAACTTATTTACGCGTTAAAAAGCTTTTATTTCAAAAAATCTATTCTTATGTGAATGTTCTACAACATTTTTCTTAAGGCTGAAAACTAGTTTAGTAAGTTAGTATAACCAGTACGGTCTTCTATGGGTAGGTTTATTGTTATTCCCAGATAGTTCACAATTATAGGTATATAAAATTGTGTCACGTTGTTTGTCCGCGATGAACTTTTAAACTACTGAACCGAACTTAATCAAATTTTGCACACTGTGTGCAGTGTTATCCAACTTGAGAGATACTCGTAGGATAGTTTATTATCTCAATTTGTAGACGCAATATTTTTTTATTGCAAATTTTTTGTTTATTATATGAAAAAAGTTATAATTATCTGTGATTTCCATATGATTCTAACAGATGGCGGTGCAAGGTAATTTTAAGGGCTGGATAGAGTAAGTATCCAATAGATGGCGCTATGTTAATAATTCACTACATATTATAAAACAAAATCCTCCGTCGCGTCTGTCTGTCTGTTAGCGATAAACTCAAAAACTACTGCTCCAATTTAAATGCTGTTTTCACCAATGGATAGAGTGGTTCTCGAGGAAGGTTTCACTATATAATTTACAAAGTTACGCTGGCGAAGTCGCGGGCAGCAGTTAGTATCATTTGCAAAAAAATTGCACCAGTTTAACTATAAAATAAAACACAGAGAAAAAGTTTTCTGGAAATTCTTAATGGCTATGTTACTCAAGAGAATACGAGAAGTTATTTCATGATGGTCTTCATAACGGCTTGGTTAAGCACTGTCACTAGATTTGGTGGCCCAAGTTTATTCACGTAACACATAGAGTAATAGATGGTGTATTCCATTTTTTTTTTGATGGCATATAAAGATGCTCATATTTTATGTAACGCTTGTTATGTGTAGGTGTAACAATTGTTTTTATCAGATTTTCGTAATTTTTCACACAAGATGAAGTGCTTGTATGTTTAGAAATGAGTGCTAAATAACATCATAAATAAATATGATGTTATGGATAAAATCAGTTTAAAGATGAGAATGTAAGATGTTAGATGTTACCAAATATTTCATTAATTTCATATTATAAGCTCGGAGCATGAAAATTTATAGGTACTCCTTATAAATTTTCATACCCAATGTCACATGTCAATGTCAAATGTCACATGTCACATGTCACTCGTATACGTGTTACATGCTACATTACGCTTCAATACATATTAATACAATAATACCTACATTTATTATATTATATTATATGAAGATGTTTTTTTAATTATATTTATTAAATTATTTATTTAAGTAGGTATCGCTCGTAAGGAGTAAACTCCAGTCGTGCGTCGGAGTTGAAACACACACTTTTTTTTGTGTTAAGCTCGACAGACAGGCAGACAGTCCACTCCACTTGATGGTAGGTCGCAAAAATTGGGAATATATATAGCTTGGAACACAAAATCTCTATATGACGTACATATTGCCATGATACAGTAAAAAGCTTACGCACACAATGAAGACATGTTTGTAAAACCAATGATCCTTTAAAACCGGCTTCACTATGTTGTCTGCAAAACTCTGTCTATACTTCTTATTTGGTCTGAGTTACTAATAAAATTTATTATAATTAAACAAATGGTTATCTCCAGTGGCTCAAAAGACGTCGAGCCAATAAAGCGAGCGATTTTAATTTATATAATAAAATTATAGTTTATTAATATTGTGTACGTCGATACGAAGAGAGAGCTGCGGTTACAATAATAATAAAGTTTTCTCCGTCAAAAGGAAAAGTGCAGTTTTATCTTTGAAGCTGTTATTACGACAGTTACTTATTGCATGCGGCTTAAGGTACAGTCGGAGTACGAAAACCTTAGTCAGTTTTCAAATTCATTCCTTTATCAAGTCGTACCTTTTGAAACTAAAGACAGACAATTGACAGAAGTTTGAAATGAAATTTTGGCATGACTGATAATTTGGCTTGGTGCAATCAAATGTCGCCTAAGGTGACGAACCTTTTCTTAGCCCGACTGTACTTAGTAACAGCAATTTTTCAGTTTACCCATTGATCGTTGAATAGGATAAAATATCGATTGATTCGAGATAAAAATATATATTTTACAATTGATTTTATTATTTTACTAGAACAGTATTGCTCTCCTAAGAAGACCGACTGGTGGTAGATTTGAAATTTTATTTCGTTCTCGTCTACTCTGCGTCAGATTGCGTCAGTATCTAACTGGGAGGACCATTGTGCAGATCCTGCAGACAATCCTAACATTGTGTTAGCATCTGCTATTTATCTAGACTGAAGTTGATTGATCAAGGCGGAAAGCGTAGAGGGACTATTTGTTGGAATTATACCTTTATGGCGGAAAGTATAGTAAAAAGTTGTATGTGACGTTGCTAAAAGAGGTGCTCATTCATTCAGATTCATTCGGTGGCATGATATTGAAAAGGTGTCAGACAGTTGAACGAACGCGTTAGCGAAGAGAGGCCGTCGTCGTATGTCCGCACGTCTAAAGCCCGTTACAAACGTATATTGTATTCTTTTTTCATTGATCAAAAAGGTGAACAAACAATTAACGATATAGAACTAAACAAACAATACGAACAAATTCTAAATGAGTTAATCACTGAGTCAACTCTCTTTGATAATGCCTAATGTACAAATTCCATCTTTAAAACTGTCCAGTGACCATGGCGACGCTATATTTGTTTACGTTGTTGATCAATAGAAAAAGAATAGATGATAGCTATAATACGGGTATATATTAATATACCGTGCTATAAGTCAACGCTCTATAGGTATATTACGGTAGACGTTGATGACGTCCTAGAAATATATATTATAGCCACGTGTGTGGTCACTGCAATATTTGTATCAATCAATACTAATAATAAATCTGTAAGTGTATGTATTGTATGTATGTACCTAAGTTCCTCCATAACTCTAACGAATTAACTGATTTTCATGAAACTTGGTAAATAAATATTTAGACGTAAGTCACGGGCGCCACCTAGTATAAAATATATCGTAAATGCCTTGCTATAATTTATATTAATATATATTATAGCTACGCGTGTGACGGGCTTTATAGTTGGAATTTTATTGTAGTTCAGATATATTGGTCGGACGATAAAAGTATTTGGACCTTAGAGATTTGGACTAAACATAGTGATTTAATTAATGCACCCGAAGTAGAGGATGCTAACAATTATATGACATAATCAATACTAATAATAAATCTGTAAGGGTTTGTCATGGAGTAAGTTACTTTGCTTTTAGAGATATCGTGTTTATAGGCTCTATACATGATACTGAAACTAAATTGACCATTTTTAGAATTTTTTTCAGTAATATGTATGTTCCTCCATAACTCTTAAACGAATTAACTGATTATCATGAAACTTGGTAGATTATACATTTAGACGTACGGGACACATGATAGGCTACTTTTTTTTTCAACGTGGACGAAGTCGCGGGCGCCAGCTATAGTTATACAATAATATCCCAAGTCCCAAGTTTATTATGACTGAAACGTTATGTGATCATACTCGTAAATACTTTTTGCAATTGCAATTATAGTAACGTGAGGGTGGTTCAAATGATAATAATATATGGGTATATAATGATATGAGGCACGCTTCAAGTGACACGGCCTATTGGCCATTGCGGACGATTGCGTGGCTGGTGGAACGAACGCAGTCAGTACAAGATCCGTGGGTGTATTTGGTATTGGATTGGCTTGCATGTGTATTTCGTCATTTTTTTTGTCTTATTTTCAACCGACGAAAACGAAAAAACAAAAACGGAGGAGGTTCTCAATTCGACGCGTATATATATATATATATATTTTTTTTTTATGTATGAACACGCATAACTTTTGACAGGGTGGTCCGATTTTGATAATTCTTTTTTTATTTGAAAGGGCGCACCCCCAAGGGGGTCCCATTTTAATTTGGAAAAAAAATTCCAACCCTAAGGGTAGGAAAACAGGGGATGATTGATTGTTCACTCACCGATTGTAGCGTAAGTAATTTTGAGTCGGTGCCAAACAAGCAAAAATTACGTAAAGAGTGATGCGCGGCGGCGACTCAAAATTACTTAGGTAAAATAATAAGATTATTAATTTATGCTTTTCAGTTTTTTCGGCGGTTTTATTTTTTGTTAATCACTTAGAAAGTTTCTCCGAAATGTCATTCAAATACTCTTAGTACCAAGAACTGTTAGATACTTAATGAAACAGATTATTTTGATGAATCAAAATTTAATTTACCCAACTATAACAGCCTTCACGGAAAAGACGTCTGGCTTATGTTATACCTTAAGACTAGGTACTTAAAAATTAAAAAGAATAACATACAAAAACATCACGTATAAGCTAAAACACTACTATCTACAGTATTACATGTGAAAACTATTCTAATAGAGAATTTAGGTCCTAAAAAAGAGCTTTTGAGTGATTATCACAATGAGTTTAGAAGCCTAGAGCTCCATTGGAGGTCTAATACCATGAAAATAAAGGCCCTTAAGTATGCCATGGATATTGATTAATTATGTCTATATTTCAATTAGAACTACTGGTTCGAATTGAAAAATTCTTTTTGTGTTGGATAGTCTATTTATCGAGAAAGGTTTTAGGCTATAAAACATTTTGAACGCGGGCGAATATCGTTACACCTCATTAAAAATACTTACATTCAGAAGTGGATACTTGTGTGGGATTGATGATGATTGAATCAATACGAGTTAACCTGTGAAGAAATCTAATATTTCTAAACAAAAGTCAATGAAACCTCGTAACAGACATAATTTTAGAAAAGAAAATTTATATGCGTCCCAACACGGTACAGTTCCAGTCTACTTGCAGCGAAGAATCACTACGCTTCGCTAAACAAGCGGGATTCGTTAA
Source organism: Synanthedon formicaeformis (assembly GCA_945859745.1). Taxonomy (NCBI): domain Eukaryota; kingdom Metazoa; phylum Arthropoda; class Insecta; order Lepidoptera; family Sesiidae; genus Synanthedon; species Synanthedon formicaeformis. Next base: position 7,731,131 of record OX243975.1, read on the forward strand.
TGCCCACTTATTGATGCAATCGAAAACGAACCTTATGATTAAGGAGATTAAAGTCACAAATGCAACGTCAAAGAGGAAACTTTGGGATCATTCTCAACGCGGAACTGTTTATGATTAGAATGTTTGATATTCGTTGCGTTTTAGATGATTCCTTTACAAGGGTTCAAAGAGACGCAAAAATTGCATAGTTACATTTGAATAGAAAAGAATAAGTTTTATTTTTGTAGCAAATGACATATAAAAACATATATGTGCTGTTGTGTTTCTCTAAGGGATACTAGAGCCTATTTACTCTTCCTAATCTTTAATCTTATCTATATGGGCAGCGCACTTACAGCCCCTGTTTGCTTGTTTTATTGGCGACGGTAGCCACCTACCATCTAGTGGACCGACAGCCTGTTGGCCAGCCTTAAATATAAAAAAAAAACATTCTATTTAGGTCTAGGGTTAGAGATCGCCAACCATAAATAAACAAATTATGTTTTGTGCTTTTTGAACTTTTCAAAACTCTTTTGAAGGTCGAAGTAGACAGAATAATAATTATAAATTTCTCTTTCGTTGCCTATAGTTCTACCTAAGAGCCGGTTTCCAAAACTTATCTAATCCTTATGTACATTGTATAACTAATTAAGACTACATAATAGAAAAAAATGGTTTAACCACTGACCGAGTAGTAGACGAAGTGTAACACTCATTGAACCGAAAAAGGTTTAATTGTCCGTGATATTGTAATGCTCATTGACTATTTAGCTTAATTACTGAATTGAAAAAAAAAAGCAGAAAAAAATGTAACGATATTTTGAAATATAAATTATTAAGAATTACAAGTCTATAGAAGCTTTTTTTACGTAAATGTTGGCGGGCAGGTTGATAGTTACTCGAGACAAAAAATTTATAAACATACATAATTTTTATTTAAATATTTATTTATATTTAATTAATTAATAATTAACTTATTATTGACTAGCTTTTGTACGCTACTTCGTCCGCGTAACTTTGTAAAATATAGCTTATGTTAATTTTGAATGAATGAATTTTAATGAAGAATTCCACAAATCGGTCCAGATTCGGAGCCTATATTCAATTAAAACAAACAAAAAGAAACAATCAAATCTTTCCTCCTTATAATATTAGTATTGATGACAAATGGACAGCCATGATCTTAAAACTATAAAGGTGATGAAACCAGCTAAGTACTTCTCCTTGTAACTAATTACAAACAAGTGACATTTCTCCATATAGATCAGTGGTTTTTTTTTTAAAAACTACTGTTAACGGCATTTTGTGAAACTTTTTGCCACCGGGTCTTTTTAGACTAATTTGACCCTGCTGAACACAATTCTGCCCGGTGTCATCCCCTCCCCCGCTCCCTTCCCCCCTTTCCTCCCCAAACGTGTCCCGATCTGCGGTTTTTTCAATTTATTTCGGAATCTATTAGAGATATAAGAAAACTGTCAATGACAAAAACAATCTGCACTAAATTCTCTACAAAATGTGTATATAAATAATTTGATAGACATAATAACTTAAGAAATAATGTGTGTCGAAACTATGTAAATTTTTATTTTTTTCAACATTTTTGTATTTGCTGTTAATTTATCCAAAAACAAACGAAGATGTGATAAAGTAGTTAAGAAGTGAATTATTCTTGATACTTTTAGCTACAAAACAAGACCTTACTTACCCTCGTACGAGTATTCGTTCACGATTTATAGGTCGTAGCGCAGACGCCGCCATGCCGCCCATGAATCTCAAGTACTTACACTATGCTCGATACATCACATAGACACGTATATACTTAAAATAACTACTTTTTATAAACATTTCGTCATCATCATCTCAGTCAAATGACTTCCACTGCTGTACTTAAAGTTTTACTGAAGAAAACGGGAGACCACGAAGAACCAGACACAAGGCTGGTAGGTAGTACAGCCTTGTGCCATCATCCACAGATGTTTGGAGGCAATCATCCCCCAATGATGTAGAAGTAAGAAAAAGTTATCAGAACCCCTCACTAATACAATAACGCCCTCAAACGGACTGTTCAAAGCGTATACTATCAGCCTTGTGTCTGTTTCTTCGTGGTCTCCGATTTTCATTAGTAAAAATTAAAGTCCAACAGTGAAAGTCATTTGACTGAGATGATGACGATGACGAAATGTTTATAAAAATAGTTATTTTAAGTAGGTACGTGATGTATCGAGCATAGTGTAGGTACTTGAGTATCGTGCGCGGCATGGCAGTGTCTGCGCTACAACCTATAAATCGTGAACGAGTACTCGTATGAGGGTAAGTAAGGTCTTGTTTTGTAGCTAAAAGTATCAAGAATAATTCACTCCTAAACTACTTTATCACATCTTCGTTTGTTTTTGGATAAATTAACAGCAAATACAAAAATGTTGAAAAAAATAAAAATTTACATAGTTTCGACACACATTATTTCTTAAGTTATTATGTCTATCAAATTATTTATATACACATTTTGTAGAGAATTTAGTTCAGATTGTTTTTATCATGGTCAGTTTTCTTATATCTCTAATAGATTCCGAAATAAATTGAAAAAACCGCAGATCGGGACACGTTTGGGGAGGAAAGGGGGGGAAGGGAGCGGGGGAGGGGATGACACCGGGCAGAATCGTGTTCAGCAGGGTCAAATTAGTTTAAAAAGTCCCGGTGACAGATAGTTTCACTGAATTCCGTTAACTGTTGAAAGCAGGCGCTTTTTGAGATTTTTCCGAAAGTCTCATGGCTGCGTCTGCGCTACGACCTATAAATCGTGAACGAATACTCGTACGAGGGTAAGTAAGGTCTTGTTTTTTAGCTAAAAGTATCAAGAATAATTCACTCCTTAACTACTTTATCACATCTTCGTTTGTTTTTGGATAAATTAACAGCAAATACAAAAATGTTGAAAAAAATAAAAATTTACATAGTTTCGACACACATTACTTCTTAAGTTATTATGTCTATCAAATTATTTATATACACATTTTGTAGAGAATTTAGTGCAGATTGTTTTTGTCATTGACAGTTTTCTTTTATCTCTAATAGATTCCGAAATAAATTGATTAAACCGCAGATCGGGACACGTTTGGGGAGGAAAGGGGGGGAAGGGAGCGGGGGAGGGGTTGACACCGGGCAGAATCGTGATCAGCAGGGTCGAATTAGTCTAAAAAGACCCGGTGACAAAAAGTTTCACTAAATGCCGTTAACCGTTGAAAGCAGGCGTCTTTTGAGATTCCACCGCCGCTCTAATACACCTGATAACAAATAAGACTCGTTTGACATTTGAAATATCATATCAATAATTAATCGGGCGCCTGTAAAGGTCTTTTGCATTTTATAGATATAGATGTCTTAATAGACATATATATAGATATTAGACATAGATACATATAGGGATTAATATACGCACTCTCGCCCTGACTGTACCTACAAGTTATCTTTCAAAATTCCATGGTGGTACTAACGGATCAGACGATAGATCAAACTAGAAGGACTCTGGGTCAGCGCCGACCGACGGAGTGGCGGCGAAGAGACTAATGAGCTATCATTTGAAAATTGACTTTAGTTACTTCAGTATGTTATTGAAAGTGGTATAATAATAAAAAAATACTCTCGTGTCGCCAAGCGCGGGCGAGCGGCGCGCGGTGAACTTTCAGCTAAAGAAACTAAAGTCGATTTTCAAATGATAGCGCTTTAGTCTCTTTGCCGCCACTCCGTCGGTCGGCGCTGACCCTTATAGGGATATAATAATTAACTACATTTAAGATTCAAAAATATCGATAAGGAAGATATATAAAAAATTTTTTATAATTTTCCCCCAGGGTCTACCCCCACCCCTAAATTTTGTCTTCTATCCTATTTTTAACCCCCGATTTTGATCCATTTTTTTAAAATTAAAAGCTGACGTGATCGGTATTGTTTTAAGCTATAATTTATGAAGATCTGTCCAGGCGTTTGAAAGCCATCACTCCATTTCCTAGTTAACGAAGTTAGCTGTGGTTACTTTATGTAAACTTAATCAACTTACTAATAAAAAATCTGTAAGGGTTGGTCATGGAGTAAGTTACTTTGTTTTTAGAGATATCGTGTTTATAGGCTCTATACATGATACTGATACTAAATTGACCATTTTTAGAATTTTTTTCTGTATGTATGAATGTTCCTCCATAACTCTTAAACGAGTTAACTGATTTTCATGAAACTTGGTAGGTAAACATTTAGACGTACAGGACACAAAATAGGCTACTTTTTTCTTTTTCAACGCGGACGAAGTCGCGGGCGCCAGCTAGTTCTAAATGAAGTAGTCATAAATCTGGTCCATATTCCGAGCTTGTACATATCACAGTATGCCAATAATTACATATTCCAATCATTGATCTGAACTATAGATGCGGCGTAGCAAGCAGAAAGCCCCGAAATCTTTGGTAGTATTAAAATCATACTAGCACTAGCGAGCGATAGTGCGAATTCGTCCACTTCTCTCTCTTTCTCTCTCGTGTGGACAATCTCGAGTGGACGAATTGTACTACTTTACGGGCTACACTCCCAAATATACTTATAAAGTCTTTGATTCCAATAATGAATCACTGAAGACTTTCGTTCGCCCTATAATAACAAAGAAATATCCGCTTCTCCGGTCCGTTGATTGGTGCATTGTTCATGGTGCAACGATGGTATCGTGGTTTTGTAATTTAGGTCAAGATCCTTGCACTAATATGAGCGTGTGTTGTTTCTTCACCTTCTAACTTGTAAATTGAACCTCAGACTTTAACTTCTAACTTCATTCTAACTTGTAAATTTTATTAAATCTTAAATAAAAGGCGATGTATGTCTCTGTATGTCTCATATAGACTCAAAAACTTCTGAACATTTTGATGAAACTTTCATACAATCTTCAGTTTAGTGTAGAGGGTGTTCCTGTGAAGTTTGCTAGCGATCGGACGCGGACGAAGTCGCGGGTAAAATCTGTAAAAAGTGTAATTTTGATTTGTGGCCCTTCAATTGCCTTTTATTTTTAAGTAGCGGTATGCCTTACCACCTTGGTTTGCCCATAAATATGTTTTACAAAGAAATGAAACGACAGGAAGAGTGACCGGTCCAGTGGTTCTAGTTTTTAATATCTCGCCCGACGGGATTTCGAACCGGAATTGCGACTATAGCCAGTACTGGCGCAGGGTTATTCTCATTATATTTCATTTACTTCCTCAATAGTCAATAGTACTACTTAATCTGTGGTACCTTCTACTGGAATAATCTATTCTATACAGTATATAATAAAATCGTAAAAGAGCTGTGTCTGTCTGTACATTAAATATTAAAAAAACCATACATATTACATACTGAGGTCTTAGTTTTTAGAATTTTAGTCGTTTGTTTTTTGTCGTTTGTTTGTGTACACTACTCTCAGAATAACCGATTTGAATGCGGGTTACACTAATGTATAGATTATTACATGGATTACACTATAGGATACTTTTTATTCTTTAGGTAAAAATGTTCTGTGGGATTTTCAAAAAACATACGAAGTTTTGGGCACCAGATAGTGTAAAATAAGTGAACATAAATTGTACTGTATCTTAATCTATACTAATATATAAAGCTGAAAATCTTAGGAACTACTGGTTCGAATTGAAATATTCTTTTTGTGTTGGATAGTCCATTTATCGAGGAAGACTATTAGGCTATAGAGAACGCGGACGAAGTCGCGGACACCAGCTAGTAAATTATAATGTTGTTAGGCACGTTTAACTTCCATAATGGTGAAAGAGTGGCTGCCCAAATGACTGCGAAACGCAGTGTGCCTTGCCACTACTTGTGTAATGTAATCTTTATTAGATAAATTATTAAAAGCAATCATAAAAAAAAATCTAGATTATTTAAACGAACAATTTCCTATAATTTAGTTTAAGTTATGTAAACTATATATTATAGCTTCCGTAGAAAGTATGCTTCGGCCAGTATGAAGTAAACCGAGTCGGGCGACGAGTCGGACGACGAGTCGGGCGACCGGTCCGTCTGCGGAGGCCACATAGACACACATACCGAACGCGAGCTCTCTAGTTTCCGGTAAAAGTGGAAAATATAAAAAAGGAAAACTTGGTTTTTTATCACGTTTTTTTATTCCTCTTTTCTTGTCTATTCTTGTCTTAACTAGATGGTGCTGTGTGGAATGTATGAAGATATTTATTTATTTATTATTTATTATTCGGGAAGCTCCGAGACATCTTCTCGTCCAAAATTCCTCAGTGTCTCAAGACAAAAGTCTTTGACCAATGTGTGTTGCCAGCGTAGAGTGATTATTAAGTAGGTATTTTTATTTCTGTTTATTATCTTTCCTAGTATCATTTGTAAAGATTTTATGGCACATTTAACAATCGTTGTTTGATAACTAAGCGATTGTTCAGTCGAAACACGCTCGTCATAAGCGTTTGGTTATGACTGGCGAGAGATAGACGACATCAAGTTGTATGTTCCCACCCGTACCTCCTGTTCCCACTTGAACGTTAGCACTCTATACCTACTTGTTGGAATTATATCTTTATGGTTGCCAGTGATGACATGGCGCTGAAACGTGGTCTCTGACTATGGGCCTCGTAAGGAAGCTCAATGTCGCTCAACGAGCTATGGAAATGGCTATGCTCGGGGTTACACTACGAGATCGAATCAGAAATGAGGAGATCCGTAGACGTACGAAAGTAACCGACATAAGCCGACGGATCAGTAAGTTGAAGTGGCAGTGGGCAGGGCATATACTCGTAGTACGGAGAGCCTTGGGCCGCTGGGGCCGAAAAGTTCTCGAGTGGAGGCCACGGACCAGCAAGCGCAGCGTAGTACCCAAGCATTAAAATCCATACAGTTGGGCAACGAATGTACTTGCACAGAGCAACGGTGGGGGCTGGCGCGGGGAAGCGAACTCACACAGTTTGCATTACAACTTTCAAGGCTGGCGCGTACAATATGTTTTTGAGTTGAGTGAGCGGTGGCGGATTTTCCATTTTGTGACAACCCTAGCGCGTGACAGCGAAGTACTTACACGAGTGGCGGCGTCGCCCGACATCAAAGGCGTTGCCCAACTGTATGGAATGTAAAGCTGTGGTAGTACGTCCACCCATAAGGTGGACACACGACCTAATAAGGGCCGCGGGTCAACGGTGGATCCAGGCTGCTTCTGACCGATCCTATTGGAAAGTTTTGGGGGAGGCCTATGTCCAGCAGTGGACGTTCTGCGGCTGAGATGATGATAATGATGATTTATTATTTATAGATGAACGACATAACAACGATCAACGATAATCGATCGATGATAAGTGAACAAACAATCTATGTATATTTAAAACTAGTGTTTGCCCGCGAAATCGTCCGCGTCCGATCCGAATCCGATTTCCTTGAACAAAATTCGTTCTTAGTTTCCTATTAACCGGTTACCGGTATTTTGCAATCGTACTAGGATTTTTTGCAAAATCCATTTTTTCCCATTAAACTGCGACATATGCAAGATTTCATGAAGATCGTTTGAGTACTTAGTTAAGGCGTGAAAAGGTAACGGAGACAAAGTTACTTTCACATTTATAATATTAGTATGGAATTAGTATGGACTAGTATGGAAAATTAAAGAGAGGAGATTTGTATGTTTGTAATGAACAAACTCAAAAACAACTGGATCGATTTGAAAATTCTTTCACCTATAGTAAGCTAAATTGTCAGCGAGCGAGAGCGGTCGTGCGTTAATTATTATTAATTACAAAGTAATTAATAATATAGTATATAGTATAAATAGTAGTATATTAGTAGGTATGGATAACGAGTGTTTCGTAACACTCAGTGGATCAATCAAGTGTAAAGTTGAACAAACTTTACATTACTTCATGCAAAGGTCACTGCTTCGTTACACTCGTGTTATTATTAAGAGCGAACGACGTAACATTGTAATGCAGTCAAATCAAAATATTGAACAACAGCTAGTTGATGTTGAAAAAATAAATAAGAATGATACTAGCTATTGCTAGCGTAACTTTATATATAAAATATTACTTTATTTATAATTTTTTTTTCTAAAAATTACGTGGGCGAAGTCGCGTGCAAAAGCTAGCTATATAACTTTTTAAATTGCGGTACACATTTTTTTTTAAATAGCGGTACACAACTCTCCATAATTATAAACTTCGATGTCCTTTCAAATGGGCTCTTCATATTGCTTCACGATTTCATAATGATTAAAAATTTTCATAAAAATCATAAGCAACTGGATGTCATTCAGATGTAATGCCATTCGAATGTAATTACATTGTCATTACATTTTGTAATGCATACGCCCCATACGTCACTTTTCTCGATCTAATATACTTACTTATATGAAAAATGTCCGTCTATTTGTGTGAGCACTTTCACCATAATGATAGTGAGAGTTGCCTCCGCCTCACAAACGTCTCGGGGCGACGATATTTTGGGACTCGACTGGTTTTCTGGCGATTTCAACAGAATCGCTTTCTTATATTTCGTAATATTAAATTGGCTGTCTTTATGGCAGCTTCGATTAAAGGTCTCACTATATATGGATATACAATAAAGTTTTCTATTCATACTCTAAGAGGAATTTGAGAAATATATTTTACTAGCTGCTGCCCGCGACTTCGCCCGCGTAACTTTGTAAATTATATATTAAAACCTTCCTCGAGAACCACTCTATCCATTTGTGAAAACAGCATGAAAATCGGTGCAGACAGATAAACTGGCAGACAGAGAGACGCGGCGGAGGACTTTGTTTTATAATGTAGTGATATTCTTAATATTTTGTTCTATATAATATTTGGATAGATATCAAACAATTTGGATAGTAATTTCGACAGATAAAATTCGACGTCATGTGTTTTTGAAGTAAAAACTTCTTTATGTAAAATTTTCCTCCATGTTACATTACTAGAGAAAGCATGACATTGACGACGATAATCTACTACTAAGCAAATAATCTACTAAGCGTTCGTAATCACCGCCATAATAATACAATTAACCTTTGCTATTAAATTTGTAGTTCAAAGCCGTGGGAATATTTAGTGTCAGCGTGAAACGGAACGAACCAATCGATTGTTGATCTATATAATTCTTTGATAGAAACTATAATGTCTGGTTTATGGAGGGTAGAGGTAATGAGGACCGACTCTATGTATAAAAAAAAAGTGGTCCCAAAATCCCAGAATATCAGTAAATTAAGATGGCGCTTGTGATTAATGTCATTAATGAGTAAATTAGACAAAGATAGATAGATAGAAGTAATAGAAATAGACAAAGATAGTTAGATAGAACATAATATGCTACACTAGCGCCATTCTGGCCATTTTTAGAACCCTTATTTTATTGTTAAAGAGGATCATTTTTTCAGTTTGATGTAGTTAAGTCTGGTGATATTAATTAAAAACGGTTACAGACCACCTCCGTTCAATAACTGCACCATAGTGTTGTTGTGTTTTGTCTGAATAAGTAAAATACTTATATAGATCGCGCGGCGGATTAAGACTTTTTGGCAAATGTAAAAGGGGCATGCACAAAATTCAATTTATAGGTCTTTGAGGGGGCAGAGGAGCTTGAGTCTTTGAGCGAGTGCGCGTCGGTGTGCCCAGGCGGACACGTTATTGGTAAACTCAGTCGCTCTTCACCTCCCGCACTTCGTTCGCGCGTCTCGTGTCTCTTGGGTACTGTTGCGTACAGATTGTTTTATCGTATTAGTAATATGTCATACTGAAAAAATGCCTAAAAAAACCTTCTTCTTTGACATCGCACGATGATTTTATGGAAGGAATATTAACACTGCCTGTAATGTTAAGTTAGTAAGGTGCAAAAAATACGAAATAAGAAAAAAAATCATTTCTTTTAGCAATTTAATGCGCAATTGTACACATGCGCCAATTACCCCCACTAGTTTCGTCTTCTGACCAAAAACTACTCCACCGATTTTCTTGCTGTTTTCACCAATGGATAGAATGGTTCTCGGGGAAGGTTTTAGTATATAATTTACAAAGTTACGCGGGCGAAGTCGCGGGCTGCAGCTCGTATTGTATAAGAAACGGTCGTTCATCAAACACAATAAGGTTATAAGTAAATTTTTAAAGGAAAGCGTGAACCAGGCGTCGGCAATGGCAATGAAAGTGGGGTCGGTGACCATTCACCTGCTCAATTATGTACGTGCCACAGACTAAAAAATATGCATATTATAATTATACGACGCTTTTTCTGTTCTGTAAAATTTTGATCTTTTATTTAAACTAGCTTTTGATTGCGGATTCTCCGGTGTTAAAAATTAAGAGACTGAAATTATAAGATTATATCAAAACCGGATCAGTGGTTTAACTGTGGAAACCTTAGGCTAAACCTAGATACACATAAAAATGGTATCTAGATAATTGTAGTTTTTCTAAAATCCTAAAGAAAACTCAGTGATGATATATCTCTATCTGTTACGGTTGACTCACGGTAACAATTTCTTTCTTAACTTTGATCCCTGCATATTAAAAATCAGTACTAGAAATGTCTATTTCTCCCCAAACTAGCTAAATTTGATTTGTATATTTCAAGTAATCTGTCAATATTTCGAAATAAAACTAATTACTTTCTATCCAAGCCTTACATCATCGTCATAATACTTAGTACTGAATGATTCTCTATTTGAAATTCACACAACAGTGTTGGGATTACGTTAAACGGAACGTAATAAAATGATATAACAATGGAACGCAATGAGAATGTTTTATGTTTAAATTTTAAATTCCGAATTTAGAACGGCCTTGTCGGTTCTTTTCACATCAATTATTTTGAACGTGTAGTGGTGCAGACTAATTTAGACATTATTAAGTTTATTGTTAAAACAAATTTAATTTAATAGAATTTTAAGATTTTTTTAAAGAATTGATATAGCTATTTATACATAAAAGAGAGTGTTACTTACACCATTTATAACTCGAGAACGGCTGGATCGATTTTGATTTTTTTTAATGTTAAGGTCGACAGACAGGCTAACGGTCCACTTGATGGTAGGTGGCTACCGTCGCCTATAACACAAGCAACGCCACAAGTGCTACAAGTGCGCTGCCGACCATAAAAGGATTAAGGATAAGGGAGGGATGGGGTAATGGGCTCTGGCATCCCTTACTCACTCACCGAAACACAACAGCACATATGCTGTTATTTTACGGTGGTATTCTGTAAGTTGGTGGTTACTGCCGCCAGACGGGCTGCCTAAATGACTGCGAAACGCAGTGTTGCATTACCACTACTTTTTAAATCCAGACCAGAGTCAATTTTGAAAATTACATTAAAATTTCCAAAGTTGACCCCGCCGGGAATCGAACCCGGGGCCCCTCAGACGTTAGGCAAGCACCCTTGCCACTCGTCCAACGAGATCGTTGATCTTTGTTTTGTTGGATTCGTCTCTTCCGTCCCGAATAGCACTTTAAATGTAAGAGCGGGTATAAAGAGAAATAGCCAATCCTAGATTTGAATTTTATCTAAGTAAACAAAGTCTAATTTAATTAATTTTTTTAAATAGATAAATACATTATAAATGAAAGTGACGACTGTAACAGAAAACATAATATAATGAAATTTTCTCGATAGAAAAAAATCACCAAGTGAGCTCTCATTTCCATCGATTTTAGTTTTATTTTCAAAATGACACACATTACAAAGCTGGAAGTGTATCAGTAATTTCACTTCACATATTATCTAAGGCTGTATGTAACAATTTTTCATTTGACATTGTAGTTTACGAATAATTAATATTTAATACTTTTGGCACTTATAACATATTTATTGAGCGAGATGCGCTATCTTCCGTCGCATGTTGTGCGTAGTTCTACGTATTTTGTGTCACTGTCATGTCCAAGGGGCCACGCGGGTCAAATTACTAATTTTGTTTGCTTTAATACCCACTCTTAATTTCTCATTGAAAAATGATATCATAGATGTTCAAAATTTAGCAATAGTTTAAACTTGGGTCCACAAAGATTATCCAAATGTCAATATCAAAACAAAAATACTTTCGTTATAAATCGAGTAGGTAAATGTTGAGTCACAGGCCAAAGCTAGTTATAAATAAAGATTATTACGAAACAGAATTAATTAATTTTTTATTTATTATAACTCCAATAGCCAAAGTTCGCACAGTTATTGTATTGCCTTGTTCCTATGATTGTATGTACATTGTATTACTACGATTGAAATTAATTCTATTCGTGTCAGGTTTTTTTTAAACGGTCTATTGAACGGAGCTAACTATTGTTCGTTCACTGACCATTTGAATGGATTTACTGACCGAATGAATAAGTGAAAGTTTCTCTCCGGACGGCAAGGCGTTTGCATAACTAAGCAAACACCTCTTTTGAATAACATTAACAAGGTTTAGTTTTGTATGGGTTAAGTTAATGCTTGTGTTAACTTAAGTATGTGTCGGCTAACCGTGAAGAGTTGGGTTCAAATAACGGTTTAATATATTTTTTAAATTTTTATATTAAGAGCGGAACACAGGTTGAAGGTACACTATTTTTTTATTGGATTTTTTACACATAGCGTAACTTCGGTAAGGCAAGTGCATAATTTACAATTTTTTTTAAATGAGTTAAACTTAAAGTTAATGCAGAAATTTCTTAAAAGTATTAATTTAAAAGATATGATCCTTGAAAAAATCCATATTTTAACACAAGTTTTAATGCAACTTTGGGGTTGAATAGGTCACTCTAGTGTACAAAAACTCCAAAATACTTTGCTTATAAACATTGATTAGTTATTTAAGAGTTCAAATAACTTTACATGAAATAGATATATGCAGTAGTTTTGTTAAAAAAAGCATTTTCCCAAGGGTCTGTTTATGATATTTTTTTGTTCGAGTAAACTCCAATAATATTGATAGTACATTTTAATGTCTAATTATTGCAAAACTCTTAACTCGTAAAATGTATACTAAATTAAACTCGATGTCCTGAATGATTGATTCATGTGGAGAAAATGTGATTCAACATCCTACATTTTCTACGAAAGGAAATCCACGCGATTAGCTTTAACACTAACTACTAACTAATGGATATATTAACTGATTTATCACCTCTTTAGATAACATTCCGTTTAACTAACGTTTAGTCGGGACGGAAATCGCACCTTTAAAATATTATTACCTTGGCGACCTAGCTACGTGTATACAGGGCGTCCCAAAAGACTGCGACATGAAGGGAAAGTACCTTAAATATCGTAGATAGGGTATTTTGCTGAAAGAAGACTTTATGTAATTTGTAAAAATTAGTAATACTGCATTCAAAGATTTTCTAAAAATTACTTGCGTCGTCTGGGAATCGAACCGACTCAAATGTGAAAAAAAAAAATCACCCGTATTTTTATGATGCCAATCGAAAGAATGGACAAAAAATAATAATTCTTCTTAAGTAATATAGTATCTTAAAAGAAAGGAATAACGTAAAATGTTTGATTAAAATTTCAAGAATAAAGTACTTTCCCTTCATGTCTCATAGTCTTGGGACGCCCTGTATATTCCTGCTAATATTTAGCTATATTACACTACATAATATATACAAGAAATAGATAGATACTAGGCTGACATAGGCTATACTTTATAAAGTGAAGCGGGCGAACTCGAGTGCAACAGCTAGTGTAATATATAATACATTCAAATTTCACGTTCAACAAATTGACATTACATTTGAGCGATTCTAATGTGTTATACTGGTTATTAAGTGGTCGTATAAAGCTAAAAACATTACTACTAAGTTTTGTAAAATTGAATTCTATTTTGTATAGAAGGCTCTCAAGAGCAAATCCGGGTGCTTTACATAATGTTTGTGCTAGTATTAATATAAGCACGACTCGACACAAATAGATCTCACTATTGGAGCGGCTTAGTTTCTAACATTATTTTAAACTACTGCGGTTATTCTGTATTGCATGCCATTAGCCGTGATTTCAGTCTACGTATCTTTGTAAATTTTAAACTTAGGGCCTCTTTCACAAACTAAAATTAAAGTGTTGATTAGTTACTTTTAGAAATCATTTTCTGTTTTATTGAATTATGCACTCGGTTTACTGCGTCATTCGATAGGCGATTTTTTTTTTAATTATTTTCTATTTAATATTTGGGACGTTTACCGTACAAACACTAAATTATTCCCGGTGACAGGTGACTTTAAGTGACGGTTTAGCCTACTTGACGTTTGTGAAAGAGGTGCTTATTCTGATACACAAACAAGTACTGCGATTAAACTCGCAAATTGCCAATACACTAGAAGTATGCTGAATGTCAAGAAATTAGATAGACTGAGAATTCGTGTCGTCAGAAACAATACAAAAACCATTGATGTAATATTGAAAATTAGAAGACTCAAATGTCGATGGGCTGGGCACATGATAAGAGGTTATGACAAACTAGCTTGTGCCCGCGACTTCGTCCGCGTTTAAAAAGAAAAATGTAGCCTATCCTGTGTCCTGTACGTCTACATGTTTATCTACCAAATTTCATGAAAATCAGATAATTAGTTTAAGAGTTATGGAGGAACATACATACATACACACATATACAGAAAAAAATTCTAAAAATCGTCAATTTAGTTTCAGTATATCTCTGAAAACAAAAAAATAATATGGTGTCGCTGCTGAAGCTAGGCCACTAGAAAGATAAGACCAATTTTTTTTTCTCTTATGTAAATTATAAAATAAATTCTAAACAAGCACGATAAGAGGTCATGACAAATAAAGTAAGAGAGTGACAAGATGGAGATGGTACCCCAGAGAAGGTAAAAGGAAGAGAGGTAGACCGCAGAAAAGGTGGGATGTATCAGGAGTGATATGGAACAGAGGAACAGAGTTCCACAGGTTCAATTGATGTGAACTTACTTCGGTGGTATTACCATGAAACGGTAACTTTTGATTTGATGCTGCATCATCAAGTAATATGCGGGACTTCCAACTCCTCAACAACTTGCAAGAGATAATAGCGTATTTTGGCTCTATAAAGTTTATATAATCAGTTGTTAGCCGCCAACGTCAAGTAAATCGACAACCTATCTGTCTCTCTTTATCATAAAATTTAAATATTTAAATAGACTGTTAATCAATACTAATAATAAATCTGTAAGTGTAGGTATTTTATGTATATATGTTCCTCCATAACTGTTAAACGAATTAACTGATTTTCATGAAACTTGGTAGATAAACATTCAGACGTATAGGACATAGGATAGGCTATTTTTTTCTTTTTCAACGCGGACGAAGTCGCGGGCGCCAGCTAGTGAATAATATTTTTTAAATCCAAAATTAAATAAAACCTTTTTATTTTAGAATAACCCAGTACCCGTTCGCCTTGCGCCTACGCGGTAACTTAGATCTGACTTACTTATAACTTATCTCACTTGCAGGTTAAATTAAACCTGTTTCCTTATTTGCTGATAAAGCGTCTTTTGATTAAGCAAGCGAATACTCACTGAATACCGAAGAACGATGCTTAAAGATATGCGCACAATATAACCTTGATGTTCAAAATATAGGTACCTAAGTACTACTTAAGTTATATGGTTATACTTAAGTTATACTTAAGTAGAAGAATAATGGGCCTACTCTTACAACACATAGTTGCAAAACCATTGAAAGCCAATAATAGACATACTCAAATTATTATATACAAATATAAACGAAGTGTCAGTATTTGAATTTAAAATAAAAAAAATTTTAAATAAAAAAATATTTACAGTTTTTTTGTCTGATTAGGCTGTTTCCAAAGTAGATCACTTGTAGATCACAAAAAAAAAAACAATAAAACGTTTTGTGTGTCCGCTTGTTTGGTTTTATAGTTTAATCTCTACGACAAAACCTGATTTAGGCTTAAAAAAAATACAGATATGAAGCATGACATTTTTAATTGGTGATGACAAGTGGATCCAAAAATATTAGTAAACACTTAAAAAAAAATTCGATTAAAATTTTTTCAACTTAAGGTTTGTGACCTTGTCATCCTGCAATATTTTGATTATGATGGCCTCGTCAATCGGCGAAACAGTTATCACTTAATAGTATCATTCTGCGATCTAGTCAATAAGTGACCTTTTCATTCTGCGATATTAGCATTATGTGACCTCTTATTCTGCGATATTAGCATTATGTGACCTCTTCATTCTGCGATATTAGCATTATGTGACCTCTTCATTCTGCGATATAGCATTCTGTGACTTCGTCATTCTGCGATATTGTCATTTTGTGACTTCGTCATTCTGCGGTATTATCATTCTGTGACTTTATTCTGCGATATTGTCATTCTGTGACTTCGTCATCTGCGATATTGTCATTTTATAACATCGTCAATCTGCAATTTTGTCATTATGCGACATCGTTATACTGCCGTCTTGTCATTAAAAGACACACAAGGTTTTCCTATGGATAGTTAACACTACATACGAATTAAGGCGCTACTCAATTACCAATTTGCAATCAATGTACCCTTAAATTGTCATCTATTACGTCCTGTAATCAATACATGTTACGTACGTGCGTTGTGCCAATTAGAGCCAATAAATAATGCAACTCGGTACCGGACTGCGAATGTTATGCGCGCAACAATGCAACAAAATATTTGTATCGCGTGCGCGACATGCTGCCTCTACTAACTGGAGCAGTGGGCCGTCTGTGTCCATTGCTTTAAAACGTGCATACACATTTTATTGTATTACTTTATTACGTAACTCATAATAATATGTAAAAGTGATAATGGAAGATTTTATATGATCTTACATATAACTTACATTTTTGACGACACGCAACAAGATACCTATATTTTTAGATGACACATATACAGGATACATTTTTAGATGACAAGAAAACAGGATATATTTCTTTATGACACGCAAATAGGATACAATTTTTGATGAAACATAAACAGGATATTTTTTGATAGAAGTCACACGTAGCACACACATACACACACAACAGTTTTGGCCCAATAAAGAATTGTTATTGTTTTCTCTTTATAAATATAAAATCCTGTGACGTTCCAACATGGAAACAGTCATTACTCGCGAGTACATTGACCGAAGATGTTTACATGTACTTATATCATTTCTTTCTTTAGAAAAAGTGTGTTATTTTGAGAATAACTATAACGAGTTATTCTTTAGGAGTTAGGAGAATAACCAACTTAATTACATTTAAGACAAGTGCTCGTTGAGTTCTATAATATACAATACATTTGAGATGGTATAGGCCAAGGCCCACCAAAGTAGGCCTTACCAAGTGTGGATTTGACACAGCTTTACTTCTTACTATCTGTTGCACGCAACGTAGCCTATGTTGCTCGCCGATAATGTAGTTTTCTATAGGTATATTCAAAATATTAAAATTCAATTCAAAATAGGTCCACTTGTTTTTGAGTTTATTCATCACATACATACAAAAATACGGCCTACGAGACATTCGTCACATTCTCTTTTTACCACATTAGACATTCGTTATTGGTCACATCAAATCTTTTCTCTATATATTATTTGTGTAGATTACAAAAAAAAAAATTTTTTTCAATTAATTGGTTGCGTGAGAGCTTACTCTACGCGTTTTATGATGTAAAATTTTTGTATTAAATAACAGAAATAAAAAAAAAAAAACAACGGTCTCAAATATTATGTCATGGTTGCGACTCCATGGTTTGCGTAATCCCTTAATTAGTGTGACAACAGAAAACAAAAGATAACTTAAGCGCGCAAACGAAAGTTAGACTTTTGCTTCGAGCGAAAGTTAAATAAAATAAAAATAAAAATTTGTTTGTGTACACTGTTGTTGTAATAGTTTGACTTTAATTTAAAAATTATATCATTTTGCAAGAAAGCTATACTTGCTTAATAAGCCTACCCAAGTAGCACAACTGGGTGGGGAAATAGCTCGTATATCATATCTATTTATATACTTAAGTGAAATATATAGCCATGACTAAGTTCTATATAGGTGGCAAGAACCCTTAGGCAACCAATATAGAACCACGGGGAGAAAAATTGCAGCCTATTTTTGGTTCTAAATTGAATCCATAAGAGATCTCCCGATTACTTTAAGTGGCAATTAGAACTATGGGTGAAAATGACGCAGTGAACGACGTTTATTAATATACATACTATATATTATATGGAGAAAATAATTGTATTTTTGTATGTTTGTTAATGAATAAACTCAAAACTACGGGGCCAAAACAAGAACAATAAAGATAGGTACAATTTTTTTTAATACTTCTAGCCATTCAAACTTGTTTACTTGTTTATCTATCGTAAGTACGAGCTGTGGTTTCAACATTGTATAAATAGTTAGTTTTCTAATTAATTGACTTATCAATAATTAATTTTATTTATAAGTTAATATAAACCGGACGGAATCGGGCGGCGTGAAATATCCGCTAACCAACTTATTGACTGTGAACAGATTTCTTTATTTAGCAATTTAGTGTCAGGATTTTTAATAGGTTCAAATACTTTGGTTTAAGCACTAGATCCGTTGATTGTATTTCCATACTAATATTTTAAAATTATATTAGCTTTTGCCCGCGATTTCGTCTGTGACTTATTACCTTCTTCAATTTTAACTTGTTTAATATAAAATTGAGGTCAACAGGAGACTGACTGTATCTTGACTATTGTTGGTTGCCGTCGCTTTTAACCCTTTAGCCGCCAGTCGGATTTATCCGACAATTATTTTCGTGTCCATTTCGCCAAAGCCGGATATATACGACAAATTCCTCTGCTTGTATAATGTTTATTTTTAAATCATTGAATTGCTTCCTATAAAAAAAAAAAATACGAGTCAGGCGCTGGGGCCTCCTACAAAACCCCTACAAAACCAAGCGGGTAAATGGTACTTTTAAATCAATACTAATAATAAATCTGTTATGGTCGGTCATGGAGTAATTGACTTTGTTTTCAGAGATATCGTGTTTATAGGCTCTATACATCATACTGAGACTAAATTGACCATTTTTACATTTTTTTTCTGTATGTCCTTTAGGACACAGGATAGGCTACTTTTTTCTTTTTCAACGCGGACGAAGTCGCGGGCGCCAGCTAGTAACAGAATAATATATTATTTTTTCTTAATAATAATAAATTTTTTGCAGGTGTACTTACAATCTAAATAGCTCCTACGCACTCAACTAATTATGTCGGAAGTAATAACATAATTAATATATTTAATTATACATGCTGAACCTGTATCGCACTTGAGTTTACTTGACACACCTACGTCTATTTATGAATGTACTGGCTGGCGCCCGCGACTTCGTCCGCGTTGAAAAAGAAAAAAGTTGCGTATCCTGTGTCCTGTACATCTAAGCGCCTCTTTCACCAACTACAAGTAAAGTGTTGATTAGTTACTTTTAGAAATAATTTTATATTTTATTAAATTATTCACTCGGTTTAGTGCATCCTTCGATAGGCGAATTTTTTAAATTATTTTCTTTTTAATGTTTGGGACTTTTACCGTACAAACAAAGGTATATCAGCTAAATTATTCGCGGTGACGGGTGACTTTAAATGACGGTTAGCCTACTTGACAGATGGTGAAAGAGGCCCTAAATGTTTATCTACCAAGTTTCATGAAAATCAGTTAATTCATTTAAGCGCCTCTTTCACCAACGTCAAGTAGGCTAAACCGTCACTTAAAGTCACCTGTCACCGGGAATAATTTAGCTGATATACCTTTGTTTGTACGGTAAACGTCCCAAACGTTAAATGGAAAATAATTTAAAAAAAAAATCGCCTATCGAATGATGCGGTAAACCGAGTGTATAATTCAATATAACAGAATTTCTAAAAGTAACCGATCAACATTTTACTCGTAGTTGGTGAAAGAGGCGCTAAGAGTTATGGAGGAACAAACATACATACATACATACAATACCTACACTTACAGATTTATTATTAGTATTGATGATGATTAATAAATGTTAATAAAATAAATATTAATAAATGATGGATTGATATCGCCTACATCTTTATCGCTCTGACGACAGTGGCGCCCAATTCTTTATATTTCTAGACGATCACTCGGAACAGTACTATTTTTCTGGATGAAAGGTACCCTATGTCCTTTCTTGTATCTCTGACAACGTCTATGCAAAATTTCATGATGATCAATTGAGTAGTTAAAGCGTGGAAGGGTAGTAAGTATCCATACTAACCTTACTTACTAATATTATAAATGTGAATTTGAGTTTGTTTGTTACGCTTTCACGCAAAAACTACTGAACCAATCAGCATGAAATTTTGCATACACGTTGTCAGGGATACAAGAAAGGACATAGGGTACCTTTTATCTAAAAAAAGTACTTTTTTCCGAGTGGTCGTCCAAAAATATAAAGAATTAGGTGCAAATGTCGCGTGGCGGCGCCACCTTCGTTCGTCAGGCGTTAATATACTCATATAATTATTTTCTTTTTCAACGCAGACGAAGTCACATGCACGAGCTAGTTAGAAATATTTGATTTCGATGAAAATCCTTAATGTTAAGTGAATGTTAAGCTAACGAATGTATGTAGGTCGACGATTAACAATTATAATGAACAAGGCAGTGTCCTGTCTATGCATTTGTTTGCGTACCACATAATTACATACAAGGTCGACATTAGGCTTCGCCCACTCACACTGCATCTCCCACCAAGTGGTTAAGTAACATCTCAGCAGTTCTGGTAGGAGTGCAATTATCCCTTTGTGTCGAAATGTTCATTGACCATGTTGCGTTTGATATTTAGGTATTAAAAACATCTTTGCATACTAATAAATATACATATAATGAAAGTGTCTCTTTGTAATGTAAAAATAACTGTTTTTTAATGAATTTATATCAAAGTATACATGGAAGTTGTAAAAAACAATTTTTAAGGAAAAAGGCTTTTTTTAAGGTTTTACAAAAAACAAAAATTAAATTTTTTTTTATTTACATCAGTAATCCTGATCCTAAGGTCTAAAAGTTATACTGTAAAGTTATATTCTTAAAAATGCATAATTTTATTAAAAAGTTTTCATTGATTCTAGAATGTATAATAATACTCGTTTGATATTATTGGTACATTATATTTTGATATCTAAAAAAATCTGTAGCTTGATTACTATAATAATTATTACTTTTAGAAATAAAAATGAAATTTTTCAAACTTTTTTTTTTAATTTTAAGACGTAAATTAAGTATATTCTAAACTACTTTATAAGCGTTTTACTAATGAAATCCAATTAAACTAGTGCTTGAATGAAGTCTAAGTAGGTTCACTTAACTCGTACAGAATCTAGACCGAATTACTGGATCTGCAAGAATATTTCGCAATTGAATATTGAAGCCGTGGCGAAATGAGGCTCGCATCGCATCCCGTGAAACTGGTTGGCTATCATCGTCATCTGTGTAGCACACGTTTCGCTACTTCCAATGAATTTTAAACTAGCCGTTGCACGAGACTTCGCCCGCGTAACTTTGTAAATTATATACTAAAACATTCCTCGAGAACCACTCTATCCATTGGTGAAAACAGCATGAAAATCGGTGCAGTATTTTTTGAGTTTATCGCGAACCTGTCAGACAGACGCGGCGGAGTTGTACGCGACTTCGTCCGCGTTGAATAAGAAAAAGTAGCCTATCCTGTGTCCCGTACGTCTGAATGTTTATTTACCAAGTTTCATGAAAATCAGTTAATTCGTTTAAGAGTTATGGAGGTACATACATACATACACTTATTATTAGTATTGATTAATAGGTCAGTACTATAAGAGAAATAGAAATAGTAACAGAAATAATTTTTGGAAGGTGATTCATTTTTGGCTGTATTAATTTTATGATATGATGCCTCAAATTGACTGAAACAAGTATGTGTCATATCATAAAAACAGTAAGAAGTGTCAAAAAACCGCTTTTAAAATCTCAACAAACGTCTTTAGACAATACAATTTAGATAGGGAATCACCCACTTTTCAACCGACTTCCAAAAAAGGAGGAGGCTCTATTCGACTTTTTTTTATGTAACAAACATGTAACAACAAACCTCAGAACTTTCGACTGGGTGACACAATTTTGTTTAAAATGGGACAACACTTCCCACAAGTGTGGTCCCATTTCAATTTGGTCCTTTTTGTTAAAAAGAGTTTGTTTTTATTATCACACTTTTCAGGTTTTTCTTAAAATGTAAGACCAAGAGCGAATCAACGCGAGTTCGCTTTCGCTGGAGACGAAAGAAAGTTGATGTCGATTCGTTGCGATGGTAACATTTTATTAGTGACGGTGAAATATGCGGACCCAGTGAAATCCGGTGACATTATGATGAACAACCGGTTACGGACACCGGACGCATTTTTATACAATTTTCTGATATGTACAAAACCAGTTTCGCTTTCAAGAAAGGACATCTATTTATTTTATCTAATGATTAATGATTGATATGACCAGAAATCTGATTACAGACCAGATTTAATCTTTCAAACAATGTATGACCATTGCACTTTCGGGGACGTATTACGTAAAGCAAATTTTTGAAGATTTTTGATCCTCCTTCCCCCCATGTAACACGCCGTAACGTTTTTCTAAACGTTTCCCTAAACGTTACTTAACAACTAAGTGGCAATTTTTACCAACGAAAAGGGTTGTCTACTTGGGAGAACAAAATAAAAATCACGTACTCGACAGATTTCCTGAAAAACAAGAATGAAAAACAAGAAGAGATGCTGATTTGGGAGATTTAATTCCCTATTAGTTTTTTATTTAAATAAAAAAACAATGTTACGTAACGCGATATCCGAATCTGTAACGCATCGTGACGTTTTACAAGACCTCCGATCATCCCCAAATTGAACCCTTCTGACAAATACGAATTATGTTAAGGGCCTCTTTCTCCAACTACAAGTAACGTGTTGATTAGTTACTTTTAGAAACCATTTTCTGTTATATTGAATTATGCACTCAGTTTACTGCATCATTCGATAGCCGATTTTTTATTATTATTTTCTATTTAATGTTTGGGACGTTTACCGTACAAAAAAAACGTATATCAGCTCCATTATCCCCGGTTACCGGTGACTTTAAATGACAGTTGACCTACTTGACGTTTGAGAAAGAGGCGCTAAGAATAAAATAAGATATTGTTTTTAACTTATAATGGTGCTGGTCTGTCTTACAAAGTTCCACAGGTTCTATTGATGAGAAATTTGGTGTACGTACTATTACTTCGGTGGTATTTCCATGACATGGTAACCTTGACCTGAGCTGCAGCAGCGAGGGGTCTGCGGGATACCAAACTCCTCGGCAACTTGGCTCAATAAAAAGTCGGGGGGTTAGTTTATATTTTTTAATTATTGCTAGTATATTGTCAATCAATACTAATAATAAAACTGTAAGGGTTGGTTATGGAGTAAGTTACTTTGTTTTCAGAGATATCGTGTTTATAGGCTCTATACATGATACTGAAACTAAATTGACCATTTTTACAATTTTTTTTCTGTATGTATGTATGTATGTATGTAAGTATGTATGTTCCTCCATAACTCTTAAACGAATTAACTGATTTTCATGAAACTTGATAGATAAACATTTAGACGTACAGGACATAGGATAGGCTACTTTTTTTTTCAACGCGGACGAAGTCGCGGGCGCCAGCTAGTTTATAAATAAGTTATTATGAATGCATAAATAAATGTTTTTTGACTATATGATTTTTAAAATAGCAAAACAAATGAGTGACTACGACTCTGTTAATTGTATTAAACCATCTGGAATGAAACTAACAGTTCGATCTAGTTATTGATTATACCAAATTGCGTAAGTTGGAATTTTGTGAAAGCATAATTTTGTTTTTAAGTTAATTTGGAGTCGTGAAATATAAGTTTATATCTTTTTATCTTTCATTTAAAATTAATCTGTTTACAATATTAAAAAAAAAAATATTAAGTGAGTGGTTTTGAGCTTTGAAAGCTTCGAAATGAAAATGTAGGTACCGAACAAGAAGAGCATTTAGGAAAGTACTTAAAAAAATACAAAACAAATAAACAGAAATACTTGGTAATTTAAAATATGTGAGAATCCAAATATATTTCTGTACTAGCTGGCGCCGGCGACTTCGTACGCGTTTAAAAAGAAAAAAGTAGCCTATCCTGTGTCCTGTACGTCTAAATGTTTATTTACCAAGTTTCATAATATCAGTTAAATTCGTTTAAGAGTTATGTGGAACATACATACATACAGAAAAAAATTCAAAAAATGGTCAATTTAGTTTCAGTATCATGTATAGAGCCTATAAACACGATATCTCTGAAAACAAAGTAAATTACTCCATGACCGACCCTTACAGATTTATTATTAGTATTGATACAGAGATATTACCACAGAATTTTTTTTTCTAACTATTATTTTCTTTCTAACCCCACCGCTTCTATAATTAAGTGAGCATTTACCTTAGCACGCGCTCAAGACGAGCTTTCTGTCAATAATGGCCAATACGCTAATAACATCCGACGAGAGCCGGATGTAGTTGCGCGGAGACGTGTCGCAACCTTTCATTGTCGACAGCTTAGGGTGGCTACACACTCAGCGACTTCCATGAGAATCCTACGGCCCCATAACACTAGACTTACATTAGGAAAAGAACCGGGACAAAACACTGAACAACTATCGCGACAAGCTTTTATATCATTTAATAAATTGTGTAATACATGTACTTAAATTGATTGGTTTGATTTAATTTCAAGTTTATTTTCTTCTTTTTAAGGCACTTCAATAAAAGCTTGTTTTTAAAAAGTTTTTTTTTACCAGTAATTTATTTAACTATATCTCATCTAGAATCGCGAATGAACAAATTGACTCATACCTCTAAAATCTCAATACTATAAAATCTAAAATCTGAAATTCCACACAAAATTTTGACAATTACTATTGAATATTAATAATATTATTAAATAAGTACAAATAGACAAAAGATACCTACGAATTCGCGAATTACAAAAAAATGCGAAAACTTCGCGCGAATGTTTTAAGTGTGTAGTCGGCCTTATCTCTTCTCTAGCCCTTGAATCAGCCGCCAGTGAAAGTAATCGTAGAATCGTGGCCACCTGTCATTCCAAGATATATCTTCCGACCATTAAATAAATGAATTAAATTCTCAATCATATTATATTTTCGTTTGTAGTACGAGTAATTTATATTATTTTTGACGTAAAAAATACGTCTATAAATCAACTCTATCCCCCGATTTTTTTATATCACTTTTCTGATTTGGCTCCTATGGATGGATCAAATTAAAGATAAAAATAAAGATGAAAGCAAATTAAGCATAAAATTAAGATTAAATTACTATGGAAGCAAATTAAAGATTTATTCACAGAAAAAAAGAAAATCTACTGATATTTTAACTGATATTTAAAGAAAATAAATTATTTTATATGTCTTAAAATATCAGTTTAATTAATCAATTATTATTACTAAATTAAGTTTTATTTAATTCATAGCTAATCGTTGTTGAATCATTTACAAGTTTTGAAAATTAAGTAATTTGGAATTAAGTCTTAATACTTAATTATTAAATTAAGCTATAATTAAGTTATCGTCACACTAAATTATGACTAATTCACTTGAGTTTCAAATCTTCCTAACTTAATTTGGAAATCGCAATATCGACGACATTCTTTTATTAATTATGTATTTACATAATATAAATTTTGGAGAAAGTTTTTCGCATATATTAAACGAATTTCTTCGCAAAAATATTTTTCTCACATAAATCACGCTAGGTACGATCACGAATTTTGATTTTGACTCATTTGGCGAATAATTTCCTAGTAGGTATTTACATAATATGATAAAAATTAATAAAAGCTTTTTCCATTTTTTCTAAGTAATTTATATTGGAAATTTTATTTTTATTCTATTACATTAAGTTAGTTAGTAAGTCCAAAAAAATTTAATCAATCTTTATATATATATTTCTTCTGTGCGTGTGTATGTCACTGAACTCCTCCTAAACGGCTGGACCGATTTTAATTCTGTTTTCACTTATGGATAGAGGGATAATCAGGAATGGTTTCTATGTAAAAAAAAAATTCGTCGCCGACGAAGTTGCGGGCACCCACTAGTATTTATATAATAAGTACTAGCTGCTGCCCGCGACTTCGCCCGCGTAACTGTAAATATATACTAAAATTATATACTAAAACCTTCCTTGAGAACCACTCTATCCATTGATGAAAACAGCATGTAAATCGGTGCAGTAGTTTTTGAGTTTATCGCGAACAGACAAGGATAGATATCAAGTCTTTAAACTCTTAAAATTCTATTAATCTAAATTTGTTTAACACAGCTTCGACAAAAGAAACAGGAAAAAGAAACTCGTATTTGGCTCTAGTATCTTTTCTTAACTTTGAAGCTAAGTATCTGTGTACAAAGGTTAGAGGTTTCGCCATAAAAGCTAACATGGATACTTTTTATCCTCGAAAAATATAGGTTAATAAGATGAGGGATCGTCTATAAAAATATATAAAAAAAATCCAAAATAAAATATATGAAAAATTCCAGAGATAAAAAAAGGCGAAAAAAAAATAATTTGTTCAATAATAACAAAATATGACGTAGGCTTAGCAGTCATAATTTTAATTTTTTTTTTTTAAATAACTTAAATTTTAAAAAGAAAATAAAAAACATACCTTTCAATAATCACACTTTTCACTGTCACAGACTAGTCCTAAAATGGTCCACCTCCAGTCTAAGAAATCACTTAAAAAAAATTACTTAAAAACCAAAGTAGTTCGTCGACAGAATCACATTTTTCTTTAAACAAAAATGGCTCGTCATTGTATAATATTTAGAAGCACTTTTTTTTTTAAATTGTAACCAGTTTAAGTTAAGGCTTTTTATGTGTAAGTAACGTGTTAATGCAACGACGTTAAGTCTCAGACTGGCTTCAAGTTATGAAGTATAGAATGCAACTTAACTTTTGACTATCACTTGGGCACAGAGGCGGACTCAATCAATATTAATAATAAATCTGTAAGGGTTGGTCATGGAGTAAGGTACTTTGTTTTCAGAGATATCGTGTTTATAGGCTCTATACATGATACTGAAACTAAATTGACCATTTTTAGAATTTTTTCTGCATGTATGTATTTATATATGTATGTATGTTCATCCATAACTTTTAAATGAATTGACTGATTTTCATGAAACTTCATAAATAAACATTAAGACGTACAGGACACAGGATAGGCTATTTTTTTTCTTTTTCAACGCGGACGAAGTCGCGGGCTCCAACTAGTATAGCATAAATGTATACTACCCAAAGTAAATGTTGGACCATTTAACTGTGGTGTTTTATTTATTTTTAAAGAGAATGGATTTTTATATGTTTTATTTACTACAAAAAAAGGTAGTTCTTTTTTTTTCATTACACATTCCACATTGCAACTAATTATTATAGTCCAAGATCCCTCAAAAGAATTTTTTTCTGATTACTAACAGGCTGAATCTTCATGAGTAGCTTCAGTTTGCCGAGACAAACAACTTTTTCCTCTGCGAAAATTCTTTTTGCGAAATTGCAAAAAAGGAGTTAGCAGCCGTAAACAACTTCCAAGCGTAGGACTGGGAAAACGTATCACTCAATTTGTAGGACTATGCGGCCATTTTATTATACAAATGTTTACTAAACTGCACACAAAAAATCAGCTGGTTGTATACCCATCCATCCCAAAAAACCACTCCCAATAAACCATAATAATAAGGTCATAAAAATTATTACTAACCAGCTGATTTTTGACCGACCCTTACAGATTTATTATTAGTATTAATTATAGTATTAGATTATTATACTGTAGGCAATAATAATAAAAAAAAACATAAATGGTCTTTAACAAAAGCTGTGTGAAATTAGCTGTGCGTTGAATGCGACCCTGTCCATAGAAAGAAATCTCCCACCTCGCATCTTGTGGGATGTTTTTATTTACCGATTAAGTTTATTTTAACCTTTTTTGTGTATCCTTTCAAAAAAGGATAACGCTGTGTCGAGTTTTTTTAAACCTGTTCCAATTTTTTTATGATCTAACTAATGTTTTATCATTTTACATGTTCCATTGATTTGAACACTCGGCTATCGGAAAGGGAAATAAATTCTGAATTTCCGATGGAAGAAAGGGAAGAAGGGTATCAAAAGTATCTAGCTAGTACTTTCTCTGTGCTAACCCAAAAGTATCCAGCTGGCTCTAGAGTGCTGAGTTAGCTGAGAGCAGTACATTTTTTTGTAGATTAGCTTTGTCATGGCACTTAAATCGACCTATGTATAACATAGGTGCAGATGTCGTGAACTTGTCACCATCAGCTCCGGTCACCTTCAATAATCATCATAATTATGCCATCATAGGCCTTATCTTCACTACACGGTTGGATGGTACCTAATAAAAAAATAAGTGTTTGCGTATGCTTGCCAAAGTTCAATGTTTTATTGTAGAGATTCTTGTAGATACAACATTTGGCGTTAATGGCGGTCCGGTTGCTGCACTAATAGTAATAATACTATGTGTGTCGAGGAGAAATGCAAGCCGGTAAGGCCTTCGTGCCATGTTTGTGCTCACTGCACACCAGTACACTCTGCAATGTTATTCAAAATAAAAAAATCCAAATATATACTTAATATTATAAATGCGAAAGTAACTCTGTCTGTCTCGCTTTCACGCCAAAACTACTGAACCGATTTCAATGAAATTTGGCACACAGTTAGTCTAGAGCCTAGGAAAGGACATAGGCTACTTTTTAATGCGAAAAAAGGGTTGTAAGGGGTTGAAAGGGGTAGATAAAAGGTTGTATGGAAGTATCGTAATTTTTAAAGCTGTCTGCCTGTCTCTTACCTTTTCGCGCCTTAACTACTTAACCGAGTCGCGGTTAAGTAGTTGAGAAGTTAAGTTCTTGAGAAGAATTATTATTTTTTGTCCATTCTTTCGATTGGCATCATAAAAATAAGGGTGATTTTTTTTCACATTTAAGTCTCAAGACGAAGTAAGTATTTTTCTAAAATCTTTGAATGCAGTATTATTAACTTTTAAAAATAACAAAAAGTCTTATTTGAGCAAAATATCCTATCTACGATATTTAAGGCACTTTCCCTTCGTGTTGTATTAGTCTTGGGACACCCAGTATTTTATTAGTTACACTATAAAATATAAAAAAAATAATTTCTAAACTTATCCTCTTTAATAAAATCGGTTTCAATTTTTGACAATTTCATTAACACTGCAAAAGGAGACTAAAGTGAAAATATTAATTTGTGGTATACCCATGTTGTATAATACTGAGGTATACTTTTCGCTCTCGGTTTCAGGATACATATACGGTAGTAGGTTTTTATCTGTACAAGTGTCCGGTGTATGTATATAGTCGATAACTTTCATTGGACACGCCCACGAGACAAGTCCGGTTGCATAACTATAGGCCGGGAGTCGCGCTCAAGTTTTTGGAGCGCATCTCTCGGTATTAAAGATTATTAAATATTTATAAAGAATTTATTTTAAAATTGATGTGAACGTGATTTTGTGTGACATTTCAGTGTAACGATCACCTAAGTGACGCTTCTTTTAAGGGCGCGTATAAAGAGAAATAGCCAATCCTAGATTTGAATTTTATCTAAGTAAACAAAGTCCAATTTATTTATTTTTTAAATAGATAAATACATTTTAAATGAAAGTGAAGACAGTAACAGAACATTTTCTCGATAGAAAAAAATCACTAAGTGAACTCTCATTTCCATCGATTTTAGTTTTATTTTCAAAATGACACACATTACACAGCTAAAAGTGTATCAGTAATCTCATTTCACAGATTATCTAATGCTCTATGTATCCATTTTTCATTTGACATCGTAGTTTAAGAATAATTAATATTTAATACTTTTTGCACTTACATTTTTATATTTACACTTTGCAATAGAACAGCATAAGTAATTTGTATAGGTTCATTAACTTTTTAAGTCCCAAAACTTTAAATTATATTTATTTGTATTGTGTAGTAATTAATTCTTTTCAAATATTAGATAGATAACTAAAAATATAAATATATTTAGATTGATCACTTACAGCGGAGTAGCAGAACAAATAATTTGCAAGAAATTCTTAGTGCCGGCTCCTGGACTATGGCGTGTGAGTTGACGCGGACATTGACTGCTGGAGATCGTGACGAGCGACAACCGACGACAGGTCAAGTACTTGTATTACAATGTGATGAAATTTGATGTGGTCAGATATGATTCTTTTGTTGTACCTAGGTCAAAATTATGACGAATTTAAAAAACTCATAAAGAAAAATTCTCTATTTTAAGGTTGTCAAACAGGCTACGGTAAACTTTGATGGTAAGTGATTACCATCGTGTATGACACAAGGAATGCCACAGGTGTAAGTGAGCTGCCTATCATGGTATAATAGGATTAAGGGTATGGATAGGAAAATGGGCTTCATCTATAAAAATAAATCTTTTATAAAATCTGTTATATTATATGTGGCTTATCTATACTCTACACTATTAATACAGCTAGTAAATGGATAAAATTCCGAAAGTAAGACATTACGTTAGTAGAGTCAGTAGTTGATTATAGATTTTCAAATTTTTTTTTAAGAAAAATGCATCCAATGTCTTGATTTGTCTTGAGCAAACTCAAGACTTAACGCCAGGAATCGTCACTGCTTATGTCACCATCACCTCAGGTGCTTTGAAACAAGTTATAAATAGAAACAGCTTCAATAAATTACATAACAGCGTAAGTATAGTGATATTATTAATGCAATATACACATTATACACGTAGTGGCATTATACATTCCTATGTAATTGGCGAATAATCCGTCGAAAGTTTAAACTGGAGTAACTCGATATACCTACGTAATGAGTTGTGTAATTACGATGTAATTTCATACAATATTACATTAGTAAATTAGTAATACTAGTGATTGGATACGATTTCACACGAGACATATTTTAATGGACACGTTTGGTCCAGTGGCTAGTAAGGCGTGAAAAGGTGAGAAGGTGAAAAGACAGACAGACAGAAAGAAAAACAGACAGGCAGACAGACAGGCGTGAAAAGGTGAAAAGACAGGCAGGCAGACAGACAGTCAGACAGACAGGCAGACAGACAGGCGTGAAAAGGTGAAAAGACAGGCAGGCAGACAGACAGTCAGACAGACAAACAGACAGACAGGCGTGAAAAGGTGAAAAGGTGAAATGGTGAAATGGTGAAAAGGTAAAAAGGTGAAAAGGTGAAAAGGTGAAAAGGTGAAAAGGTGAAAAGGTGAAAAGGTGAAAAGGTGAAAAGGTGAAAAGGTGAAATGGTGAAATGGTGAAAAGGTAAAAAGGTAAAAAGGTAAAAAGGTAAACAGGTGAAAAGACACAGACAGACATCTACTTGTGTTGATAATAGGTGAGGTCAGACACATACCATTAACAAGACGGTCAGCCTGTCTACCAACATTTACATCATAAAAATAAAATACAACATCTAAAAGAATATTCATATAAAAAAAACCAGTTAGGTACGTTAAAAATGTACTTAAGGTCTGCATAGTAAACGAATGTCTTGATCTATGATCTATTATTTTTTTATTGATCAAAAACGTAAACAAATATAGCGTCGCCATGGTCACTGGACAGTTTTAAAGATGGAATTTGTACATTAGGCATTTTCAAACAGAGTTGACTCAGTGATGTAACTCATTTAGAATCTGTTCGTATTGTTTGTTTAATTCTATATCGTGAATTGTTTGTTTACCTTTTTGATCAATGAAAAAAGAATAAGTAGTAGTTTAGTTAAGACCTAAATATCCTATTTGGGAGCACCTTGAACGCTTAAGCGGCGTGAGGTTAAGTAATGCACCCAATCTTGTAAATAATGGATCTCTGGATAATGGAAATAAACGGTTTTGTAATGCACCGTGGGAAATAAAGGTATTGCTTTATATTAACTAGCTAGCGCCCGCGACTTCGTCCGCGTTGAAAAGAAAAAATTGGCCTATCCTGTGTCCTGTACGTCTAAATTATTGTCTATCAAGTTTCATGAAAATCAATTAATTCGTCGTCAATTTAGTTTAAGTATCATGTATAGAGCCTATAAACACGATATCTCTGAAAACAAAGTAGGTAACTTACTCCATAACCATACCATTGATAAGTATGTAATAAAAAAAAGTTTTTTATTAATTAATTTATAAAAATTACATAGGTATATAGAAATTTTATATCATAATAATCAATAAATTGATAAGATGACTGGCTGTTCGACTGGCCATAGGGATGATTGATCTTACCTTGAAATATATAAATCCATAACATAAATAAATCCGAAAGTAAGTAGGTATGTTTGTTTGTTACGCTTTCACTCCTTAACTACCTACTCAACCGATCATCATTAAATTTTGCGTACGTGAAGAGTAGGTACAGTTGGGGTAAGAAAAGGTTCGTCACCTTAAAGTCGATATTTGCTTGCACCAGGGCAATTGTCAGACATGCCAAAACTTTATTTCAAACATCTGTCAGTACTCTGAATAGTGCTTTAGTTTTAAAAGGTACTCTACGAATTTGATAAAGGAATGAATTTGAAAACAGACGAAGGTTTTCGTACCCTGACTTTACATAGGGTATCTTTCAACTAGAAGAAACTACTGTTCCCAAGGGATCCTCCAAAAATAAAAACGATTCAACCTTAGAAATATAAATGAGTAATAAATATTGAATGATGTTTCAATACCGGACGAAGTCGCGGGCAAAAACTAATAATTACTTTTGAAATTCCAACGCAACGCGACATCTGTTAACGAAATATGGAAATTGTATCCATAATAATTTTCAATGATAATTTTTGTGTTGGCTCTGATAAATTAGTTTACATTAGTTATCATAGATGGCGCTTAATACTAATTTCTTATAATAAAATTTAATGTTGGTTAAAATGTAACGATTTCATGCATTTAATAATTTAAATAAATCAATGAATTAAGATAAAAATATTTTTATTGCATAATACTAAGATCATCATACGAATAATAGCCCTTTCTTTTGTTTAAATAATATAATATGTATAATGGTAGGTATCCAGCTTGAATATATGCTGTTGGTATGTTTGCACCTTATTATATAATATAATTTTTTTTAATGTACAATTAATTATTGTGATTATAATTATAATTATATCTTGTGTTAAATCATTAAATATATCGGTGTGCATACAGCGCCATCAGTGAGTTTTATATTAAACTTGTATTGTTCTAATATTTAAACTAACGAAATTATGTTCTTATTAAATTACAGAGGGTAGCACAAATAGCATTGGAAATTCTTTTGAAAATGCATTGCTTGAAGATCATTGATTGCTTGCAAAGATAATTACAATTATTTCGATTATATTAGTACATTAAGCGCCTCTTTCACGAACGTCAACGTATAGTTAAGTAATCTATTAATTATTTTGTTAATTATATAAGTTGTTGTAAATTAAGAATAAAAGATCATTTGTACATAATAAACAATAATGATACCTAGGTACCTATGTAGGTAAAAATAAGCAAACATACAGTACCTACTATTTTATCTATGTTGCTATGTTTGAGTCTCTAACAAATTAGGCATAAAATTCAGTTTACTGCAAAAATGAATATAACTACAGATTTTATCTCTTAAAAATATATCTAGAGCTACAATTTGCATTTTTTTACCAATTAGGTGATGTAATAAATTATAATTACTTCATTAGTGTAATCTAAGTTAGGCAAGGTAAGTTTTTTCAAATTGTTAGATATTAAATTCAAGATTTTTTCTTCAAAGTACAATCAAATACATTTCAAATATTTCATATACGAGTATTGTTCGTAATAACGACAACAGATAGCAAATAGCAAATAGATTTTTTAAAGTACCTAAGTACCTACCTAAGTATGTTTTTATTATTTCAAAAAGGTCTTAAGAGTGGGTATAAAGCAAACAAAATTTGTAATTTGACCCGCGTGGCCCCTTGGACCATGACAGTGACACAAAATACGTAGAACTACGCACAACATGCGACGGAAGATAGCGCATCTCGCTCAATAAATATGTTATAAGTGCCAAAAGTATTAAATATTAATTAAACTACAATGTCAAATGAAAAAAATATTACATACAGCCTTAGATAATATATGAAGTGAAATAACTGATACACTTTTAGCTTTGTAATGTGTGTCATTTTGAAAATAAAACTAAAATCGATGGAAATGAGAGCTCACTTGGTGATTTTTTTCTATCGAGAAAATTTCATTATATTATGTTTTCTGTTACAGTCGTCACTTTCATTTATAATGTATTTATCTATTTAAAAAAAATTGATGAAATTAGACTTTGTTTACTTAGATAAAATTCAAATCTAGGATTGGCTATTTCTCTTTATACCCGCTCTTACTTTAATAAAGGTCGCCATTGATATTTACTTAGTAATAAGATTCTCAACTGTGAAATGTACCTAAAATTGTATCACTATCTACTATTAGGAACATTAATTCACTATACCAACAACAATAAGCAAGCAAATCCATATTAAAATATAGTCTAGTCATGTTGCAGTGTTGAGTTATTTGACGTGATAATGGCGTAGTCATGTCCATGGTACAGAAAGCAACATCCCCTGAGAGAATACCCCATAGGCTAAGCCCTAACCTACCTACCTTCACATTTCTCCATAAATACAATGCAAGCATTTATCGTAATTAAGGTGACATTAGTTTTCTATGATATTTCTTACATATTTTCATGACATTAATTAAATTAAGTTTAAAATGTAACACTAGCTATTGCAAGCGACGTCTTAACTTTATAAAATGTAGCCTATATTACTCCCTGATAATATAATAGTTTGCCAACAGTTAAAAAATTAGTGAAAGGTCCAGTAGTTTCAGAGCTTATTCAATGCAAACAAACAAACAAATCTTTCTTCTTTATAATATTAGTATAGATCAAAAATTACAATAACATTTTTGTCAGGAAAATCCTACTACGAGTAATATTATAAAATATGAGAAAATATTTGAAGATGTATGGATGTTTGATAGATCCATCTATCATCCAACGGATTTGGATGACATTTAGCACAAAGATAGTTTATTAACTAGATTAACATATAGGATACTTTTTATCTTGAAAAAATGTCAAGTTCCTGAGGAATCGACTGAAAATATAAAAAAAATAGGCGACACCGTTGTCACAGCGATAAAAATGTCCTGCCACTTGTTACTTGCCAAAACCGTACTAGAGAAAACTATGAAAAATTCATTTCCAAAATTGACCCAATTGGGAATCGAACCCGGTACCCCTGAGACAAAATTTTAAAACAACCACTCAAAAAATATTTTATTTCTTAGCATGCAAATAATTTGAAAATTATGTACGAATAACTTCTGCATGTTTTTCAAAACATTTATGAATTAAAAAATATATCTTAGGACCTCTTTCACCAACTACAACTAAAGTGTTGATTAGTCACTTTTCAATTAACGCTAATTGACTAGTAAATATTACGAGTATCTTGTGTCAATTTCATTGAAATTACCCTTGAGTATTGCTACTCGAAGATGGTGAAACTCGTACGCTTTCTTACCGGTAACTTAAGTGGCGGTTAGCCTACTTGACTCTTTACTCAGAGATGGTGAAAGAGGCCCTTATTATAATTGTTGAATTCAGTTATTCTCACGAACGCAATTCCAATAAATGAACTAGCCTCGAGCTTAGAAACCATCATTTAATAAATAAATGAATAGGTTTAAATGAATGCCTACAATGTTTGTATGGAGCTCGGCGTTAATGAAGTTTCCCTGTCTTACGTCACAGGACAAATGAAGCTCCTCTATCCCTCGGGAACTGAGAACGGGACGCCCGACTTTGTAGGGCGTCAAATGGACGAAAACCGCATACTATTCACTACAGTTGCATATACGAGTATTTGATACTATATTTGATATTAATTTACGTAAGTATATTTATTTTATTTTTATTTATACAAAAGATCCACCAACACTTGCTCACACATATACACTTACATAACCAACCACTTAATAAGAAAACTATAACAAAAAATTGACATTTTTTTTCGTTTTCTAAATTAATATGTAATTCTGACAACGATATATATGCAAATTTCATGATGATCGGTTGTGTAATTTATATTTTTATTTTTTATTTTTATTACATATATACTAGCTGGCGCCCGCGACTTCGTCCGCGTTGAAAAAGAAAAAAGTAGCCTATCCTGTGTCCTGTACGTCTAAATGTTTATGTACCAAGTTTCATAAAAATCAGTTAATTCGTTTAAGGGCCTCTTTCACCATCTGTGAAGTAGGCCAACCGTCATTTAAAGTCACCTGTCACCGGGAATAATTTAGCTGATATACCTTTGTTTGTACGGTAAAAGTCACAAACATTAAAAAGGAAATAATAAAAAAAAATTCGCCTATCGAAGGGTGCAGTAAACCGAGTGCATAATTTAATAAAACATAAAATTATTTCTTAAAGTAACTAAATAACACTTACTTTACTTGTAGTTGGTGAAAGAGGCCCTAAGAGTTATGAGGAACATACATAGTATACATACATACACTTACAGATTTATTATTAGTATTGATGATTGATTGATGATGATGTTAAGATCGATAAACAGGCCAAGCATGTCACAGGCACTGTATGGGAAACTGGAAATTAAGAGGGCATATGGAAAATGGGCTCTTGCATCCCTCATTATGGCTCTGGCCCATCAAACTACTACAACATGGAACCCGCGTGCCATACAAAACACTACGAATTTTATGGAACATTTAAAAGTGACATATGCGTAGAGCATGAACTGTCATTTAAAACAAAACAAACATAATAATAAGTACGTAATTTAAAGAAAATGTGACTTTACGTCAACCCATTAGAGTTTAAAATGAAATAGTAGAAGTTGATCGTTACTACCACCTTTTACCATTGACGCGTGAAGACAAGAGTCCGCCATGATTCTGTCAAAGGCGTTCTTTTTATGTGCCGCTTTGGCATTTGTGACGCAAATTCCATTGTAGTATTTCGATGCTCTGGCCATCTACCACAAACTGGACCGTTAGTCTGTGTAACGTTACATTAAAAAAAATACAGGTAGACATAGAAGGAACTTATCGGTCCGTATGAAAGAACCACAAGGTTTCGTAACAATAGGAGGGCAAAGTGCTCCGATTTCCACAGTAAGCAACTTTTTATTTGTCATGTCAATTAACACCTGCACCAAGCCAAACGCAGGCTCTTCTCTTCTTCATATTTTATAGTAGCTGTTGCCCGCGTCCAAAGGTTTAAATCGAAAGATGCGGCGTAATCTCCTCGCGCCATACTAAAAACACACCGAAATTTCTTAACAATGGGTTGGGCGCAGGCGCTCAACCCAACTACAGTTGCACGCCAGCTACAGTGAGTGACGGTCGCTTGTTGAGAGCGTCGCTATCGTCACAGTCACGTTTGAAGTAAGGAATGTGTTGTCTGTGTTGAAAAGTGTGTTTAGACAAAGGTATATGAATTTTATACTTTTGTCTTTAGTATAATGTATGTTGTATTTTGTAACACACTTTCGCTAGTAATGCCGCATCTCTCGATTTAAATCTTTGCCCGCGTCATAGTCCGCGTTCAAAAGGCTTGTTGTTGTTTTGCCACAGTTGTTGATTTGCCACAGAAAAATCATGTGTTGTTTTACCACAGAACAATTTTTATGAATTAAATTTAATAAATTTATTTTGGATTGTTGTTCTTTTGCCACAGTCGTTTTTTTCTGTACAGACAGCAGAGAAACCAAAACAAGAATAAAAATAATTATTATTTTTCTAATGATATAATATAGTGCTAATGATAAATGGACTATCCAACACAAAAAGAATTTTTCAATTAGAACCAGTAGTTCCTGAGATTAGCGCGTACCTACAATCAAACAAAAAACAAACTCTTCAGCTTTATATTATATTGGTATAGAATATTCATTTATTTTTAGCTACCTTGACTTAACTTTATTCGCGAAGAAAAAAAATGTAACGTTTGACATAATATTTAATATAGGTACAATGGACAGCAAAGAAAAAGGGTCGGTTAAGAAAAATGTTCAATATCTTCAAAAGTACAAGACCTAGCTATACGAAATAAAGACTAAATTAAAGAATATTTTAATGTGCTTAAATAAAAATTATTTAGTTTAGCTTTGATTTAGTCTTTATTTCATAGAAGCTAGGTCAGGTACTTTTGAAGATTTTTAAGATTTTCTAACCGACCCTTTTGTTAGAAAATTAATAATGGTAATACCTACCAACGAGCGGGAGCGACCGCCATTCTGCGCTAGGTCGTGATAGCGTGAAGACGATTGATTTACCTAGTCGGTATTTTTGTAACAAATAGATATGTATATATAAGCAAGAACAAATAAATAAGTGTTCCAACTATGTGGAGTATTATTACTACTATTATCTACCGTGGTCTACAGGAAAGGCAACAAATCAGAAGTGCGGTAAGTACTCAGCGGCCCTTGAGGTATGTACTTGTAATTTTTTTTGTTAACGAAATTCTATCTACCTACGTGCATAATAACAATAAATGTCGTACGTATGTACGACTGAGACTCCAATGAAGTTAATATCGTATTATTATTTTAGTATGATGATGTAATAATATACTTTTATTTAATTTAATTTTTAATAACATTGTATTGTTTTTATTAATATTATAAATTGACTGGTATGAATATCTATACGAGATACGTTGTAGCCTGAATTCAGTTAGGTACGTATATTTTACCTATGAGTTTCGCATGGAACATTTGCATGTTTCTTTTATCTGTAATTATGGGTGAAGCGTTATACTCGTATAAACAAAAAAATATGCTTTTGTTGACTGTTCAGTACGAGTTAATCTACTTATGCACTTCATTTACATAAAAATAAAAGACATTTACAAATTAATAGACTTAAGTTTACTTATTGGAATTCATAAAAAGTTTACTTAAAATACTAATATCCGTTTCGTTTGGTAAAATACCTTACTTATTTGGATGTCTTAAATAGGTGGGTACGTATTACCTAGTTATTACTTACACTTGACTTCCACTGATAATTAAAGTGATAGGGTAAAAAAAAAAAACATAATAATTGTGCTATTTTGTGGAATCACATGTCCCCGCTTAATACAGTACACGTATACTAGCTATTATACTCCTACACTCGTAATTTCAAATGTGATGATCATGACAGAACTATTTAAAAGTACTTCCTATGGAAAAGATACATAGTTTTTCAAATGTCAAATTATTTTATATTTAGTATTCACTAGCTGTAGGTATAAGTAAAAAATTCTACCACGACAAAGAAAGACTGTCAATATTAAATATTAAAGGTACTATTATTAATATTAAGGTACATGTGCAATATTAACAGCATTTTTGATAAATAATAGTCGACAAGGGTCTAGTTTTAAGCGTCCGTCACAGCTACTGTATCTGCGACGTATTTCCATGAAAACTATTAAGCTTAACGGAGTTAGAGAAGTCCAGATACATTGATTTTGGTAGTCAGTGTACTCTGATCAAAGAGAGGGTAGTTAAAGAAAAAAAAAAATCCAAATCTAAGTTGATAAGGGGTTGATAAGTAACCCTCAAAAGTCCTACTTCTTCAGTCGACGTCTAGTCGGGTCGGGTTTTGGTAACTTTGGGTGTTGAGGCTGTTCAGGCTGACATTGAAGCTTCGGCGGTGAGGGACGAGCTTCTCACGACGGATGAGACTCACGAAGTGGGTCAATCCTTTACGGAATTAACATCGGTTACCGTATGTAAGACTTATTCGGAGTTAGTTTTATACTACGACGAGTCGGGACTTGAGCGTAAGTAAGTTTGAAGATGTCGTTTTAGAAGGCTCAAATTATATAAAACGTACACTTCGGATAATATCACCGGTACATTGGTTGTGGTGCTGGAGGAGAATGCTCGGAGTATCGTGGACTGAATTCCGTACCAACGAGTCTATACTTCGAGAACTCGGCATCAAGCAGCGCTTGTCATCTTTGGTACAGTCCCGTATCCTCACGTTCTTTGGCCATGTCTGCCGCCGAGGGGAGGTGGCTATTGAGCGACTTGTGGTCCAGGGAAGGGTTGAGGGTACCAGGCCGCGGGGAAGATCGCCTATGAGATGGACGGATCAAATAAAAGTTGCGTTGAATGGCTCACTGCAGGGATGCACGAGGAAGGCGGCCATCAGAGAGGAATGGCGGCGTATTGTGAGGCTCGCCACCAACACCTGAAGTGATGGCCACGACCACTCTGTCAAGAGTGAAGCCGAAAAAGAAGAAGACATTGGTTATACCTGGAAACGCTTGTATGAAGGTTAATGTTAAATTCGCGACGCTACAGTGTATACAAATTATTATTGTATATCTTTCCGGGTTGCCGTTAATTTTGTTTGTAAGGCAAGAAAAAAAAACAGGAACGAATCACCCTGGCTCATACTAAATATTGGGCTAAATATTGGCCCTAAAGTTAAACAATTAATTGATTAATTAGTTATTTGATGAATTAATAATTTAAGTTAAATAAGGACAACAACAGAATATACCGCCAACAGTTTCTTCGAACCGTATCGTCTTCCCTACAGCGAACGGAATGTAGTCAGGAAAATGGTAGACGAGTGACTGGATAATAATAGAAACTCTTATTCCACGTACGCCAGCCCTATTGTACTTACTCGTGCCAAAGAAAAATAACGATGGCGTTAAGAAGCTAATAGTGATGAGCCGTATCGTTAAAAATGTATATCCGCGGATACGGATCCGGATACGGATTTTAACTTTCATACTCAATCGGTGTAGGTGCGCGTGATCTTGAAGCGATGGTTGACGCCCGCCACTTGAAGTTTTGCGTGACAGGCAGGAGATGTTTCGATTTGCATTGTGCATTAATTCTACATTTAATTAGAATTTGGAATGTTACGAAGATTTAAGTTTTGGTTTTCTCATTATAAAATCATTGTTGGATAATATTTATTAATAACACCCGCACATCACAACAACATGAGACCAATCGATTTGGCAGTTTCTGTCGATTCGAAAGTACAATTTATTTCTAAAGTGATTATCTGGTTATTGTTTTATTTATTTACGTTAATTTTTCGATATTTTAATGGTTATTCTGCTACTCAAATAAAGATTATAAAAATCGGTCTAGCCGTTTTCGAGATATACCTGTGGTATAACTAATACGACTTTCTTTTATGTATATAGATTTCATTATTTTAATAAGCTTGTCACAAAGATTTGTGATTATAAAGATAGTTTATTTAGTACCCTTAATATGTACTATTGGTATGGTAACTCACTACGATAAATGTTTGCAATATAAAGGTGCCAAATATTTCATTTTAAGAATTTAAAATAATAATAACATCTCAATGGAATTTAATAATTTTTATTGCTACCTAATCACCTAATAATTAATTAGAATTTCATCTATGAATTGAAAATTAATAAGATAAAAGATCCATACAAGATCCGCCAAAAAAGAAATGGATACGGATACGGATATCACTAATAGCTAGAGGAAATACTGAGGAAGTGCTTCCTTTGTTTTAAAATTTTAAATAGGATCTTGGATATCAGATCTTCATATCCGCCTTTGAGGCCTGGATGGAACAAACAAAATACAGGCGGTCACTGAATTGCCTAGGCAAAAAAAAAAAAAAAATTAGATTAGCGCGCAACCCCGGAGTTATGATGGTCGGTAATTTACCTTTTTGAGAAACAAGTGCTTGAACTAGTTCAAAACTGCTTTTGCCTTTTGAAAGTCTTGTATAAAATTATAGATGTCTTATCTGTGTTGATTTGTGTTTAAACTTAAACTTTGTGAAACGATTATTTCATCCAAGTTGAATTATTGTTTGGTTGAATATGGTAACTTGTTATTTAAGAAATTATACAAATTAATTCAACGAGTGCAAAATTCCTATTTGCGTTTCTGCGTGAAGGTGCCTCTTAGATCGCACATAACACCTTTTTTAAATAAATATATCATTTGGCATATGAATGTCAGGCAATAACTTTACTATGCAACGCTAATCTTCGAAGTGGCTGATACTAACAGACCTGAGTATTTGTTTCAAAAATTGAATTGGCGTGATCCTCTCTTTGTAGCAGACATCCGACAGATACATTGAATGTTCCCTTGAATGTCCTCGGTAAATTTTTGCCAAACAACAGCACGCTGTGGTAGCTTCCAATACTTGACTTTTAAGTGCAAACTGGTCGGCGGCTCGAAAACATCGGTGCGCGTGGCTAGAATTCGTTCCGTCTCACACAGCACGAATGGGATACGCAATGATTCGTACCAAAAAGGAATTATAAGCAGACCCTAGGGCATATGCTCTTTTTGACAGAGCTACTGCATATATCTATTTCGTGTATTTGAACTCTTGAATTATCTAGTTATTGATCGATGTTTATATTCAAAGTACTTTGGAGTTTTTGTACACTAGAGTGACCTATTTACCCACAAAGTTGCATCAAGACTTGTTGGTAAAATATGGATTTTTCAAGGATCATATCTTTTAAATTAATGTTTTTTAAATTTGTATGTAAACGAACCTAGTTAACGACAAGATAAATCGGTACCATGCTTACTTTTGTAAATTAAACATAAAACAGCGGAGTAATGATCATTCTACGTTTGTATGGAGAAAGGCTGAGTTGTATCACCTTAAGTGTCAGAATTATATTTCTTTTGTTCTCATGTCTAAATCTGCTTCCAAAATTGAATATACTGTGTTACTAATTGAGACAAAAGGAGAATGAGGTCTTGAGCCAAGTGATTAACTTTGTGATATGAGCAATAACCAAAGACAACCTGATGGAGGGTAGTGTACTGTTATTTTTAAATATGATTAGTTGCAGGCCAGAGCTATGACTTTAAATTCCTACGAGTCACAGTACTGCAGTGGCGACGCGTGTTCTGACGGCGAGAATCTGTCAAGTGGGACTGGCGTGGGATCGGCGCTATGGTTTGCTTCAGCCTATGCTGAGCAATGGCACATATTCAATGGGATTTTGGTTGTGTATTCTCACTTAAATGGGAGAGATTTGTATATATTTAATTTTTGTTTTGTTATTTTGAATGTATTCGTGTATGTCAGGTGAATGCAAAGTAAATGTTCTCTAATGATATTCTATTCTAAAAAAAGAGAAAAGCAAGAAGCTGGCAGCTAAACTTTGGGGTCCCTAAAAAAAAATAACTATAATTTTAGACAAAGACAGAATATTGAAGGGCGTTCCTGTAGATAGGCAATACAAAAATATATTTCAGCAGATAAATGCAAGGCGTGTGTGACATGTCAGTCATCATCATTGATAACCAGTGATAACGAGACCAGTACTAGTAATGAGGCTGGAACATTTGGGTCAAAAGTCAAAGGCGAAGTTGAACTATCAATCCTAAATTCCAAAATCTATTTTCCTATACCTATATTTACAGATACAGAGCTTAGATGCAAAGTGAGAGCAGTCTGGTGTTGATCGGGACGG
Source organism: Synanthedon formicaeformis (assembly GCA_945859745.1). NCBI lineage: Eukaryota > Metazoa > Arthropoda > Insecta > Lepidoptera > Sesiidae > Synanthedon > Synanthedon formicaeformis. Next base: position 7,774,715 of record OX243975.1, read on the forward strand.
GCATCAGCTGCTATGACTATTGATAATGAAAACGATGCAATTTTATCCCGGCAGGCCGTGTCCCTCTGGTGGCAAACGGTAGCATGAGCAGGCCGTGTCCATCGAGTGGCAAACGGTAGCATGGGCAGGCCGTGTCCCTCGGGCGGCAAGCGGTAGCCATAATAGAATTATGAAGAGCCTCGGATGGGCAACGATAGCGAGCAGTAAAGATGGTGGCTAAGCGGCTATAGTTGGGTAATGGGCAGGCCGGGTCTCTCAGGAGGCAAACGGTAGCCATACTCGAATTGAGAAGAGAGTTGAGCGTACCCTGTGAGTGACAAACGGTAGCTCTACATATTAGTTCCACGACGTCCCCTTGAACTACAGTGATTTAATGCCAAATGTTAGTTTTATTGTTTGTAATAGTGGAGTGTCAAATGTGTCAAATAGTAGAATGTAAGCGAGTTAAATCTAGAAATATGCATAACAATCCAATTTTTAAGTAGTTATAATGTACCTAACCAGAAAAGCTTTTCTTCTATAGAATAAAGACGTTTAGCACCTAAAATCATAAATAATTATGCTGAGAGGCATTTATGTAATTAAGGTAAATAATTTGATTGAATTTGATATAATGTGATTAATGATTTTGTAAAGTACCTAAGTACGATTTAAGTACATATTGCAGTACTCTGTATATTTTAAACTGCTAAAGCTCATTTAAAATAACTTAATCCTAATAGTTATATTTATTTACACATTATATTAATATAAAAAAAGAGTATCGGTCCCTTTGGCAGGGTCCTAGGCATGCTAGTCAGCATGCAGTCGCATTACCTCGTTGTATGTAATTAATTAAATATAGTTTGATATAATATGACTAATAACTAGACACTAGTCTGAAATAAAAACCAGAATTTTCCAATAAATAGATCTCTAATTAATTAATTAATTTGAGGGTGGCTTTTGTAATTGTTGAGTCTTAGCGTATGATTTTAGACAATATTCATTGTAAGTAGTTTTAATAAGTATCTTCAGATTCTTTTTACATTCAATATGTGTCACAATAGTCATCATAGTCTACCTCTAAATTTATTTTATTACTTAAACATTTTAGTACTTGGTGGTATTGATATTTCCCTAAATTTTTATTAATATATATAAATTTACAATTACAATATGTCTTAACAAGCGACCCAATGTGATTGTTAAGCAAGTCGCTTGCAAGGTACTGTAGTACTTACAGATTATTTTATATTTAATGACTAATTAAGATAAGCTCTGCATTCAGAATATCAGAATGTTTTGTTTGGTATTTTGTGTAACATCTGGAAATTATAACTTAGCTTGAATCTATATCATATTGCTATTAATAAATATATAGAATATAAAGTTTATGTGCATTGCAAACCCAATAATAATAATTTATTTATACAAAAATATATTCAGCATTATTCACTATGTATTTCAAACGGATGTAGATCTAAGAATTATGTACATATCTGTTATTATTCATTGTTATTGTTACATAGTGATGTATTTCAAACTGATGTAGATCTGAAAATTATATACATATCTGTTACTATTCATTTTTATTATGTTACACAGTATTTCCAACAGATATATATATCTGAAAATTATGTACCTACATAGCTATTATTATTCCTTCTTATTATGTGATGTATTTCTAACTGACGTATATTTGAAAATTATGTACATAGCTATTATTATTCATTGTTAACATTTTACTCAACTCTTACTCAATATTGTATCTCGAACTCATATATTTTTCTTCTTACTCCGACCTAAGTATGAGGACCTACTCACTCAATCCGGATGACCGAGCTTGGCTCCGGAATGAGGACATTCCTAGAACAGAATGGCCGTTTGTTAGAAAATTAATAATGGTAATACCTACCAACGAGCGGGAGCGACCGCCATTCTGCGCTAGGTCGTGATAGCGTGAAGACGATTGATTTACCTAGTCGGTATTTTTGTAACAAATAGATATGTATATATAAGCAAGAACAAATAAATAAGTGTTCCAACTATGTGGAGTATTATTACTACTATTATCTACCGTGGTCTACAGGAAAGGCAACACTTTGTCTTTGCGGTCCAGTGTATTATTTTTATTTTTAGATGATTCCTTCTGTTCTGATGTTCTTGAACAGTAAGTATTTTTTTTAATGAGAAGTACCCTAAGCCCTTACCCTATCCCTGACAACGTGTATGTAAAATTCATGAGTCGAACAATCAAATGTCATCCTTACAAAAACAAAGTCCTCCGAGCGTCTTTCTGTCTGTCTGTTCGCGATAAACTCAAAAACTACTGCACCAATTTTCATGCTGTTTTCACCAATGGATAAAGTGGTTCTCGATGAAGGTTTTGGTATATAATTTACAAAGATACGCGGGCGAAGTCGCGGGCAGCAGCTAGTCATAGTTTTCATTTGTAAAAAGTCTCTGAAACCATTCAGCATACATTTTATATCAAAGTGGCCAGTGTATATTTAAACGCCCTATATTATTAGTATGGACTATAAAATGGGGCAGACACCAAATATTTCTAAGAACAACAAAGTATATCATGTTTTACATATAGTATAATTTAACATACAATATGAGGTTTGTTAAAAGAGAACTTACGAATCAAACGAAATTAAACTCTATTTGGTACACTTTAGTGTTTAAATGAATTGTTACGTATTTGTAGCCTTATTATGCTTTAGTAAATGGCCTTCTAACCGTAGATTGAAGCAAAAAGAAAGATTAGGTGACTCACTATCCGCATATGGACCTCATATACTGAGTCCAATGAACTCAGTTTCATTCAGTTGCTAATAGGACACTGTTCTGTGTATACGCGATACGTTGAAAATACAGACACAGTGTTTGTGGGAAAATTTGAATATTGTCGACATTTTCTATTAAAATCAACCCAAATAACACAAATCTTTTTAAGGTTCGAGTGAATAAGCATAGGCCTCATCTAAGCTACACAGCTGGTAAACCATCTCTAATAAATAAAAAACTCTATTATTACACTAATTAAATTTAAATGTAATTTGTGCAAGCTGAACTGTGTTATGCAGTTTGTTTTAAATCTCTATAAAACAAAGTCCTCCGCCGCGACTGTCTGTCTGTTCGCGATAAACTCAAAAACTACTGCACCGATTTTCTGCTGTTTTCACCAATGTATAGAGTGGTTCTCGAGGAAGGTTTTAATATATAATTTACAAAGTTACGGGGACGAAGTCGCGGGCAGCAGCTATTAAAAAATATAATTAAATATTGAAAACATGTTTTATATAATCTGTACACTATCACGTTGGCTTTCTTTAAAAAAAAACTAATTTTATGGAGCCCAATTATAGATTACGTAATGTAAGCACGTACCGTATCTTTCTTTTTTCTTCCATCTGCGCTTCTAACACTATTCTCTTTTCAATTAGCGAGTATTTGACGCAGCGGTTTTAACACCCATTACACATTAGATACTTCATCTTTGTTTCAAATACATATTGTATTGAGCAAATAGACTCCAAAACTGGTGAGTTTACTCTACTATTTATGATTGGGACAATTTTAAAGGCTCTAAAAAAAAAATGTTTACTTAATAGTTTGAGACAACATTTTTGTTCTTGGAACGATCTGATATGGTCATGATAGCGGCGACAGTTATGTGGTAAATTGGTTTAGCTGCTTGCAATATTTTTTTAATGTTAATGTTGACAGACAGGCTGACGGTCCATTTAGGTAATGGTAAGTAGAAAGCAACGCACAGGTGCTGTTAGTGCGCTGTCGACCAAAGTAGGATAAGGATAAGGAAATAGAAAGGGACAGGGCAATGGGCTCCCGCATATCTTCTTGCTTACTTTGCGAAACACAAAAGCACAAGTGCTGTTATTTCACAGTACACTTCAATAACAAAGTATTTAATGACAATTTACACTATACAAGCAGCTAGACCTTTGGTCTATTGTTTGCTTGTATTTTTAGGCAGTTTTTAAATCTGAGCAAAAATATCGTATAAAAATTCCCCTACAAGACATATGCCATTTTGCATTAGACGCGATACCTTATTAGCAATAAACAAAAGTCGAGATGGGTCGGCGAGCGGCAGCGGGGCAAACGTACAATACAAGTTATAAGCGGTAGCGTTTTTCTATAAGACTTTTCTGAATAAGACTTTTTATTCTGACATCACACAACAATTTTTTTTAGCTATAAAATGGACAGCGTGAACATAAACTGATGTTTTAGAAATAATTAAAAGGCTTAGAAGACAAATATCGGACCACGTAGATAGTATACATACGTATGTTCGAGAGCATATATTATATATATAATTTTGCCAAGATTTTTTAAATAAATACTTAGGTCTTTATTATTCTTCTATAGGTACTTAAGTCTGTATACCATTCTGATGAAACTTTTGGTAACGTACCTATGGCTTTACGTTTGCTTCCAAATGGGAGGCAATTGAAAAAAGTCATGATAAAAAATTGAGAATACAGTTTTTAAAAACGTTTGGTTTTTTAAAGACGTATCAAAAAATAAAAATTTTAATTTGAGAAATTATTTTTCCTTTGGAGAATTGAGAATTTGGAACCTAAGCACCGGTGAGCACTAATTTCAATGAATTTTTTTTTAAAGTATATAAGTACAAAATCTCTACAATACTTTATTAATATTGAAAGGAACTACTTTGTACTTAAAGAACTACTTGAAAGAATTCTTAAAGGGTGGTTTCATTACAAGACGAGATAAAATTTTAAAATCTCTTATCTCCTGTGCCTTGTACTGCTAACAAATAAATCACTAAGGTTAAAACGTCATTAATATTAAATCATCGCGACTGGTTCATTTGGTGAGGGGACGCACCCTCCTCCGTCGGAGTGTGGTTCCAAATAAAATGTCCATACCTTGCTATACCTCTGCTTGCACACAGCCCAAAATTTTATTTATTTCTTCCTACAAAAATGGCAGATTCATACTATTATTTCACGAGCAAAAAAGAAAAAAATTAAGATATTTATTTTCTTAGTTAAGTTTCAAAATAATCACCAGTTTTTTGTATATGACAAGATATTAAAATCTTCTTCTTATCATCAATACTAATAATAAATCTGTAAGGGTTGGTCATGGAGTAAGTTACTTTGTTTTCAGAGATATCGTGCTTATAGGCTCTATACATGATACTGAAACTAAATTGACCATTTTTAGATTTTTTTTCTGTATGTATATGTATGTATGTATGTATGTATGTATGTATGTATGTATGTATGTATGTATGTATGTATGTATGTATGTATGTATGTATGTATGTATGTATGTATGTATGTATGTATGTATGTATGTATGTATGTATGTATGTATGTATGTATGTATGTATGTATGTATGTATGTATGTATGTATGTATGTATGTATGTATGTATGTATGTATGTATGTATGTATGTATGTATGTATGTATGTATGTATGTATGTATGTATGTATGTATGTATGTATGTATGTATGTATGTATGTATGTATGTATGTATGTATGTATGTATGTATGTATGTATGTATGTATGTATGTATGTATGTATGTATGTATGTATGTATGTATGTATGTATGTATGTATGTATGTATGTATGTATGTATGTATGTATGTATGTATGTATGTATGTATGTATGTATGTATGTATGTATGTATGTATGTATGTATGTATGTATGTATGTATGTATGTATGTATGTATGTATGTATGTATGTATGTATGTATGTATGTATGTATGTATGTATGTATGTATGTATGTATGTATGTATGTATGTATGTATGTATGTATGTATGTATGTATGTATGTATGTATGTATGTATGTATGTATGTATGTATGTATGTATGTATGTATGTATGTATGTATGTATGTATGTATGTATGTATGTATGTATGTATGTATGTATGTATGTATGTATGTATGTATGTATGTATGTATGTATGTATGTATGTATGTATGTATGTATGTATGTATGTATGTATGTATGTATGTATGTATGTATGTATGTATGTATGTATGTATGTATGTATGTATGTATGTATGTATGTATGTATGTATGTATGTATGTATGTATGTATGTATGTATGTATGTATGTATGTATGTATGTATGTATGTATGTACGAATTAACTGATTTTCATGAAACTTGGTAGATAAACATTTAGACGTACGGGACACAGGACAGGCTACTTTTTTTTTCAACGCGGACGAAGTCGCGGGCGCCAGCTAGTACAATATAAAAGTCGATGTATGTGTGTGTCCCTATGAAACTTTCAGACAATCTTCAGATTAGTCCAGCATAATTCTGTGCAGTTTGGTAGCGATCGGACGTGAGCGAAGCCGGGAGCGGGTCGTAGTAGGGCGAAAAGTACTTGTTGGTCTCCTCCTAGTATATAATCTTCGAATTTTGTGTAATAGCTAACTTGTCAAAACCACAATTTTAAGAAGCCTAAAATCTTAGCCACAGGCTGCAGACTTTAGTAGTATGTATTATTATTATATAGAGAATGCTAGAAATGGCCCCTAGCATTCTCTACTCACTCGGCGAAACTCAACAGCATATGTGCTGTTATTTTCCAAATTTATGATTTCGGAATGCTGAAATCTAAAATTCATAATATATGTGACTTAATTATGCAGATAATAATATGAAAGTATATTGTTTTGCTTTACATCTCTCGCCCCCAATGAGCAGTTACGTGGAATATTTTTGCATGTTACATGTAGACATTGGTAAAATAATTGGTATAGGTAGTCATTAAAATGGTACAGAGAAGTATGATCGTAGGAAAGTTCCTCGAGCTATGAGTCGGCCGAACGTGTGAAAAGAGGCTGCGGCATCGTGCGTGGTTCATTTACACTTATACAGGGTGTTTAAAATAAAAATAAAAACATGTCAGTCGTAGGACTGCACGTCAGAAGTGAAAACGTACCTTCACAACAATAATTGTGTTATTTAAATTTCTTGGCATTATCGAATTAGGTAAATTCGATTATTATTGATTGCAAGAAATACAAGAGAAAATAAAAAGAACATTAAAAAGGTTTGATGTTGATATGAAACTAGATTATTGGTCAGAGGTGTACCATATTGATCCTTGTCATTATATCTTAAGTTTACTTTCATATGCAGTATGCAGTTGTCTGCTTAGTACTTATATACAGAGCTGTCAATTACACGGTTACGTTGCATGACCGTGTCGCGAGTTCAATGATTTTATCCCATCTCATGATTTTATCCCATTGTTCTTTTTTAAATCATTTTAAATTAATTTCTAAAAATATACAGTGGTTTCGGTTACATTACATAACATTACATGAGAGTGTCTCGCCAGTTCATTGGTTTCTCCCCATCTCAAAAATGTCACCATATAGACTACTTAAAAATTCTGCATTAAAACACTGAGCGCCTGTTTCACAAACGTCAAGTAGGCCAAACTGTCATTTAAAGTCACCGGTAACCGGGGATAATGGAGCTAATATACCTTTGTTTGTACGGTAAAAGTCCCAAACATTAAATAGAAAAAATTCGGCTATCGAATGATGCAGTAAACCGAGTGCATAATTCAATATAACAGAAAATGATTTCTAAAAGTAACTAATCAACCCTTTACTTGTAGTTTGTGAAAGAGGTCCTTAGCTGAAAATTATGATAATTTTCATGGTAATCTATCAAATCACGTCATATTCATACGGACAGACAGGCTGACCGTCTACTTGATGGTAGATGGCTACCGTCACCTATAACACAAACAACACCATAGGTGCTGCAAGTCTGCTGCCGACCATAGTGTAATTAAGGATAAAGAATAGGAAAGTTATAGTGAAATGGGCTCTGGGCTCCCTTACTCTCTCACCGAAGCACAACAGCACATATGCTGTAACTTCACTGTGGTATTCTGTAAGAGGGTAGTTCAGCCAGACGTGACTGCGAAACACAGTGTGACCTGCCAACGAGTCCACTTTTAAATATGACGCAATTTGACATCAGCCTGTAGTTGGCGTAGTTCACCGGCGTTTTGACGTATACCCGCTAATTGGCGTATCAGCCGCTACCGTGCGCCATCGCTCTTTCCGGTCGCCTCTTGGACTATTTATACTCCGGGAGCTACCATGTTTATAGCTACCTTTTAATTTTAAACATCGATCGATTGCGTGGGAGGTCTTTGTCACGCAAACACAAAGATATTATGCTTACAGGTGGTCGTATCGAGTGTGTGAAATATACTTTAACTGCTATAAAATGTTTTAAATATTGAATTATATTTTTTTACTAGCTGCTGGCCGCGACTTCGCTCGCGTAACTTTGTAAATTATATACTAAAACCTTCATCGAGAACCAATCTATCCATTGGTGAAAACAGCATGAAAATCGGTGCAGTACTTTTTGAGTTTGACGCGACTTTGTTTTATAATGGTTGTCAGGTGGTAACAACCGCCTAAGGATAAAGCATAATCACCGGTTTTACTAATATCACGGTGATGATGATATATGATTGTTTATTAAATAAATTATTTATTCATTTATTTTTACTCAAATTAAAAAACAATAAAAAATCTTCATTTAAATTATTTTCTATTCAAGTAATTGTTTTTGTTTATAAAAAATTTTAGATTTTTTTTTTAAAGTGACATAATAAAATTTAAATACAATACTAATAATAGAAATGTGAAAGTAACTCTGTATGTCTGTTACCTTGTCAAGCCCTACTCAACCGATTATCGACATGAAATTTCGCATACATGTTATCAGGGATATATATACAAGAAAGATCATTTTTAGATTTTTTTAGGTTAATAGAAATACTAAATATGGCGGTCAAAAAAAAAAAAAAATAAAAAAAAAAAATTATCAACTAGCTGGCGCCGGCGACTTCGTCCGCATTGAAAAAGAAAAAAAGTAGCCTATCCTGTGTCTTGTACATCTAAATGTTTATGTACCAAGTTTCATGAAACTCAGTTAATTCGTTTAAGAGTTATGGAGCAACATACATACATACATACATACAGAAAAAAATTGTAAAAATGGTCAATTTAGTTTCAGTATCGTGTATAGAGCCTATAAACACGATATCTCTGAAAACAAACTAACTTACTCTATGACCAACCCTTACAGATTTATTATTAGTATTGATTGATTAGTTTTCTCCAACTCGTATGATCGTCATTATAAATTTAAAACCAGGGTTTCGGAAAAAAAGCCAAGATGATGATACTGAGAAGAAACTCAGGATCTTTTTGTCATCATTAAAATATAAAGTGTTATAATTGTTTGTGAGAGACGCAGTATCTACCATTGCTTGTGTACAAACAGTCAGTAAGTACATAATATTATACAACAGGTAGTACATAAGGCAGTTTGAGAACCCTCCCGTTTGCAATATACGTGGAATTCAGTTGTTTCCGATACTCAAAGCAGTCTGAGTGCTCTCCGAGCCCCGTCTGATGCCGAGTGGTGTTGCCAGGTTACGACATAATTTTCATATTGTTACTGAATACCTACAAATATTTGATGCAAAATTATATTATTGCTTTAATAATAAAGCTTCCAGTAATAAGTGTAATAAAAATTAAGCATTTTTATTGAAGTAAAAAACTTCTAGGTTCAAAAACATCTCAAAAATGCCCAACGCGCCTTGGGCATTTTTGAGATAGGATAAAACCATTGAACTCGCGACATTGTCATGTAATGTAATGTAACGTAACCGAAACCTCTATATGTTCTGTTCTGTTATATATATTGTTCTGTTCGTCGTTGCTGACATTCAGGAATAGCATTGGCAACATTCTTACAGGCTAGCGTCTACATTCATTATGTTTATGTTTACTTATGTTATAATTTTTAAGGCAGTGGCTGTTCTATGTAATATATAAATATATATGAATTATATTTAATGTGTGTGTATGTATGTATATATGTATTTATATTTAATATGTGATTTTTTATAGTTTGTTTAGATTGTAGGGAATAGTATTGTAGGGAATTTTGTATTTTGGTTATATTTTTTTTTTGTATAAATGTAAAATCCATAATTGGCTGGGGTGTGTTTTTGTTTTTGTTAGTAATTTTTGAGAGCTGTGGATTTTGAATAAATAAATAAATAAATAAATATTTTCAGGTAATATTTATATATTATAAAACAAAGTCCTCCTTAGGGAACATACATACATACATACATACAGAAAAAATTCTAATAATGGTCAATTTAGTATATCATGTATAGGACCTATAAACATGTATAGATCATGTATAGTATCATGTATAGATAGATGTGGTTTAGTAGTCATCTCGCACATATAGATACTTTCCGTCGACATAAATAGCAAACACACTGCCAAGATTTGGAACTCCCTGCCGCCTGTATTCCCAAAACTTTTCAAAGTTGGAGTGCATAGGCATCTTCTGGGTGAGGTCGTTGCATCATAGGCCTCATCCTTCCTACACAGCTGGTTGTTGGCTAAGAGCTAAAAAAATAAAAAAATAAAAATTACAATGTGTGCACTATGAAGCGTGATGCCATGTCATTGCTAGGTATATCACACAGCCTGTCATCCAACGATTACGGATGTTTGTAGAGCGCATCAGTTCACAGGTAAGACCCTTTATTAATATTTTCAACACTTATTCATGGTGACAGCCGCATAAAGGTGGGGACAGACGGGAGCGTGCCGCGGGCTAAGTCGCACGCGACCGCCCGTGTGCACCGGGCCGCGTGCCCTTAATCGACTCATATCTATTTATTATTGTTACACGCTTGTTTGCAAGGTCATTAACGCAGCGGGACCTCGCTCGTGTGTTCACGCCCTTATCGTACCCGACGGTTAAAGGGATGAATGATTGAAATTAAAAACAGAACGCACTAGCTATACTTAAATAGAATTCAGACTCGGTAGACCAATTTTGAGAGTATTAAAACAACTAATAATAAAGTCTATTCCATGTAATTTTGCTAGATTTTTTCTATGGAAATGTGGACTCCACATAGTAGTTCTATTGATTAAACAAAATAGAATAAACATTCTACGTAATTTAAAAATTTGATTGGACAAAATATGTAGAATAAAATTTCCACGTTGTTTCATTGATTAAGCAAAATGGAATAAAAATTCTACGTAATTAAATTGATTGAACAATATAGAATAAAATTTTCACGTGGTTTCATTGATTGAACAAAATGGAATAAAAATTCTACATAATTCTATTGATGATAATCAATATCAATTGATAATCAATTGATTTTTGAAAATAATAGAATAAACATTCTACATAATTTAATGATTTGATTGAACAAAATAGAGTAATATTTCCACGTTGTTTCATTGATTGAACAATGGAATAAAAATTCTATGTAATTCAATAAAATTGATTCAACAAAATAGAATAAAAATTCTACAGTATAGGTAATTATTGTTGTGTACAATAAATTTTTTTATTGTATTTTGTGTGCTTACTTTTCTTAATTTTAATTTAAAAAATTATCATTTAGTGTATTTGTTTGTATATTATTGTATATTATTTTTCTTATTTCAATACAGTATCTATCTATGTATTTTGTCTAATATTGTACCTATATTTATATTTTGAAAAAATATTGTTTACTTCCAAAAAAGAAAAAAAAATGTTGATTGAACAAAATTGACCAAAAATTCTACATGATTCAAATTATAAAAGAAGAAAATTAGATAAAAATTCCAGAATTTGTAATTATAAGACAAAGGGGCGCAGGCTTAAGCTAGTTTTAATAGAAGTTTTCACAAAATCAGTCAAGTTTAAGGAAGTTTAAGGAACACCATTATTTGATGGTATTATTTGGTAGGCAATAAAAGATCAAAATGCAGTTAGCGGGAAATAGTTTGCAGACGTTAGACAGCATGGGGTAACATGAGGTAACATGGGGCATGGGGTAATCCCCGGGGCAAGCAAGGGTAGCTTGCTATACTATTAGTTAGTTTATTTACACCATTAGCGGATTTACAAAGTCATTGTTTTTATACGTAGGTATATATTTCAATACATTTGTTCTTAGCCAGTGATATTTTAAACTAGACAGGATGCGCCCTTACCATACTACTAGTGACAAAAAAATGGTCCTCCAATTTGCACATCTAGTTACTAAAAATAATTTGTTTTAATTGCCATCTTAATACGTATTTTTATTTCTTATTGGTGTATTCTGTTATTGAAAAGTGTTCTCATTGGTTGGTTGGACATATCACTGGTAAGTAGGCATTTTCATATCTTTCTACCCACAGAATAAACACCCGTCATTGGTGTCAATTTCCGATTTTTACACCGGCGCGTCGGTGCCACGTACTAGGAGCGTCAGCCTTGTCCTTACGAAGTAATATAGAAGTCATTGTTCTTAGCATAGAAAAAAATCCAAAGTCTCAAGTAAGCGTGTATTTTTAAAATTCATTTAAAAAATATTTGATTATATATTTATAAGAAGTAAGTACACTAGCACATATTGAAGTAGTGTATAATATATTTATTACTAACTAGCGATCCGCTCCGGGCTTCGCCCGGTGTGCACCTTTTATATTTAAAAAAATTCCCCGTTTATCTTTCTTTCCATATGTAAAAATCGTATTAAAATTGGTCCAGTAATTCTTGAGTTTATTCATTACAAACATGCAAATCTTCTCTCATTATACTCGTTAGTATAAATAAAATAGATGTACCATAATTTTGTGACTTCAAAGAACTTGTTAACTGCCAATGAATGTCTTTATTAAACATCAAAGTTCCAAAAAAGTTATTGAGCACTAGTGACGTCACAAAATCACATCAAACGTTACATACAATAAGTTCTAATTAAATTCCTTGTGAACCAAAAATAACTAAATGCCGAATGAAACAGCTCTTTAGAGTTCATGGCATTTTCGTCTTTATATATACGCCATTAAGTTTCATATTCCAATTGATGATTAGTAACGTGTATGATTTGGAGGAACCCCTCCTCGCTCAATAAACATCAATCTATTGTCTATTAAACGCACCTTTACTTTTTACCCCTACGAGTGTACGATATTAGAATATGTTCCACTTTGCACTTTACAAATTGTTTTGACGTCTTTAAATTAAAAAAAACGGATGATTACAAATCAGGGGATATAGTTTGATTCTGTACCTACATATCAATCATCTACATCCAAAATTTAATTACTCGATAGCTCTCGAGAGATAAATGATGGTATATTAGAATTCATTGGATTTAATACAAAATACACTAGAAGAAAGTAGTACTCTGGCAACGTACACATACTTACATTCAAGCAAAATACACGGCCATGTCCAAGACACAGCAACACCATAATTTTGATGTGTACCTACTTAACATCTTTTTTCTGTTGGAGTGATTTCATGCAAAGGAACGGAAGTGGGTTATTTGATTTGACCAATGATCGCCACCTAGTAGTAGGGTATTAGATGGATGATAGTCAAATAAAAAATAGTCAAATATATATCTTGAATCCAGTTGTAAATCTAAATCATTCATTGCTGTGTTCATGCATTCCTTCGGCTTAGGCTAATTTTGCTATAACCGCTGTTTCAGCACTTCATTCGAGCATAATTTGATACAAATTTGATCACGCCCGTTCCGGGCGACCTGTCAAAACTAATTATGCTTTACCTGGCTACTTTTCTACATTTTCAATCAGACAAATCTGGGCCGGCTGTCAAATGTGACAGATTTATGTCAAATGATGCGTCTATCGATAGTAAATCATTTCTGCTGTCAAATTCAAATTCTGACAGCTCGTCCCAGTTGCATCGAACAAATCTCGTGCAATATTTGTTCAGAGGACTGTTGGTACACAACCCAATTGGCAAATATCTTCTTATCATAGATAGAATGTGTAAGGTCTAGAAAATCTTAATATTATTTTTAATGTTTAATCATCAAGCAGTCAGCTGGACATTATTAGGTAAAATCAAGATTATTTTCTCAAGTGTAGCCTAACTGGAACGATGACGATTTTGTTTGGTGTTTGCCTCGTTGGAGGCCTTGTACAAATAATAAATAAATAGGGTCGAATCAACTGTTACCAAGTGGAATAAACGTCAGCACTCGGGCCGGCGTAGCCGCGTGCCTCACCTGTCCTGGACACGTGACCTACAATATTACAATATATTGAATCATCCGTTCTCTACAATGTAACATTACTTTTTTATACTCGTAGTTATAATACAAATCTCTCTTTATAATATTAGCATAGATATGAAGAATTGAAGATACCATCTTAACCGGCTTACCATTTTTATGAATCAATATAATATTGTTTGAGAGATTTTCCAGACATTCGGAAAATGTGATGTTCTGAAGAAGGCATTGAGTAAACGAGTGAGGAAGTTCCTTATAAGGTGATGGGAGTGATTAAAACCGAAACCATCAGAAACCTTTTTTGGGTCTAAGGTTTTTAATTTCATTAATTTTATTTCTAAGTTAAAAGCTCAAAAATAACCATAAACTTTTTTCACTTACTTAAGTATAAATCAATACTAATATTATAAAGAGGAAAGACTTGATTGTTTGTTTGTTTGCATTGAATAGGCTCCGAAACTGGACCGATTTGAAAAATTCTTTCACTGCTGGGAACAGTTACGCAGACGAAGTCGCGTGAAACAGCTAGTTTTTAATAAATTTTTAACATTTTTTTTACAAATTTAGTTTTTTACAAAAGATTTTTCCTAATCGTCTTACCTTTTACTTAAATTGAAAATCACTCGAAAGTGCTGACCCGCCCAGGATTAGAACCTGCCCCTACTGTTTCTTCAACTGAGCAGGTGCATGATTGGCATTTTTTTGTTGTGTTCGTAATTTTTAGGACACAGTTTGTATGAATGATTTTTTTTGGAAAATCTACAGGAAAAGTCAGAAATTTTGATAGTATCTACATGAAATTGATAATAAACCCTGACCAAGACATAATAGTAAAATAATACGCTGTACATATTCGTTCATAATATTTTTAGTGCAGAGATTGAACCTATTCTATGGGAGGAGTAAACAGGGCGAGAGGAATATAAACGGTCGTTAACGAGCCGCGGACTGAACATATTTCAAACTACACAAATCCCTGATTTATAAAACGGCTTTAGCGTGCTACCGACAGAATACGAGTGCCTACTGCGTAGCGGCTTTTTTTCAGCAATTTTCCCTTCAAACACTCAGCCATTTTCAACCAATACTTAATTCATTCATTGTTGCTTAAAAATATAAAACAAAAAAATTCAAAAATGTTTTTATTGCAAAAATACAATCACAATCCGTCATGTTATATTTTGATATTTTTTATATACGAGGATATTCAAAAGTAGATGACTTATATGCTTATATCTCTTCTAGTATTCAGATTATTATAAAAGTAATTAAAACATTTACTTAATGCTACTTAAAATACGCTTCAAGCGATGTATAATATGCATATATTTGATATTATATCTAATAAGAAAAAAATAGACAAAAAATAATTTATGTTTTTTCGATTAGCTCTCCTGTAAAAAGTGTAATTTTGATTTGTGGCCCTTTAGTTTTTAAGCAGCGATATATGTATTTTGTGTTTAATTTAGCAATCAGCAAGAAACATCAGGAACCTACAATACAATCATGAGTGGACCATCACATCCACTCATGATGGTGTTTAGGGAATAACGAGAATAGCTATGATAAAACCCAAAGTGTGCGAGATGACTACTATAAGTATATTTTTAAGTTAGCTTTTCGTACGAAGTAAGATTGTGCGAGATGACTAACTAAACCTTAAAACTCTAAAGACCAAACAATTTATTTGGGATATTTAGACGAATAAAAATGACTTTTCTCGTCGACTATACTTTTTGAAACTGCGATGTTTTGACACAACTGAAAAGTTTGACATTCTGAAACTGATGTTTTGACACAACTGAAAAGTTTGACTTTCTGAAACTGATGTTTTGACACAACTGAAAAGTTTGACATTCTGAAACTGACGTTTTGAAACTGACCGTTATGGGACCAAACCCTTTAGATATATGACTAAACAGGTAAAATATGAGTTCCTCATTTACACTGATACCTAAGTTATAGCCCAATGAAATTTTTATGCACTGCTAGCATTTGTCAGAATTTGTAAGGGCCTATGTCCATTTCTAAAACCCTTCAGGAAGAAATTTCTTTTTATACTATGTGACTACATATGTTTTTTTAAATATATTTATTTTAGAATAATAATTTTGTGAAATAAATATTTTACAAAACGAGAGAAAGAGATACAGAACGATAAAGAGGGGGAGAGAGCGTGCAGTGTAAATCACAGAAGGTGTTTCAGTAACAAATAACAATATATTAGTTCCCCGGGGACCCAGTACAGGGCTTAGCTTTTACCGGCCAACTCAGTGATGGGAAAGTTATGCGTCGATAAATTATTATTTTTGGAAATATTAGGAATCGAACAGATAAACATAATATAGAAAAATAAAGGAACAGATTTTTTTGAAAAATCATATTTTTATTTGATTCTTTTTTTTGTGATTAAATTTTTTGATGAAATTAAAAGTGGTTGACTATAGTTAGTGGTTAGCAAACTAGAGATATCGAGTACCTATCTAATAAGTTGGCATTATTAAGGTTATTACTATAAGCGCCTCTTTCACAAACGTCAATTAGGCCAAACTGTCATTTAAAGTCATCGGTAACCGGGGATAACATTTGTTTGTACGGTAAACGTCCCAAACATTAAATAGAAAATAATAAAAAAAAATCGGCTATCGATTGATGCAGTACACCGAGTGCATAATTCAATATAACAGAAAATGATTTCTATAAGTAACTAATCAACACTTTACTTTTAGTTCGTGAAAGAGGCCCTAAATGTAATATTGAAATTGGGGATGCCAGACAATCTTGTAGCCATCTTGTTGATCTTGTTGATTAAACAAGCCGACAGTATAAGGCCGATTTATAGACAGTATTTATCGACAATAACATGTTCCCATCACTAGTCCGACAAACTTTATGCGGGCAGCGATTTAAATGCCTACCAAAAGAAATATTCATTTTACAATGAATTATTTAAAAGTTATTTTCGTACAATAATTTAGCATTTATAGCAGAATTTTATTATAGCTAGTTGAATTTTATTAGATATTTTTCTAACGAAATACCAAAAATTGTATTGGGTATTTACAATAATTGTATTATTGTATACAACAATTATTTATTATTGTACTCATCAATCATCAATACTAATAATAAATCTGTAAGTGTAGGTATTGTATGTACTTATGTTTATTCTTCCATAACTGATTTTTATGAAACTTGGTAGATAAATATTTAGACGTACAGGACACAGGATAGGCTACTTTTTTCTTTTTCAACGCGGACAAAGTCGCGGGCGCCTGCT
This sequence comes from Synanthedon formicaeformis, assembly GCA_945859745.1. Taxonomy (NCBI): domain Eukaryota; kingdom Metazoa; phylum Arthropoda; class Insecta; order Lepidoptera; family Sesiidae; genus Synanthedon; species Synanthedon formicaeformis. Next base: position 7,792,123 of record OX243975.1, read on the forward strand.
AGTGCTTTAAGAGTGGGTATAAAGAGAAATAGCCAATCCTAGATTTGAATTTTATCTAAGTAAACAAAGTCTAATTTAATTAATTTTTTTAAATAGATAAATACATTATAAATGAAAGTGACGACTGTAACAGAAAACATAATATAATGAAATTTTCTCGATAGAAAAAAATCCCCAAGTGGGCTCTCATTTCTATCGATTTTAATTTTATTTTCAAAATGACACACATTACAAAGCTAAAAGTGTATCAGTAATTTCACTTCACATATTGTCTAAGGCTGTATGTAACAATTTTTCATTTGACATTGTAGTTTACGAATAATTAATATTTAATACTTTTGGCACTTATAACGTTGAGCAAGAAGTGTGCTGAGAGAGAGAGAGAGAGAGAGAGAGAGAGATAAGAGAGAGAGAGAGAAAGAGAGAGAATCTTCCGTCGCATGTTGTGCGTAGTTCTACGTATTTTGTGTCACTGTCATGTCCAAGGGGCCACGCGGGTCAAAACCAAAGGGTCAGACCTTTTTAAAGGTCTTAAAAGCGTTTGCGTTTGCTTAATATTTTTAATGACTCTGACTGTCTACTTGAAAGTAGGTGGCGATCGTCGCTTGTTGCCATAGGTATTGTTTAATAATATTAGAGACTAGTATATGCCCGCGACTTTGTCCGTATCCAATCGCTACCAAACTTCACAGGATTACCCGCTGGACTAATCTGAAGGTTGTTTGAAAATTTCATCAAAATTGGTTCTGCGGTTTCGGAGTTCATAGGGAACAAACATAGGTACATACATACAAACATTGCCTTTTATATTATACTAGCTGGCGCCCGCGACTTCGTCCGCGTTGAAAAAGAAAAAGTAGCCTATCCTGTGTCCCGTACGTCTAAATGTTTATCTACTAAATTTCATGAAAATCAGTTAATTCGTTTTAGAGCTATGGAGGAACATACATACATACATACATACAGAAAAAAATTCTAAAAATGGTCAATTTAGTTTCAGTATCATGTATAGAGCCTATAAACACGATATCTCTGAATAGAAAGTAACTTACTTCATGACCAACCTTTACAGATTTATTATTAGTATTGATGATAAAAGAAGATAAGTAAATGGGGTAGATTAACTAGAAAACAGTAGTTCATATAATTCTATGCTAAATAAACTAATCATACCTCACAAGAAAAAGTAATCTGCAGTTAATTCATGAATGAATATACGGGATAATATCCGAAGCCACAACTTATGCATACTCCTTGTATAGTACAATAGCAAACGAGTCTCGGCGAGAAGTTAAAAACCGTGTAACTTTATTACAATGAGCTCGAGTTGGGGTGCGCCCGAGTACACTTCGGGACAAAAATTTTGTGCATTTCGATTGGTCATTATACTGCCCAACTAAGCGCAAAAGCGGTATCTCAATGAAAGCGAGTTTCGAGATATTTGAAGTTATGTAAAAGTAGTGGTTTTTTTACTTTATATACATATTAATTTTTTTGCTTATTAAATAGAATAGATAGGCGATTTTTTTTTATTATTTTCTTTTTAATGTTTAGGACTTTTACCGTACAAACAAAGGTATATCAGCACCATCATACCCAGTGACCAATGACTTTAAATGGCGGTTAGCCTATTTGACACATGGTGAAAGAGGCTCTTAATTTATAATAATGTAACATACGGGTCCAGTTGCCTGAAAATAAATGAATTTAAATTTTTTAATAACGATTAACCCATTATTGAAATGAGACTTTTTTTGCGCACAATCAGAATCAGAGTCAGAGTAAAACATAAAGGTCGAATATTATGTGACGCTTCAGTGTAACGATCACGTGACGCTTTTCGTAACGTTTTTGTTAGAGAAACGTTTCTAACTGCATGTTAGAGATGCAAATTTTCTATTACATTTACTTTTTCAGAAACATACTTTTTATGTCCCGAATTGTACCAGCTATACGCCGAGTTAAGGCGGGTGCGAACGTATTAACTTATAATAAACTACGCGCGGTTTTACTGCTACGATGCGTTACCCTAACGCCAGTGTAAAATCGCCTTAATTGCGAATCTAACCCATTCTAAATGCGACCTTACACACTTCGACTTAAAGTCTATATTCGCTTGAAGGATTAAATTTATGTAAAAGTTTATTGGAGATTTTGTATTTTTCTAAACTGTTTTGTCTGTTTAGGGCGTTAAGGTCGAGAATTAGTTATGCTTCCTTCGATTTATGTGTTATTTTAGTTGTGTTACAAGAGATACGTTTTGCCATCATAACCGATATTAAACTGGGGGAGTATATTTTTATTAAAAATCATCGCTTAAATTCACGGTTTCATATTAATAGGATTTTTTTTGTGGTTTTATTATTTTGTTTATTCTTTACAGATACTTTACTTTAATGCGTTTGTTTGAGTTGTTCCTATTTGTTATTTTTTTTTCTGTGACGTAGTTAGAAACAACGTTATAAAATAAAAAAAATAGGAAAGCGAAGTACTAAAATAAAAACTCAGACTTAGAACTGCAGTTCGGAAGTGAAAACTTGGTGACAAATACACACACACACACACACACACACACACACACACACACACACACACACACACACACACACACAGCGAGAGAGAGAGAGAGAGACAGACAGACAGAGAGAGAGAGAGAGAGAGAGAGAGAAAGAGAGAAAGAAAGAAAGCGTCACTGAGCGTCACTAAGCGTGACATAGTAACCTTGACCTGACTAGAACCACACAACAGATTTTGATACGGTTTTCACCAACGGAAAGAACGATAAACGAGGAATGTTTGTGTATATAATTTATATCCATACAAATCCGGGGGCGGGTCTCTAGTGAAATATAAACTTGTAGGTATCTTATAATACTAAAAGAGGAATTCTTGTATGCCACGACGATCTCGCAAACGGCTCTAACGATTTTGACGAAAATCTAGGATTAGGAGTTTTTTAGGTCTAGAAATCGATCTGTCAGGGTCTTATCTTCGAGAAAATTCGTTTTAAGTAGTTTTTTTTTTTAATGGAACGGTTACAACACCGCTTGCTACCGCTAACGCCATCTAGCGCCGAGTGAACGAACTTAATACTTTTCTTGCTATTTAATAACACGGATACCCGAAATCGATCTGTCAGGGTCTTATCTTCGAGAAAATTCGTTGTGGGTAGTTTTTTAATGGAACGGTTACAAAAGTTACGCTTGCTCGTTTTATAATCTTACATGTAAAAAACTTTAAACCTTTCCGCCCAGTCTAGTAGCTATAAAACGAATGCTTTACGACTGAAAAACAATTCGATATACCTGTCCCTCTCTGTCGTATAATCCCGTCCCTGTTGCGCTAATAGCATTAGTTTTAAGTAAAGACGCATTAACGCTAATCTGTTGAAACCAACTTGATTAGATGCTAAGTGAATTCGGGAGTTGAGTCTTTCACCTTCGAATTAGAGCGATTTGTTCGCAAAATTACAGACATTTTCTTGCGAGTCCGTTATTCTATCGCTTTGTGAATCGATTACAATTTGCTTTTTGATCTAAGTAAGCTATAAAAAATACGTTTTATTTATAAAGTTAACTATATAAAATATAACTTGCAATAAATGATTTAATTGAATTGAATACCATAAATACTACTCAAAAGAAGCTGGCATTTTTTTTTAACAATTGATATTTTCAACTTTCAAAGTTGTATAGGAAATGCTAAATAAATGCTAAATCTAAGGCTAATCTAAGCTAAACAATTAAATATAAAAAAAAAAACTTTAGCGGTATTGTAACACTGAAATAATTTTTGTCGAACTTACTTACAAGCCTTTGTCGTATTTTTAGTATTAATTGTACCACTATTAGATATTAGTATAGAGTGAATAGTATTCTATGACATTACGTTCAGTGTAACAAACAGTCCTACGTACATTTTGAATCACATCTCTCATGTAGATACAATATTAGAGCGATTGTACACAGTCCTTGTTTCCGTGTGGAGTGCTCGCTTGTGCAGCGCCCTTTATAATTGCATTTCCACTTTACCTGCTAATGTTACACGGCACGTAAATAGTTGAATTTATCAATTATTATATTATTTTATAAGACTGTTTGGTTTCTTTGTTTTGGTTTTTTTTGGGGTAGGTATTTTTGTATATAAATATGTATAAAGTTTCATAAAACATATATACTTACTAATTCGTGGAATATGTTGTTGATTGCACTATTATCCTTATTTAGATAGGTATATCTTTTTTTGTAACTTACTATAATGGTGTAATTGTTTGTGTTCCCCCAATAAAATAATATACAATAAGTAGGTAAGTAACCTATAAGTAGATAAGCCATTTGAACTTGAGTTCTAAATTTTTGAGAACTTAGAAAGCATCATGTTGATAAGCAAAACTTACTGAATGGTTATTATTGTTACTTGACTTATAGTAAGACATATTTATTTATTTTATGACCATATAACTATAACATACTAAGTATATTTGCGAGGTCTTACTTACAGGGTAGTTATCTACTTATAGGTAGACATTTTGTATTGTAAATGCTATATAACAATTTAGATTTTTTTTAGAAGAGGGACCGCGCCCTGGAAGGCGAATGAAATTTTGGTTACGTAACATTTTCAGAGCAAATTTTAACAATTTTCACAATAGGCACAAATTTTCAAAGCTGACGGCCAACTTCCAGTCCGGACTGTGAACCGGGGAATCCTTTAATTTTTGTACCGAGTGATGTTTAAAGTGAAGCGCTCTACAGTCGCAATATGTTGCAATTACTCGCTAGTACTTGTCCCCTGCCTCCCGCCGCCCGAAAGCGCCCTCTCTCGTCCGCACCCGTCGCAATATACATTATATTAATCTGCATTTGACGTTGTGCGTTCCCTCTACTAAACTGCTTTTTTCTGTATATATATACCTACATTAGCAGAGCATTTTAACTAAAATGCAAAGCCTGGCTAAATCCGCTAAACATAGACGCTAAATCCGCTATTTGACTAATTTATCTACAATATTATTAATAAAAATCAATGTTAAAGTTTAAATTTCTAAATCCGTGCCAAAAACGCTGTTTCTGTAATGGCGCTGGTCTTTTATACGTGTTACGTCACACGCTAGTAAACTACAACTATACTAGGGCCATTGAGAAGCGATACCAAATGTAAACAAACAAATGTAACAAATGTAACAAATGACCGCAAGGTCATTTTTTATGCAGGGTTTTAGCGCGGCGATGTCCGAGTTGTTTTTGAATATTATTATCAAACGCAAGCTCGTATGCTACATTGTATCTTACTATCTTGTGTCAAATAGATACAGCATAGAAAGAGATAATAGATTGTCATTTCATAGTAGGGTGAATAAACTTTTGTATCTCACCAATTTGGCTCTACTTTAGTAAAGAACTACAATCAGTCGCAGAAACAAACGTATGACGTCATCAGAGTTGCAACCAATCTCAGGGCGTTTCGGTCGCAGATAAAATTTAAAAAATTATGTTTTTTTTTCATATAATTTGCAAAAAATATACATAATTTAGTTTAATATAAAATGTGGTCTTTTGTACGCTATTTTCTGATAGGATAACTACAATTTATAGTTTATTTTAAATCTTGTCAAATAGCCAATTGCCAGTCTATGTGTATTTTATAAGATGTACTTCGGAGAGTGTGCTCAGGAGCTGCATGAGCTCATACCGTCTTCCCCTTTCTTCCATCGGTCATACAGACGTACAGCTGTGGGCAATAAAGATTACACATCGACTTAGAGAGAGATGAATGGCTATTTTCGGCTTCGTAGAGCGTTATCTCTCTCACACAGTACCTATGTGACGTTAGTGCCTTCGAGCGACAGAGATAAACGCTCTACAAAGCCGAAACTGGCCGATCATCTCTCTCTAAAAGTCGATGTGCAATCTTTATCGCCTACAACAGCTGTACAGTTGATTACCATCCAAATCTTGTCGAAATCCCTCTTTTACAGACCAAAGAGCTTTATTAAAAAAATCCTTTATAATGCGCACTGCCAAGGTTTTAAACTCCCTGCCGTCTGTATTTCCGAGCTCATATAACCCAAAATCTTTCAAAATTCGAGTGAATAGGCATCTTCTAGGTGAGCTCGTTCCATCATAGGCCTCATCTTAGCTAGGTACACAGCTGGATGTTGGCCAACAGCAAACCCAACTCTAATAAAAAAAATAAACTTAGTATACGTACTTATTATAAAGCCGGGGTACAAAAACCTGCGTCAGTTTTCAAATTCATTCCTTCATCAAATCGAGACACTCGTCTTAGTAGGTATCTTTTGAAACTAAGGCACTAATTATAGGTAAACGTCAATGTTTCGATTGAAATGAAAATTTGGCGTAAATGATAAAATAATTACTTTGTCGATTTTAATGTGACGAACCTTTTCTTACCCTGACTGTACTTTATAATTATTATTGTAATACTGTCTCTCCTAAAAGAACCCCTTAAAGAAGTCTTTCGTGAAATAACAGCATATGTGCTATTATGTTTCGGCAAGTGAGTAAGGGACGCATATTTCCTTAACCCCTCATATCGTTGCAAGTGTTAATAGCCGACGGTAGTCACTTACCATCAAGACAAGTGGATATCGTCAGCTTGTTATGAACTGGATAAAACAAGTTAACAAATAAAGTTTCATAAGTACACCTAAATTTTTTAGTAATAAAATAGGTATGTGACATAATAGAATTCTTTGCGGAAACATTTTCCAGCAAAGAATTGTCATACAAATCAAAGCTCCCACTTGAAAATCTGAAAGCTCCAGCTGCTATACGGACGTAAAGGCCAGTTCGCACTAGGCTAGTAATTTAGTCGAGTAGCGAGTAATATAATAAATTACTCGTGAACGTAAAAGTAAACGTGCGTAGCGTCTAATTACGTAGGTAAACGTGTCAGAACACCAAAAAAATAGTCGAGTACATAAGCAAGTAATTTAGTCGAGTCAATCCATTGGTGTTCTATTTTTTCGGGCGAGTAGCGCGGGCGGTAGTCTACTAAGAGTTTAGCCGGTAGCAGACTAGTTTTTAGTCAAGTTCATTAGTTGCTTAATATCTACACATTCAAAATTCTTAATATGTAGATACACATGAATGCTTGTAGTCTTTACAATACAAAAATCTATTCTTCTTAATTATCAAGCAAATTTGTTCATCCACTTTTTCAAAAATATCTTTCCTTATTACCTTTATTAAGTATCTTATTTACTTAATGAAGTAAATAACTAAAATTAACTTATTTACATAATCAATACTAGTAATAAACCTGTAAGTGTAGGTATTGTATGTTTGTATATGTTCCTTCATAACTCTTAAACGAATTAACTGATTTTCATGAAACTTGGTAGATAAACACCTAGACGTACAGGGCACAGGATAGGCTACTTTTTTCTCTTTCAACGCGGACGAAGTCGCGGGCACCAGCTAGTGAATAAATAAGGCTGCAACGGAATGGCGTTGGAGCCTGTTCATCTTGCAAAACACCATTCGCTTGTATCGTAATGTGAACTATTTAATTTTGTTTAGCTACTAAATTTCTCGTCACTGCACAAATTACTAAAGTAGTGTGAACAAGCCTTAACAGACGAATCTATGATAGCTAGATATAGCCACTCGTAGCCATAGCCACTCGTAGCCATAGCCACTCGTAGCCGTAGCTACGCGCTATGCGGCCCGGAGTATTGCGCTCGACATACCATCCCCCCTCCCCCCCTCCCCTTCCCCACCACTCTTTCGCCACCCCACATTTAATTGCTTCTCAGAGGGATGTTTGGAATTTTTCTATTATCCAGTACCTTCCTATATCGACAGATTCTGTTCTTAAATAAATACATTGTATACCTACATAGAGATCCAATAGGGCTTGACTCTATTTAAAGTACCTATGTACCTACCTACCTAGATAATAGGTAAGTATGTAAGTATAATAATTTACTAAGTAAGGGCCTCTTTCACCAACTACAGGTGAAGTGTTGATTAGTTACTTTTAGAAATAATTTTATGTCTTATTAAATCATGCAATCGGTTTAGTGCATCTTTCGATAGGTGATTTTTTTTATTATTTTCCTTTTAATGTTTGGGACTTTTACCGTACAAACAAAGGTACATCAGCTGAATTATTCTTGGTGACAGGTGACTTTAAATGACGGTTGGCCTACTTGACATATGGTGAAACAGGCCCTAAGTATAGGTATTGAAATAGTTGACAGTTTGAAAATCATCTAGTCTACCTAGGCATATCTATGTGCCTACCTACTTATTACGTACTAGTTGTTGTATAAGTTAGCCTATGTTACTCGCTGATAAAAGTTTCCCAACAGTTTCCCAACAGTGAAAGAATTTTTCAAATCGGTCCAGTAGTTTCGAAGCCTATTATTCATTTCCAGTAAACAAACAAACAAATCTTTCCTTTTTATAATTTTAGTAGGTACCTATAGACTATTTTTACCTTTTCTGTGCTACCCATCCAACTAGGTAAAAGTATTATTAAAAGTTTTATTGGTTTTTGCTCATATTAAGTAGGTATTAAGTATACTACCTAACTAAATTTTGAATTTTAATACTTTTTTCAAAGAAATATGCATAATATTTAAGATAAATCATACCCTTACGCATTTATGGTCCTAGATTAAAAAATAGCATTAATAAGACAATAATCACTTATAAGTAGGTTCTGTTCCTTGGATGTTTAGTTAGGTATTCGATTTTAGATAGGTAACATTTTTCAGGACAAATTTGAGTTCCGTAAGGTTTTTTTTTTTTTAAAGAATTCAATATTAGATAGATACCTACTGTGTATATTATTATTCAGACAAAAATAAAACATTTCCCTGACGGTTTAAAAACACATATAAAAACAACAATGCAAAAAGAAAAAAATATGTAAGAGTCCGTTTCCATTTCGGGTAGATCGCATTCCTTATTCAAACGTGTCCAAAAATTGAAGGCGCCTTTACAAGAAATCGCACTCGGACCGAAAGCGTCGCCTGAAATATATTTGCAACGGATTTTATTCGAGTACTCTTATTTATCTCGTAGCGAAGCTATAGCCACCTATACACTGGCGTGCCAGTATTTGTTTTTTCCATTACAAAGGAGCGGAACGCCCTGCCCGTACTGTAGCAATAATATTTCAATATCTCGACGTGTGCCAACCCTATTCACCGCACCAAAGTGATTCTGCTGCGCTCTGATTGGCCGCTTCGAGGTGCGGAACTCGTTCGATATTTGTCCCCTAGTGCGACAGAGACAGCATCACTGCTCGCTAACAGAGGCGCGTGCGTTAGAGAGAGACAGAAGCAGGTGTGTCGCCTGAATATTGCATGAACGCGAAGGTTCCGTATCAATAATACGTGCACGAATGAAATAATAGATTATTCGTTTGTTCGAATCGAACGTAAACAAAATGTAAGCGTCCATTACTGATGCACGCACGGAGGCGATCTAGGCTTTTATGGCAGTAGGCGTGCGTTAGAGTGAGACAGATAGCTGTTTGGCTGTTTTGCTTTCGCCGTGGCTTCGGCAACAATGTGGAGCTATCTGTTTTTGTAGCAGTCGTCGGTCGGTTTTCACATTAAACGATCATTTTAAGGGTGAACCAATCAAACTGCAAATTTATACAAATTGATACTAAACGGGTTATATTAATTTTATAACAAAAATTAAGTGTGTAAATAAGTTTGAGCGGAGCAGTAATTAGAACTAATTGGGTGTAATAAAGCGCTAATTATTTTGTATTAAAGGCGGGTTTTCGCTGGAATTTTGTCGTTTTATGACGTTTCGCGCGGGTCGCGTTCGAAAGTTGAAATTTTGTTGACCGCTGGTCCTTCGCGCCGGATAACTGGCAATAAATAAAGGTACTTTCGGCATGCAGTGTTGAAAAGTGTTGCGTTGAAATGGTACAGTTGTGGTTTTAATAGTTACATGTTTTGTGATGGTGTGGTAGAGACGATGTCGCAATAGGGGGAGGCCAGGGTTGGCCTTTTGAGGCCATGCTCAACAACCTCACGGCGACAGCTTTAGGGGGTAAGTAGGACTTTACATTTTCTAATCTATACCAATATATAATGAAGAATTTGTTTGTTTGTTTGATTGTACGCGCTAATCTCAGGAACTACTGGTTCGAATTGAAAAATTCCTTTTGTGTAAGATATTTCATTTAACGAGGAAGGCTATAGGCTATAGAGAACGCGGACGAAGTCGCAGGCACCAGCTAGTCATACTATACTACAATTATTGTAATATTTTTCAAGTAGTAGACCAAATCAAATACACATCGGTTAGTTGATTTCAACTAAGAGGTATTATTTATAAATTATATAGGATATCTTGTTTGGATCCCTAGATAGGGTTTCAAGCGAACTGGTTGTATAGAAATTAAGCTTATTGTACCTATAGCAAGGCTAATTTTCTGACAAAGGTAATGGTATCCCCATTACCTTTGTCAGAGGCATAAACCTAGATATTTGACACCTAAGGGAATAAAAACATAGCCGGTAGCAATGTTTGTAAGAATTTGTAAGTACGAAGTAGACACACACACACACAAAGGAAGCGCGCGTGTGCGTTCTATTTAAAAAAAATATCTTTTTCTTGTTGAAAAAAAATATATATATGTTATTACTAGCTTTTATAGAAGAACGAAGGCTCCTGGCACACGCTTCCGCTTAAAAAGAGTCTTCAATCCTCGTTATTGTAAAAACGATTTTTCTAACTGTTAATAAACATTTTTTTTATGTAGCTTTTGCGGAGCTTTTGCAATAAGTAGTTTCATTAATATTATATTTGAAATATCTAAGTATGCACATGTCTAATATCTAAGTTGTATCTATCTATATCTAAATATGTATCGTTCATTGTAAAAGTGAATTATCTCCTTGTAACTGAATTTAAGAATAACGAGCTTTTGCGAATTATAGTGTAGGAAAAAATATATAAGCATTCATTCATTGTTTTATATTTTTTATTATTTAATACAATCAAAGATATAATAATTTGAAGTAACTTATAAATGACTAAGCGCCTGTTTCTCAAACGTCAAGTAGGCCAAAATGTCATTTAAAGTCACCGGTAACCGGGAATAATTTAGCTGATATACCTTTGTTTGTACGGTAAACGTCCCAAAAATTAAATAGAAAATAATAAAAAAAAATCGGCTATCGAATGATGCAGTAAACCGAGTGCATAATTCAATATAAAAGAAAATGATTTCTAAAAGTAACTAATCAACACTTTACTTTTAGTTCGTGAAATAGGCCCTAAATGTGATACCATTAGGCAAGAAAAGATGTTTTTTAAAAATAGAGAGGTATGTACGTAGGTTGTTAAAAATATTATATCAATTAATATTTTTAGTTAAAGTAGGTAGGTATATAAAAGTATATACCTAGGCATCGAAAGGCAGGTCACATAGGTTGTGTAGCAATGTACCTAAGTTTTCCTTTAATAATTTAGTTTTAATATATTTTTATGTACCTATTACCTATCAATACTATGGCCGTCGGCCCTCAGGGTGATGACAACTTCCTCGAATGTGAAATTTTGGCGGGAAAATAAACTTATAGTTTATAGTTTATATTTAATAATTTACTAATTAAAAATGTAATTATTATAAAAAGAACATTATTATGTTTATCTATATTATTAATTATAATGTATAATTAAAATAAATTGTTAAAAAAACCGCCTAAATTAAATCTGACAATATAGGTAGGTAAGGGCCTCTTTCACAAACTACAAGTAAAGTGCTGATTAGTTACTTTTAGAAATCATTTTCTGTTTTATTGAATTATGCACTCGGTTTACTGCATCATTCGATAGGCGAATTTTAATTATTATTTTATATTTAATGTTTGGGACGTTTACCGTACAAACAAAGGTAGGTCCATTATCCCCGGTTACCGGTGACTTTAAATGACAGTTTAGCCTACTTGACGTTGGTGAAAGAGGCGTTTAGTATTACTGGTAAAATTAGGTGCACTAATTCCCACTTAGGATTTAGTCTAGATGCAAAATTACAATGAAATTGAAGCTTCTATTCTCTTTCTCAACATGAAACTCAACATTTAAGAAACTCTTTGAATGACTGTAATTTTCCATCAAATGGAAATTCAAGGGCCATGTAGGTATTTCTTGGTAAAAAAATAGGTTATGGTCTCTGGACACTGTTTGATATTGTATTTAAATATTAGCTATTAGCTGTTTGATATTGTATTTAAATATTAGCACTAACTTCGGAGCTGAATTTCTATAGGCTAATCGGATGTGACGTCATAAGAGCCAGAATAATCCACTCTTGAACTAACTCATAAATATAACACTCAAATTGAAAGAAATCCAAAAATTTTAATTGTTTTCATGGCGTGGATTTATTCATTTCCAAATCGATGACAGATGGAATTAGTTAAGAGTTAGTTTTTTTTTAATTTTCAAGACGAACCGCCTCACTCTTAGGAAAAATTATCAAAACTACTTAAATTAAGTAGTGTTAGTCCGAAAAAGGATTATTATTTGTTTTAAATAATGAATGAATTATTACTTAATATAATGTAGTTTAATTTCATATTTATCTACCTAATTATTTATTAGTTTTACAACCAAATACTAAGTAAGAAAATTGTATGACTCATTGAACCGCATTTGTGAAACTAATTTCAATAATCCAAACAAATGCATCTAGATATTTTTTTAATTGGTTTTAATTTTAATTTAAACTAATTTAATTTAATTTAATTTAATTTAATTTAATTTAATTTAATTTAATTTAATTTGATTTGATTTGATTTGATTCGATTCGATTCGATTCGATTCGATTTGATTTAATTTAATTTAATTTAAATTTAATTTAATTTTAATTTGACGACGCGTTTGGTCTAGTGGCTAGTAACCCCAGCTGTTAACCAAACGGTCGTGGGTTCGAATCCCGCTAGGGGCAAATGTTTATGTGTTAACATTTTACCTTTGTACCTGAGTCATGGATGTTTTGTATTTATAATATGTATGTAGTAAAAGTAATCTATGTTAGTATATCAACTGATTAGTTACATTACTTTGGAACTATATAGATGGTGCTGTGTGGAATGTGTAGAAATTATTATTTATTTTATTATTATTTATTATTAACAGCCTCCTTTTTTAATAAAAAAAAATGAACTTATTTTTCAATTTCATTCTGTAAGAAATTAATGCATCTAAGTATGGAAGTGGTTTCTTTTTTTGCAATTTTTACTTTTCTAACAAGTAACGGTATCGATTGGCGCCATAAACACAAAACATGAAAATTGACCTTTTGACCACCATGAAAATTGAAAATTGATCAAAAATTACCACCCTGTATAATTATGTAATAAAAAAAAACAAAAAGCTAGGTAATACCGGCGTGAATCAGCGCGCCAGTGTGAGGCATAACGCGGTATTGTATGACGTCATAAAATCAACTTTAACACCGTCACAAAATAGTAGTTGATCCTACGCTAACTCACAATATTGCAACGAATGCTATAAACGCACAGTATAGAGAGAACACAGTGAGCGCACTTCACAAAAAGACGCAAAGTGAAGTCACTCGCACACGATGATAAAAAAAGAACTTTGTGTGTGTGTCAGCCCCGACACACGACTGTTCTTTTTAAAATTGATATGTGGGGATAACAAATAATATTGTGTAGATGGCGCAATATCTATGAAACTTCAGATATTCTAAGATATTCAAAAAAAATAGAACATAACTAAACGCACAACATAACGCATTCGTGTGACAATTTTGATTTTACTCCAATAAATTTTCATACCACGGCTTATATATTATATGCAAATAAATTCTTAAGGAGTAAATTATAATAAATGAAAGTAGGTGGGTATTCTTTATTGAATTGGACTATATTTCAGTCTCTTACAGTAGTCTCTTAAGAGTTATCTCATAATTGTTATTAATTTAACATCAATTTTCTATATGTCGCAGGATATTCGTAGAATTTGGATCGAAGAATCCCAATTTGCTTAGGACGATTAGAAAACGAAACTCTGAAATTATGAAAAACACGAGCGTGTGTTTGTGTGTGTGAGTGGGAGTGTGTGACGTGTGTGTGTGCGCGCGTGTGTGTGAATCCTATAGGATTCTCATATCCTTATGACGTCCCAAATTGGTTTTAAAATGACAAAACACCAAAAAAATGTGACAAATGTGATTTCATTTCCTGTCCATCATACCAGATGATCGATCGATGGAATTACGAGTATAATACTTTATTATTAGAAAATATAATATATGGTGATATTATATAAGATTATACTTTTTGCACAGTCCAATAGTCTATTTCGCTGGTCATCTACTGTTGCATTTTGTTACTGTGACCAGTTGGGTGTATATTTATTTACGGGAGTCAATCCCGCTATAGTCAGTTTACGATCCGACCTTAATCCCTCTAAGCCTAAGCGCGTTTCATAACATTTATTTGAGTATTTGTTAATATGTATTATTATTTATACGTTATTGTTTAAAATTTTATGCTATGTTGAAAAATTTCATTATAAAAAAATGTCTACACAACTTCTATTACTTACGCTATAGATTTTTTTGTAGTTTATATATATTTTTAATTATATTATATTATATTATAGTCATTTTACTATACCTATTCTGTGATTACCTCTAGTTAACTCGACAGGTGTCGTAATGTCGTAATTATTTAAGTTTTAAGAAATGCCCTAAAATGTCCTACAATAACCTACTTAAGGTAGGTTTCAACAAGTTTTAACAGATGACTCAGAAAAACCTACTCAGAAAAGTAGGTTTTAATCAAATAAGTTAAGATTTATCTTTATTTTGATTTACTCTACTCAAAGTCAAATAAATTGTTTATTTCACAGTAAAAAAATATTAATAGTTTTGAAGTTACAGCAAAATTTTTGAAATTATATATTATAAAGGTTATATAAATTATCAAATCAAATGAAAACATAAGTGTTTAGGAATAAACAGAAAAGTAGGCTAAAATATTACCAAAAACACACCCTCTTATCATGCTAATTATTCATTTTGTAATTAATTATTTATATGTAGTGATTTATCTACAATATGACACATCATGATGTTTCTGATATTAGATATTATTACCTAAAATATATACCTATACCTAGGTAGTAGGAATTGACTTGTTACAAAACATCAGATTAATTTATAAAGTTTAGAACAGAACTGTGCTAAGTTATTCTTAAGTGAAATAAAGTTTATTCAAGTAAGAGCGAAAACGAGGCTGGTGCCATAAAAGGCACTCGTAAAGGTTGCCTTCACGATTCCGGCATTAAACTCACATAAAACAAATCGGGGAACTTCTTCGTAAATTGCTCAACTTACAATACAGCATTATAACTTTGAATACTTGAAAGATAAAGAAACCATCAGAACCCACACCACTATATTCTATATTAGCTGGTGCCCGTGACTTCGTCCGCGTTGAAAAAGAAAAAAGTAGCCTATCCTGTGTCCTGTACGTCTAAATGTTTATGTTACGGTTAGTGTGATTAATTGAAAATTATTAATAATTACCAACAAATATTAATAATTACCAAAATTGAAGGCAAAAGTAATGAATTATTTACTTTTACCGGTTATTATTAATAATTACACTTTACTTTTGGTAAATGTAATAAATTTTCAAAAATAACGTACGCTGAGCATTTGTTTCAAGCTACAGAGGCAGGCCGGAATTGCGGGGGGACTCTTGAAAAAATGAATAATAATTTCTATTATTAAATGTTGATTTTATGATTCTTGCATAAATAATAATTTCTGTTACTCATTTTAATGTTGATTTTATAATTCTTCAAAAATAAATAATAATTTTTGTAAGCTTTTAATGTTGATTTTATGATTATATAATTTTATGATGCCCGCTGTATAATATTACTAAGGATTACTTTACTTGCTAATAAATATTGACCAACACAGATTGTTTCTAGTTTGTTTTATTACTTTTACCACACCACATAGTCAATTATTAATAAAAACCAGTAAAAGTAATGAATTTCACAGTTTTTATCACATTTACCAAATCATGAGGTAAGTATTAATAATTACTGGTTATTATTAATAATAACCATAGTAATCTCATTTACCGTAACATTTATACAGGGTTACTGGTAACGCGACGTATTCCTGCCAGGACGTGAAAGGGGAGTTAAAATGCAATGTTTTTGACACCCCATATGTATGGCCGAAATTCAGTAGTTTTCGAGATTTTTCAGTTTTAATGATTTTTTGCCAATCTCCCAGAATTTGTCATTTAAATCAAAATTTAAAAAAATCGCTTGAACAATGGGTTTTATTTAGATTTACTTTTACAACTGATGCTACAATCTAGTTATTACAGTTAAAAAAAGTCTCAAATTACGTCGCAATTTGAAATTATAAGCCATACCAACAATTACTTTTTATATTTCAAAATATGACATCTATCCGAAAAAAAAATCTACTACGCTAAGTGTACAAAGATAAAAATATCTACATTTAATCAGCTTTCCAAAAAGGTGTAAATGTCATCTACAAAACATGTAATTCATAACACACGAGATGTTTTACCGGTGCAGGTAGAGGACGCCAAAGGTTCCACACTTTTGTTAATTTTTCAAAAGTAACTGATTTTAATAAGTTTTTTAAATTTTATACCGCTTGGTTTATAGAAAGCTTTCTTATTGGTTAGTTTTGCATGTTTTTGGCTACATTAGAGTGGCACTTAGCAAAAAATCGGGATACATGTGTTAGTTAGTTTCAATTCTTCGACACGCAAGCACGTGTATTGTTATATGGCTACTACGCAAACTATTGTCACGTTAGGTACTTTTTCATACATTTGTTAACCTAGTGTTTCTAAATTGGCCATTCGTACTGAATACATTTTCGCGATCTATTAAGAAAGACCCCATTTTTCCCGCACCTAAGGTAGCCCAAACATGAAATATTTTTGCAGCAACAGTAAAAGGTCCTATAAATGTCAGGGTAAAACCCTAATCCTTGAGTGCAACCTACTGTTTCTATATTGGACATTCGTACTTATTACAATACTCGTATGTGTTTTCGCGATCTGTGAAGAAAGACCCAATTTTTTCCGCCAATGTCTGGGTAGCCCAGACAGCGTTTTGAAATCTTTTGCAGGAACAGTAAGGGTCAGCGCTGACGGACCGAGTGGCAGCGAAGAGACTAATTTAGTAACAATTTAAATTCAACCTAAAGTGCTCCTGAATACGACTGTATTTGGTACAATGAAATAACGGCGATAATAATGACGGCGAGCGACTCAAAGCGCGGTCGAGAGGCGCGCGGCGACCAAATACAGTCGTGTTCAGGAGCACTTTAGGTTGAATTTAAATTGTTACTAAACTAGTCTCTTCGTTGCCACTCCGCCCGTCGGCGCTGACCCTAAAAGGTCCAAAACTGATCTCATATTTGATTGCCACAGGTCACAAAGAGCAGTGCTCTGAAGATAGTAAGCCGCACGAGATAAAGCCGAACATCGACCGATCGCATCATGCGCTCGGAGCTCGACTGCACATCGCACACAACATACGGGCAGAACATTTGCAAGGTACAACACAGTTTTCCCATCACAGAGGTCATTGAACCCCACACTAGAAAATGCATGTTCTGAGGGAAACACGAAGTGACTGCATATTATCATACATGACATAACATTATACATATTATAGTGTAACTTTGAATACTTTTTAATATTTTTATTAGGGCCTCTTTCACCATTTCTGAGTAAAGTGTCAAGTAGGCTAACTTAGTCACCGGTAAAAAAGTGTACGAGTTCAATGAAATTCACACAAGATACTTGTAACATTTACTCGCCAATTAGGTTAGGTTAGGTGAAAAGTAACTAATCAACACTTTACTATTAGTTGGTGAAAGAGGCCCTTACAGACATAAAATATTATAATGTATTTAAGCTTAATTTCTTAAGCGTAAAACTTTATTAAGATGACTATAAAATTTATATTCAGTTTGATAAATTAATTTATTAATAAAAAGCGATAAAATTCATTCAAAATTTGTGTAATTTTGAACGCGCATATTTTTGGAGAATAAAACCTAAATAACAAGTTCAATTGAAGGGTTAAGGTAAAATTAATATTAAAAACATTAATTTTCTATGTTTTGCTTTTGTCATACCACCAGAAGACACGTTATCTTTGAATGAATTAAAATACACGACCAAACTTTCGTTACACACACCTTACAATAACTAACAGCCCAGTCAAATTAGAAAAATCAGGGGAAATAAGGTTTACGGAATAAAATTCGGTTGATTTTAATGGATACTGTGCCAGGCCTACTTTATTGTAGTCTCCTATTAAGCACAAACAAAGACGGTTGCAAGGTAAGTGTAGGCTAATGGGATCTGACATCCCTTTTGATCTTCTGTAAGTGATAGATTACCATGATTATGTCTGCCCTGCGAGCACCAAATAATATAAAAAAAGAAAAAAACTTGTTCTATAGACTTAAAAAAGTATAATAATTATTTTGTAGCACCAAGTTAATTCGTATTTAATTAGGACATCTTGAAAGTGTCTAAATAACTATATAGTTAGTTTAAAACATTCTATGCTATGCAAATATGTGGCTATGCTATGCTATGCTACAACAGCACTAGTTTTTTCATATCATTGGCGCGACAGTTAATAATTCTGAACATATTTATTCGTTTATCCTTCATTGCAAAACCTAATTTTAGATTGCCTAAAATGTCTGGTAACCTTACCATAATTCTGATTGCGATAAACAAACCTATGTCTTTATATTTTATATGTTAATCAGGTGGCATTCACCAGCAACATAGTGGGTCGCATATGTCAACGGTGCCTGTTAGCATGTCATCATCAGCATCAGACAGTGACAAGCCAGCTAAGCAGAAGAGGCACAGAACTAGGTATGAACCATATTCTGCTTAAATTTGATTACGATTGAGGATAGGTTTCTTAATTTAGGATTTTTTGAACTAACTATAACTACAAAAACTAATTGTGATATCCAATGACTTATTTGGGTTCAAAAATAATCCCTTGGATGTTTACACATACTTTTGCTTTCCAATTACAAATACAACTCGCATTCATGTGATAATAAATTTTCTTTTTTCTTTTTGTAGTACTACCTTATTTAGTGACTGAACAAAATATACGAGTATAATCTTCAAATAAAAAAATAAACTATGTCTTAAATTTTTGCTTTAAATTTTGGATTTTTATTACGTCTATTATTCGATTTATTATATTATCGATTATCGATTTATACCTTTTTATTCGATTTTTTTTTTATAATACCTAAGTATTTAGGTAATATCTATAGCAATAATCAAACTGTGTTGGAATTTTGTGTTCATAATGACATTTTTCATTAGGTTTACGCCCGCACAACTGAACGAGTTAGAGAGATGTTTCTCTAAGACTCATTATCCTGACATCTTCATGAGAGAAGAGATCGCGATGAGAATCGGCCTTACAGAGAGCAGAGTACAGGTAAGTCCTTTTGAACATAATACTTATGTATACAAGTATTTTATATCAGTGACAGCTGCCTTTGCAAAGTAGGTAATCGTAAATGGCAAAAACCGTTATATCCACATCACATCCGTCCGCAGGAATATTGATGCCATAAGAATCGTAAACTTATAAAAAGTAAAGGTCTCAGCAGTTAACCTTGCGCGACCCCCTCTTCGCACGTCCTACACAAAAGTTGCACTACATTGATACATTTCACGGGACCTTCTACCTGAATCAGCCACCATATCACACATACCTATAGACACAATTCTTATTACTTACTGATGCGTTTTTAAAACAGCCAGCACCGTGGAACAATGGTGAATGCAACAATCACAGTATGGAACGCTTTATAAAAATCTCTAAAAATGATTCTATTGATCAGAAAATTGCAGTCTTTGAAAAATGTACTAGATTTAAAAAGTGCAAAAAACAAACTGCGGTTTGCTATGTTGGAAGAATTCAACTTTTTTATTATTTTCTGTAAAACACATACGAGCTATCGGTACAAATAAACAAAGAGTAGGCATTGGTTTACAAATAGGATTTAATCCTATTAATAGGAATATTTATCTGGATTATCTTAATATTTTTTTTGTGTAAGTACCTAATCAATAAACATATTTACTGAACGCACTTAATTGTTTTGAAGATGATTTACAATATTTACCTAGTAAATCAAATGGACAATAAAAGCACACATTTATATTTATATATTCATTAACAAACAACCGAAAATCGCTTGAATCAGTAAACGAAATTATTATGTTTTTCATATAACAAATATTTTGATTCATCAAAACACCCATTAAGGCAGTATATACTTTGAGTTCCTTAGTCACGTCTTGTTCTGTGACTTGGCATACCTTCTTAATGTCGCTAATAAACAATTCAAATTGGAATTAATTATCTTTATTGATTTGCAAATTTATTCAAGCACGTGTCACCGTGAGAATTAAATCATATTATTGGTTGTCCGTTAATTTGATCTGTAATCTCGTCTATTGTGGAGTTCGTTCACCGTCGCATAGGTATCTTGTTTGACGTTTGTAAACTGTTGGCCAGTAATCCGCTAAATATTACTTTGTACAAGCACTTAGTTTCAAGTTAAACTGTGCTTTGCATTAGACATTAGGCTTAATTTGTGTCGTGCTTGCGTCGGACAATATTAGTATTTCGTTAACATTTGTTACTTACTTTGAATTGCTTAGTTACTTTCACTGATTATTTTGGGGTAAATCGTTTTAATTTGTTGTTTATTGTATTTTAAATTGTATGTACATAGGTCTCGATGTACATAATCAATAATTAATTACAGAAACTATCTTTTATCAGTTTTATCAAAGAAAACAATTACATATCCCTTAATCCTTTATGTGAGGAGGTAAAGACTATTAATCTGTCAACGCTCGCAAATTACCCATTAGCAAATCTTAGATTGTTGTCAAAGTTCGTTAGTCTTCTTAGGCAGGTTTTATATTTTAATCAGTAGCCATTAGTTAATTATGATGGGTAAGTTGGAAAGGAAGTCATGGTTACGAAATATCCAGTAGTGGACTGGAATTGCCCTCATTAGAACAATTGTTCCAATTGGCTCTTAACAGAGACTGGTTCAAGGAGTTGACGGCTAACCTTCAGGACTGAAGAGGCACTGAGAGAGATAGAGAAAGCCAAGAGTATAAAATCAAATCAAAAAAATTATGAGAATTTTAACTTTTTTCAACCAACGAAAAAACAAAAACGGAGGAGGTTCTCAATTCGACGCGTATATTTGTTTTTTTTTTTATGTATGAACACGCATAACTTTTGACAGGGTGCTCCGATTTTGATAATTTTTTTTTATTTGAAAAAGTGTACCCCCAAGGGGGTTTCATTTTAATTTGGAAAAAAAATTCCAACCCTAAGGGTAGGAAAACAGGGGATGATTGATTGTTCACTCACCGATTGTAGCGTATAACCACGCATAACTTTTTACAAAGTAGTCCGATTTTGATAATTCTTTTTTTAATGGATAGGGTATACCTCGAAGTTGGTCTCGTATAATTTTGGAAAAAACATTCCTACCCTAAGGGTGGGAAAATTAAAAATTAAGCATGTAGTAAATATTAGATTATAGCCACAAAAAACACCAAACAAGCAAAAATTACGTAAAGAGTGATGCGCGGCGGCGACTCAAAATTACTTAGGTAAAATAATAAGATTATTTTATGCTTTTCAGTTTTTTCGGCGGTTTTATTTTTTGTTAAAAAGTTTTTTTGGAAAATATAACCGGCAAACCTGCGCGAGTTTAAAAAAAAAAGAAAAATTCAACGAACGAATGACGTCTCGAAAGAGTAGCATGTACAAAAAATCACCTCGAGTCGATCTATGCACAATAAATAATAAAAAGTGAAGAATTTCACAGTGTGGCGTGAAGTGAGGGGAACTCGGTCTTGCCCACGTATATTGGTCTGTCTGTTTGACCGCGTGTTTGCTCCCGTGTGGTCAGGGCATAAAATTGTAAGACGCTACTGTTCATTAATTATTTCCCTTTTTAACACTATTTATTGCGTTCTTCATTCATATATTCATTTGATATGAATGAAATATAGATGCACCAAAAAATCGACAGGATTTTTTTGACTTGTCTTCGAAAGGTTCTCATACAACGGCCGTTAGTATCTAATAAATATATTACCTAGGTATATAGTAATTTTCATACCTATCCATATGTATGAACTTTTGCCTATCCTAAATAATAATTGTGACTTGTACCCTATCACAAGTGCCTATTATCAGAACAGGGCACGCTGCTTTGCGGTTATAAATTGTGCAGAACATTGGACGATAGAATTACCCCCTTACAGAAGGCCACTGTGTGATAACAGCATTTGTGCTGTTTTGTTTCGGTGAGTGAGTAAGGTATGCCAGAGCTCACTTCCCCTTATTCTTTACCTTACTATTTCGGCAGTGCATATGCAGCACCTATACCATAAAATAAAAGGTTTTTTAAAAATCTTTGAATCCTATTGAATGTCAAGTGCATTGAAAGTAACACGACGACAATAAATCATAAATTTCAATAAATGTGGATGCTATGAGCATAGGTATAGGAGCCAAAAGCAAAAAAAATATCCTAGGATCCCATGGGATCCTAGAATAATTAAAAAGTCTTAAACTCAATAAAAAAGTTTTTTTAAGACTTTTAAGCTTTAAACAACAAAAAAACGGATTGAAATCCGATTTGGGAGTTACGATTCTATAGATACACAAAACACACGTTAAACTTATAACATTCTGTTTTTGCATCAGGCGTCAGGGGTTAAAATTATGAAATATCACATACTTTTCCAGTCACGAAACTGAATAATTTGGTGGACAAGTAACTTTAAAAATACAATTTAAAACATTTTATAATTTTGTGGACTGTATATATGCACTTTTTTGTAACTTAGAAGCAGACAAGTAAACAAGGTCTCAACTTTGTTCGCTTACTTATTTGCTCGGATTCTTGTACATCAATATTCCGCAACAAGTTCCAACGCTAAGCAAACAATTTCATGTTGAAAATATTTCTGCTTACTTGAGGCTGCAATCTGGAGATGTGTGACAAAGCGTATCAAATAAATTCCAAAAAAAAACTAATATCTATACTTATGTTCGCATCACATCATCAATCAGTCAATACTAATAATAAATCTGTAATTGTAGGTATTGTATGGTATACGTATTCCTCCATAACTCTTGAAGGAATTAATTGATTTTCATGAAACTTTGTAGATAAACATTTAGACGTACAGGACATAGGATAGGCTACTTTTTTCTTTTTCAACGCAGACAAAGTCGCAGGCGCCAGCCTGTCTGTCAACCTTTAACTTGAAAAAAGTGTGTGTCAGCTCCAACACACGACTGGAGTTTACTCCTTACGAATGATTATAAAATTTAAATTTTCACAATTCGAACACGCCAATCTATGAAACTTCAGACATTCTAAAATATTCAAAAGAATAGAACGTAGTTATCAATCAATACTAATAATAAATCTGTTAGGGTTGGTCATGGAGTAAAATACTTTGTTTTCAGAGATATCGTGTTTATAAGCTCTATACATGATACTGAAACTAAATTGACCATTTTTACAATTTTTTTCTGTATTTATGTATGTATGTTCCTCCATAACTCTTAAACGAATTAACTGATTTTCATGAAACTTGGTAGATTAATATTTAGACGTACGGGACACAGGATAGGCTACTTTTTTCTTTTCCAACGCGGACGAAGTCGCGGGCGCCAGCTAGTAACGCATAAAATAACGCATTCGTGTGACAATTTCTGATTTTAATCCCATAAATTTTCATACCACGCGGGCTTATCGATAAGTATATGCAAAAACTCCAAAAGATGTAATGCTAAATTCTGTATTTGCTTGTAATACATCGGTATACTTAGTATTAATTAACAAAATATTATTTTATTTCATTTACACTTAAAACATTTGACTTTTTTTTCGTAATTTATCATTCAATTGCGCAATCAAATAATTTTATTTTACTAATTTTTACACTGCGTTAATTTCTCATGGTTGTGTTATCGTGTTTCTAATATTTATTTTAGTTTTTATTTCGCAAATAAAAATTAAAAAAATATATATTTATCTACTTGTTTAGCATCATGAAGTAAATTTCAAAATAACCAACATTTTTTGGGCAATATGAAAATCAAGGAAGTAACCAGTACTGAAATTATTTGTAGTTAGTGAAAGAGGCCCTAAGAAGTATCAGGCACCAGTTAGTCTACATCTATACTATACTAAGTATACACTAAAATATTATAAAGAGAGAAAGTTTTGTATGTTTGTAATGAATAAACTCAAAAACTACTGGAACGATTTTAAAAATTCTTTCAACTATATAGAAAGCTACTTTATCAGCGATAAAGTACTAGTATTAAAGTAGTATACAGCGATATACTACTTTACTATAAAGTGAAGCTCAGGTATTCACACTTTATAGTACCTACAAACAAATCCTTCTTTAAATAATATTATAAAACAAAGTCCTCCGCCGCGTCTGTTCGCGATGAACTCAAAAACTACTGCACCGATTTAAATACTGTTTTCACCAATGGATAGAGTGGTTCTCGAGGAAGGTTAATTTACAAAGTTACGCGGGCGAAGTCGCGGGCAGCAGCTATTATTTAAAACTAAAAACTAAACATTTTTTGTTCACAATATTTAAAGGAGCGTTTTAAAAATCGAAAGAAATGCATTCAAAATGAACTATAAACATTTCTACACGCCTTATGAAAACAAATAAATAAAACAGCTCCAAACCCCTCCCGCGAATCTCGCATTTTGTCTGCTAAATCCTTTCATTATTAAAAAGAGGCATGACCGTAGTGTTGGGACACTATTTCGTGTGGTTCTATCGATATCGACGAAAATAATCCGCCATTACCTCATTTGCGATTCCGGACGGTTAGACAGCTAAATCGGTTCGTACAGGGAAATCTTTTTCTATCTCATTAATTATTCCCATCTTTTTTAACTCGATCCTGTATGTGAATACGAGTTCGCGTTAATTGTTTAATGGGTTCGCTCATTGGCAGTTTCGCTGTAAAAATTCACAAAATAAAAAAAAAAAACACTTTTTATTTTAATTGCAATATTTTATAGTATAGATTAAAAAAAATTCTATCATTTTCAATAATTTCAATAATTTTGTTAAATAACGAGTTTTATTTTGTGTATTTTATTTTAAGTTAAGGTCTTCAGACACTAAATCTGCAAAAATATAATATTTATAAGACGAAGACACCGAATAGAAAATTAATTTTTTTTAAACAAAAAAAAAACTTATTACATCAAAACTATCGAGTATAGACAGTATCTATATTTCTCTCCCTGTGTGGGATATTAGCATTCTCGCCGCGACCGCTACATTAAGATTTATTAACCCCATAACTTAGGGTCTAGCCGGTGAATGAGCGCGTAATGTCTCATTATTTGCTTGTAACGCCTCTATAACATATTGCATTTACTATGCAGTGTCTGAAGATAGAAAAATTAAGACTAGTTAACTCAAAAGTATCTTATATATCGCTACTTAAAAACTAAAGGGTCACAAATCAAAATTACACTTTTTAGAGGAGAGCTAATCGAAGAAAATTAAATTATTTTTTGTCAATTTTTTTCTAATTAGATATATATCAAATATATGCATATTATACATCGTTAGAAGCGTATTTTAAGGAGCATTAAATGTTTTAAATACTTTTATAATAAACTGAATACTAGAAGAGATATAAGTATAAGTTACTTTTGAATATATAAAAAATGATCAAAATATACTAAATATGGAATAAAACAACCATAAGTCTTTTTGCAATATACAATATGAAGGACTGTGATTGTATTTTTGCAATAAAAACATTATTGTATTTTTTGCTTTATGGCCCTTTAGTTTTTAAGCAGCGATATTAATCTAAGTAATAAACTATCTATGAGCCAAATTCCAACCAAATCTGACCAAACCAAAGAGTAACAAACATCTGTACATCCTCATAAACTTTTGCATTTATAATATTAGTAGGAAGCATATTTTCTCAGTGTTATAATATTTTTTTTTTCATTTATAAACTCGGATGAAGTCGCGGGCACCAATTGGTCTATTTCTATATCTATAAAGCGAGAAGATTTGTATGTTTGTAATGAATAAACTCAAAAACTACTGTACCGATTTTGAAAATTCTTTTACCTAATAGAAAGCTACATTATCAGAAAGAAACATAGGTTAAATTTTATAAAGTTACGCGAGCGATATCGCGTGCAACACTCAGTATTTTATAAAATCGTATGTTCTAACTATCAACGCACAGCCAAAACTACCAAGTCTAGAAATCTGTGGAACATACCTAGATTTGTCTTTTGGCATCAGCTAAAAAAGTTTTTTTTTTTAAATTTCATCTCCATGCGAAAAGTATAGGTAATTTAAATATAAAATGGATTTTTTTAAAGCGAACATTCCACGTGTACCTCACCTTAACTTTAATAGGTAATTTTGTAGGGAAATGCATTACTTTTATTACAAACAAAGATTGCTTCCCATAAACACTATTCTCAATAAAAGATAATGTCGGTGCAGCGAAAAAAAGAGTACCTCCGAAATTGCCGGAAGGCCCCACGTTATATGGGGAAAATCGGCGCATACCGCATTCCCCGTATTACCGGGATTTGGCCGTGATTTAACATTATTTGCTACCGTTTGCAATGAAAATGGTGCCGAGGATCAGTTTCCAGTTAATTTGCTGGTAATATTGCGAGGGTGGCGCCGACAATGCTAATATTGGGAGGGGTCAGCGACGTGGCCGGTTCGATTCCCAGGCGAGTTGCCGTTGTCAGGTGTTTAAGATGACCATTTGTTACCATCACTATTGAGTTGTTTGCTCGTTTGTATGTGTCAAAGGTGACTGCAGGGCTTGGTTATGATGATAATAACTGAACTGTTTATTTGAAACTAGCTGCTGCCCGCGATTTCGTCGGCGCTACTTTGTAAATTATATACTAAAACCTTCCTCGAGAACCACTCTATCCATTGGTGAAAACAGCATGAAAATCGGTGCAGTAGTTTTTGAGTTTATCGCGAACAGACACAGACAGACGCGGCGGAGGACTTTGTCTAGTTTTCCAAAACAGATCAGTCAAGTCCAAAGCAGTGAGGTCAAGTCTTCGATGATTGAATTATATTATTATGAAATGACATTGACATTTAGTTAGTTACTAACAGACCAATGAACAATGAGTAGATCAAGAAAAGATATATGCGTTGACGTTTCTAATTGAGCGTTGTAATCTGTGTTAATAATAAACGCCCCAGAACAGTGGCTCCAGTCTCGCAGCGTGATTCTACATTTAAAAGTCAATATAGATGCGTGAGATTAGCGGCAACGGGGGGCGCACAGTAATTAGGTGTTTACTTTTAGGGGCTCACTTTTGCCAGGGGCTCACATTAATTTTATTATATTCGCTACCCTCTGAGTAGAAGACAAACCAGACAAAAACTAAGAGACAGAATGTCTCACAGAAACACATTCTTTCAGTGGTTAAGGACAGTTGGTTTCTTGAAAAACAAAAACCAACATTTGAAAAAATTTTAACTAAATAAACGAAAACTTTAACGAAAATAAAATTTATTTATTTTCAGGCAACTGATGGACCCATATGTTACTTTATTATACATTAGATACAATTTATAGATATACATTATATTATAATTAAATCTAGACAGTACCCTATAAGTAAAATAAAATCATTTTTTTAATAAACTGACAGTAATAAGACACAAGATAAGGATAAAAGATAAGAGAACAAAATAAAGACAGACTTGAGATGATGATGAGATAATAATAGCACACGCGCTTTTTTAAAATTAATTAATTTTCTTTTTATATAAAAATCGAAATTCTTAATTTAGCTATTATAAGAGTCATTCTTTAGATATCGCGTGAATTACAGAAAGTGTATAAATTATCAATATTTTATATGAAATAGAAAAGATAATATTATTAAGATTTGCAAAAAAACAGAAGAAATAAATTTGGACTATACTATCGCACATTTTTGCCAGATTCTGGTGGACTTCGATATTAAAAAAAAAAACACCTTGCAATCCATTAGACGAACAGCGAACCGCATTTTAGTAACAATGCGTTCGGCTACCCTCAAACTGGCTTGTGGAAGGGTGGAATAGACGGATCTGTCGCGGGACAGTTACACGCAAACAGAATTAAACCTCCCAAGGGAACGCGGTCCCATCTCCGCACAGCGATATCATAACCATACTTATATTATAAACTAGCTGGCGCCCGCGACTTCGTCCGCGTTGAAAAAGAAACAGCAGCCTATCATGTGTCTTGTACTATCGCGGTCAATGGAGCAGACCCAATTTACATACAAATTTGTCTAACGTTGAATTATATTTGCCTACTCTTTCTGACTCATTATAAATAAAAGAGACAAATATTGTCGTCAATATTTCTCTTTTTTTTTATGTTAAGGTCGACAGACAGGCTGACGGTCCACTTGATGGTAGGTGGCTCTTAAAATATATATTGCACCTTTTACTAGTATTACTAGTTTATAGTAACGTAAATGTTATAATACGAGTAGGTATTTGAAGTAGGAACAAAGATAAATACAAAATGTGCACACGAAATTGTTCCTTACGGTGGGACGGCTCCCTTGACCGCGATAGTACGTCTAAATGTTTATCTACTAAGTTTCATGAAACTCAGTTAATTCGTTTAAGAGTTATGGAGGAACATACAAATATACAGTATACAGAAAAACATTCTAAAAATCGTCAATTTACTCGTAGTTTCGGTTTCATGTATGTTCGTATAGAGCCTATAAACACTGGATACAAAGTAACTTATGCTCCATGACCAACCCTTACAGATTTATTATTAGGTATTGATGATAGTTAGTATTTTATATGATTTGTATAAAAACATACGATTTGTATTTTATTTTTTACTAGCTGGCGCCCGCGACTTCGTCCGCGTTGAAAAAAAAAAGTAGTCTATCCTGTGTCCCGTACGTCTAAATGTATGTCTACTAAGTTTCATGAAACTCAATTAATTCGTTTAAGAGTTATGGAGGAACATACAAATATACATATAGAAAAAACTCAAAAAATCGTCAATTTAGTTTCAGTATCATGTATAAAGCCTATAAACACGATATCTCTGAAAACTAAGTAACTTACTCCATGACCAACCCTTACACATTTATTATTAGGTATTGATGATAGTTATTATTTTATATGATTTATTTATTTATTTATTTATTATACAAGGCCCCCAACGAGGCAGACATCCAACTGTAACACATTGTTAAAAATAATTAGCACAAGGCGGATGTCGCCGCAATTATAGGGAGCTAAGCATGCACCAATAAAAGCTCCAACATCCTATGTACTACTTAAAATCTAATCTAATGTAATCTTGAATGGGAATAAATAATTGAAATATATATTGTATAAAAACATACGATTTGTATTTTATTTTTTATTTTATTAAAACAAATAGCATAAAAATAAAATAAATTTTTAACACCTGCTAATATCAGACTGACATTTTAAATAGTTTCTTTGTTGTATCTAATCAATCAATAATAATAATAAATCTGTAAGGGTTGGTGATGGAGTAATTTACTTTGTTTTCAGAGCTATCGTGTTTATAGGCTCTATACATGATACTGAATCTAAATTGACCATTTTTAGTTTTTTTTTCTGTATGTATGTATGTTCTTCCATAATTCTTAAACGAATTAACTGATTTTCACGGAACTTGGTAGATTATAAACATTTAGACGTACAGGACACAGGATAGGCTACTTTTTTCTTTTTCAACGCGGACGAAGTCGCGGGCGCCAGCTAGTAAATAAATAATTGTGCCACTGTTTCTTAACAATATAATTTTCTATTAAATGTAAATAATAGTCATGGAGACATTGAAAACAAAGGGTTGGATTGAAAACAATGAACGCGAAGACGTCTCTTAATGAAGCTGAGCTTAATTTGCATTGGACTTAAAGACTTAACTTAACTTTTCTATTAAACTTTAACTTAGAATTAAATGTAATTATCCTAACCAAAGTTTTCATACTATAAAGTTTCATACTTATTAATTCATACTATTTAATATTATAAAGAGAGAAGATTTGTATTTTTTTAAAATCAGTCTAGTAGTTTTTGAGTTTATTCTCTCTTTATAATATTAATAGACTAACTGGTGCCCGCGACTTCGTCCGCGTTGAAAAAGAAAAAGTAGCCTATCCTGTGTCCTGTACGTCTAAATGTTTATCTACCAACTTTCATGAAAATTAGTTAATTCTTTTAAGAGTTATGGAGGAACATATATACATATACAATACCTACACTTACAGATTTATTATTAGTATTGATTATAGACTATTATAGATTCGTTATAGACATATGCACTATAGCATAAAAAAGTACTCATATCGCTGCTTAAAAACTAAAGGGCCACAAATCCAAAATACACTTTTTACAGGAGAGCTAATCGAAAAAAATTAAATTATTTTTGTCTATTTTTTTTCTTAAGTATTAGATATATACAGTAGAAACCGGATATAACGACTTCGGTTATAACGACATATCGGTTACAGCGACCAAATGGCAAGGTTCCTGATGAATGCCTATAAAGATTTAATATTGCTTATAATGACTATCCGTTTATTACGACCAATTTTTGTGTTCCCTTGAAGGTCGCTATAACCGATTTTCACTGTATTAAATATATGCATATTAGTTAGAAGCGTATTTTTAAGTAAGTAGCATTAAATGTTTTAATATAAGTACTTTTATAATAAACTGAATATTATAAGAGATATACTTAAGCATATATATAAGTTACATACAATATGAAGGACTGTGATTGTATTTTTGCAATAAAAATATTTTGCAATTTTTGTATTATTTGTTTTATGGCCCTTTAGTTTAAGCAGCGATATGAGAGTCGTGTATGTTTCGCATTATTCGTGAGGCGTGGCTTAGAAAAAAAAGCTCATATAATAACCACGCCCAGTCGCTACAAGTTTACCTTATAAATAGGTATCATTATCTATCAACTACATCTTCCTAAGAAACCTTAACCCTTAGGGATCGGGATACAATATTTTTTTGTTACTAATATAATAAATCATGTTAAAAAAATGTTAGGACTATTTTTGTTACTCGATCACTCGTAAACCATTGGAACGTACCTATTTGTGTTAAATTTAGCACACAGATAGATTATATATATCAATGGTTTAGATAAATGTTTATTTTTTAAATTTTTATTTGCAAAATAAAAACTTCAATAAATATTAGAAACACGATAATACAACCATGAGAAATTAACCTAGTGTAAAAATTAGTAAAACAAAATTAATTGATTGCGCATTTGAATGATAAATTACTAAAAAAAGTCAAATGTTTTAAGTGTAAATGAAATAAAATAATATTTTGTTAATTAATACTCATACTATACCGATGTATTACAAGCAAATACAGAATTTAGCATTACATCTTTTGGAGTTTTTGCATATACCTACTTATCGATAAGCCCGCGTGGTATGAAAATTTATGGGATTAAAATCAAAAATTGTCACACGAATGCGTTATTTTAAGCGTTATACTTAATTACGTTCAAATTTTTTTTCATACGAAATGTGCAAAAACCCAGTTATATAAAAAAAAAAAATTTTTGTAGGTAGCCATTTCGCATACTTTTGGTTTTATAAAAGAAAAGAAAAAATGGAAGTAAAGTAGGTAAATCTATAAAAATGTATGTCATCATCATAGGCCTCCCCCGTAATTTTCCATTGATCGAAAATGAGTTATTGTGAAACAATGAAGAATTTTGGATGTGGTTAGGATTTTGATTAAAAATTCTAAGAAAAAAGTTATTCGATAGATTGCTAGCTGAGCCGTTTAATCGTAATACCTAAACAAGTCAAACTAGAAGTATAATCTGAAATTTGAAACATAGTTATCCTTACTAATATTAAAAATGTGAATGTGAGTTTGTTTGTTTGTTACGCTTTCACGCAAAAACTACTGAACCAATCACCATGAAATTTTGCATAGACGTTGTCTGGGACACCAGAAAGGACATAGGGTACCTTTCATCCATAACGCGGACGAAGTCGCGGGCACCAGCTAGCCTATGTCCCACTTCTAAGGACAAGTCTTTTCTCAGTGTGACCATTTGCATTCGGTTACCATCCATCACTTATCCATATAAATTTAGTATTAACAGTATTAATGGGTGGAATAAATGACACGAAACTTGAAAATTCTGCCCTATTCCTTAATAGACTTAAAACATAAAAACCCTTTAAACAGATCGATTGTGAACTTTACTAAAAGTGTAGGTAAGTACCTAAGTTGCCGTCCAACCGGAAACGACGCTTTAGGGATGGCCTGATGTTTCGTTCGATAAAACTTATACGATTTTATTTATAAGTTGAAAATAATATTGGTTTTAAACTACAAACATCGAATATTAGGAATTACAAAAATAAATAAATAACGAAGTGTATAAAGTGTAGTGTCAGAAAACAAAAGCAGATTTGTATAAGATTTATATTGTCTGGGACACCAGACAGGACATATCAATGCATAGGGTACCTTTCATCGTTCAACACGGATGAAGCCGCCGGCACCAGCTAGTATTTTATAACATATAAGTAGTATATATGCCTTCATTACAAAAGTTTCTAGATAATACAATAAAATAAAATAAATTGCGACAGTTGAAAATGGAACTCTGAGAAGAAGTTATTCGTTTGGAAAATTGTGTTTTTTTTTTAATATTATTAAAAGTAGCAGCCAGACTGACGACGGTCTACTTGGTGGTATGTGGCTAACGTCGCCTAAGGACACAAGTATTACAATATTACAATAATTTCATTTCTCTTCTTTCTTTGATGTCTTACAGAGAAAAAATCTAATATTTTTTTTTAATCCAAAAACTCTAACAATGCTTGGTTATGCAAATTAAATGTTTCGTGATTCTGATAATAATAAAATAATAATGACATTAGTAATAATTGAAGATACAAATACAAACTGTGAATTTTCAACATTCTATGAATTTCACTTATCGTATCGATAAGAAGTGTCACATCACTAGAGGGGCAATCCGTTTACGCTTGCGCGTATATCTATTGAGCGGCCGTTTTCTTGTTCAATAGGTTATTTACCTACAAGGATAAGTATATTATATATTTCATTATATATTCTAATGTATTTTCTACTTATTTATTATTTACTAGCTGTTGCACGCGACTTTGTCCGCGTAACTTTTGTAAAACATAGGCTATGTTATGTTACTCGCTGATAATACGGCAGATTACTCAACAGTGAAAACTTTAGTTCATACTACTAGCTGCTGCCCGCGACTTTACTCGCGTAACTTTGTAAATTATATAGAAAGAAAGAAAGAAAGAAAGAGTTGAGTTTATCGTGAACAGACAGACAAGACGCGGCGGAGGACTGTTTTATAATATGTAAGGAGGATAGGTAATATTTATCAATTTTTATTTTTTGTTATGTGTCTCATTGTAGGGTATTTAGATTAATGTTTTATATGTTTCAGTAAGTAATTATCTTAAATTAATAATCGCTTTCATATTACAATGAGTATATATGCACTCGTCCCCAATAGCGACTCGTCCCTGGCTTTGCACATAATGATTCTTCATACGAGTTCATACGCCCAGAAGTGGTAAAATAAATTGAAAGTTTATAATAAATTAATCTATAAGGTCACTAGCGAAATGTACCATTAGTCATACTATAATATTTTCAAAATACCATAAGTCCACCTAAGTGGACTTTTCCAGCGGTGCCCAGAGGTGGTATAATGAATTGAAAATTTATAATAAATTAGCTGGTGCCCGCGACTTCGTTTGCGTTCAAAATGTTATATAGCCTAAAGACTTTATCGATAAATGGACTATCCAACACAAAAATAATTTTTCAATTTGAACCAGGGGCCCTAGCCAAGAGTATTCCAATGCAAACGCTCCCTTTGCGTACTTACGAAACGAACGAAATAATGCTCGGGGCCCTAGCCAAGAGCAAACCAATGCAAGCGAAAGCGTTGCGTATTTACGAAACGAAAGAAAATAAAGCCCGGTGATTGGTTATTGTAACGCCCACGTAAGATTTTGACCAATCACTGGGCTTTATTTTCTATCGTTTCGTAAATACGCAACGCTCCCGTCTGCATTGGTTTGCTCTTGGCTAGGGGCCCCGGTGATTGGTTGTTGTAATGCTCACATAAAATTTTGACCAATCACAAAGCTTTCCTCCCAGCGTAGCGTAGCCTGAGCGTAGCGTTTACGACTGTAGAAAACACTGCGTTTGCTCTTGGCTAGGGCCCAGTAGTTCCTGAGATTAACGCGTTCAACCAAACAAACTCTTCAGCTTCATAATAGCATGGAAGTATAGATTAATTAATCAATGGGGCTACTCGCATGATGTACCATGGGTCATACCTACTATTTTCAAAATATTTTAAATCCACTTCGAGAGATGTACTAATGGTCAATACAGGTGAACTTGTCTGGGTGTTTAGTCCATAACGATACCTATCCCCTGATGGATAACTGTCTCAAAGCGATCTATATGTACCTATTACACGTGAATAGATATATTATGTCTGTGTGAAGCGATCCCGAAGTCCTGTATATTTAAGGTAGCAACAGTTAACGCCACTACTGTGAGCCATCACTTTATTTTACTCATTAACGCCTAGCGATATATTTTGTGGCGCAAGTTGTAAGCGCCTAGATTATTTCCAAGCGATTTCTCTTAAGCGCTATGTTTTTAAACTTGAGCATATGGATGATAGAAAATTTAGTACTTAAGTAAATTTAATTGGTACTCGTGTCAGCCGAAATACTCTGTAAATCATCATAAATAATTTTAACACGTGTACTGTTGGTGTATCCTAAAATAAATAATAATAAAAAATAGTGTAAAAACAGCGAGTAAAAATGGTTTAGCTATTTGTAATTAAAAGATACTATAATAAAAGGCATTACTTACACGATGAGGTTACAATGTCAAGACTAATAAAAAACACGATGGAACATACTGAGTATATATTTACATAAAACCTACATAAATAACAACAAATAACAATCACAATTACAATTACATAGCAAAATAGTCTTAAAATATTTCTTGTAGTGCTAAAAAATTTTTTGGTACTAAATTACGATTATACAGGCTAAAAATAAATTAAAAATTGAATTTAATACATCAAAAGATTTATTCTTTTTATTTTATGTTCATCTATCTCAAATGTCACACATTTCAGGTGGGATTATTTTAAAATAAAAAAATACAATATAATATCTTCGTACTAGTCCCTTACTAAATTTATGTAAACCTTAAAATTATACAAATCCTATAATTATAATTTCAGCAAATGTGTAAAATAATATACCGTGACATGTTCCGCCCCCGCTATCTCTTATGACTTGGGCCAGCGGGAAATGTTTCACGTTTCAACCGCTAGTCCGCCACGACAGACAAACACTGGTTGCAAACGCTAACTCACAAATCACGAATACACGACCTTCTAACCATACATTTTTATGTAACAGTGTAAACGTTATTTGATTTCTTTTTTTGTCAAAATATATGTACTCTAGCGAATTTTATTGAACATAGATTTTAATTTTTTACCTGGGGACTCTAATTACTTAAATACTACCTACTTAATACCTGATTTGAAATAAGCTTACTGCGAACTGTATTTTTCAATAAATAATTGCGATGTACAGAAAAGCTATAACAAAAATGGCTACCAAACAAAAGATTCTCCAACAAAAAGCAGTTTAACAAAACAAGTGACAACATAAATAATGGAAGTTTGCTTGTGACACTTGCCAAATGAGTATCTCCCTCTCGCTCGCACCCACTGCCTTTTCCGACCTCTCGCTCGCACACAGGGGGGCGTGCTGAATTTTTAATAGCATTGATGCTTTTCGTATCGAAATATTTCTCGTTTTTCAGCCAAATGGCGTATTTATGTGTGGCTGTTGCGCTAAATATATAAACGATGAAAATTGACTTCTTTCTTTCATTCCTTTTAGGAGATTCAATGTCGTGTTATCTTAATCCTAATAATATAATAATGTGCCCTGCCATTAGTTTATTGAATATATTTTTTTAATAATAAAAAAAGTATGAACTTTCTGACATTACAATTTATCGCAGTTTTTCTAATCTTAGTATTTATTTCTATGTCTTTATGAATTTTACCTTTGCAAAAGACGTAGAGATCTAGATAAACATTTAAGATCAATTGTACCTAGACTAAACATTTTAATGAAATTATTTTTTGATCGCTTGTAGGTAAAGATTTAACTACAAATATTTTGAAAATTTATTCCAATTACTAAGTAAATTAAGAACAAAATTACTTTTAAATGAACCGGACAAAACTAATACATCAATATTAGTAGGTAACCAGCAATAATAAATAACAATCGGCGGGTTATCCCCGACATTATCCGAATCAATAACTCATGGGGGCGCGTGAAAAATGACTGGCGATTTGAGAATCGCTCCCGCCAATCCGAGGATTTCGGCCGAAATGCGCTGAATGAATAATGATCCCAAGTCATACACCTTTTAACTATATTTAGGACTATTTTTCAGTTTCGATTCTCATCTATACACTCGGGACCAATAATAACGGGTCAGAATTTATCAAAGTAACAGCCAGAATATAAATAAAAACAAAAACTGATGCCACTTTGTAGTTCGTTCAAAAATCTGTTATGTTGAATTTTATAATTTTTAATACTATAACATTTCAACAACCAAGAAGTTTTATTACTTTTATTTAAGGGTATTTAATTGTCTTTCAAACACAATTTATTTCACTAAGCTACTTAGCGTAACTAATTTCAGAGATATATGTTTTTATTGCTCTCGAGTGTTTATAAAATTGTTTGTCCTGACTGACTATTAACGCACAACCAAAACTACTAATTCTAGAAAGCTGAAAGCTCTAGAGAGTTTATTTTATAAAGTAAGCTTCTACTAAGTAAGAAAGGATTTTTTGAAAGATTCCTACTTATTGATGTGTGCATGGATAATAAGTAGAACCTTTTCACAGGTGTGGTTTCAAAACAGACGCGCGAAGTGGAAGAAACGCAAGAAGAGCACGAACGTGTTCAGGTCTCCGGGAGCATTACTGCCTTCCCATGGTCTTCCGCCCTTCGGTGCTGGAGATGTGTGCGGTCCGGGCGTTTTTGGAGACCGACCTTGGTCTATGCCAGCAGGTAACACAACAAAAAAGTTTATTTGGGCAACCCGCAGTCTTTTGGGCAATTCGTCACAGAAGACCACGTTGAAATAACAGAATTGAATTTTCTCTTGTGTTTCGATGAGTGAGTATTAAGGGATTCTAGAACCCATTTTCCTGTCCTAACCTCTCATCCTTAATGCTACTATGTTTAAAAGTGCACTTGCAGCTACTATGGCGTTTGCTTGACATATTGACTTCACGTACAGTTAAAGTTAGAGTGATATATGCTTGTCAAAAGAAGAAGCAATGTCTCTTTGAATTCTTAAGACCTGTAAACCGCCAGAGGCCGGCGATTTTAGGGGGAGTAAAGTGGGTATTTAGGGACGCCAGCCAAAATTTCTGGTTGACAGTGTTTTATGTTGCAGGTCTCGGTCAACTGTCCCAAGGTGGAGTATCGATGGGAGGATTCGGTGCGAGCGGTCTTCCACAACTGGCCGCCGATTTGAACCCCTCGTTGCCGATCAGCTCAGTTGCGTCAGGACAACCTTATCAGGGACATTATCCAATTAACTCACTTGGTAAGAAAATATCTTGGTAAAAAAAGAAAAGAACGTCACTGGGTGTATACTTTTTTATCTCTCTCTCAATACATTTATCGTCAATTGCCACTTTTTAAATTTTAAAAAAATACTTTCTTGAAGTCAATTTATTTAGCAGTACCTATTTGTTTTATACCAATTATGTTGGCATGTTTGTTTTATTTTGTCTACCTAAAAGCGCCTACACACGGCCCTAAAAACGGTGGCAATATCGAGTCAGTGATAGGGACCCCCTAGATCGCTCCCTAGATCGCCTTTATCTATGTTTACGTTTTGCTTACACATGAGGCCATCAAGTGAGCGATCTAAGGGGCTCTCCACTACTAACTCAATATTGCCACCGATTTTAGGCGATTTTACACTACACCTAAGTAGACACTTTGTGATTGAACTTTGTTGGTTGGTTAACTACCTGAGCCTTTCTTTTGGGAATATTTTTAAGCAAGCCTAGACATAATCGAATTCAAAAATAATTCTCATTTTACAAGACTCCAAAACGTTAGTACATTATATGAAGACTTAAACTAGCTGATGCTCGCGACTTCGTCCGCGTTGAAAAGTAAAAAATCAATATTTGAGTAAATATGACATCTTTATTGCTGAAGAACTAACTCGCTTTAACGGTTCTCGTTGGAGAACCGCTGTCACATTTAAAGTGGAAGTTAGCCGTTGTTATGTCACCCGAATAAATATAAGACTGAGCAAAGCGTGCAAGGGTTCAGCTACGGTCTGTTTTTTAATCTCAGAGACAAAAATGACACATGCAAATGTCAACTTTGCATATAATGATACCATGAAATCTAATGAAATGTATGTAATGCATGTCAAATGTAATGTCATTTTTGTCTCTGAGATTAAAAAACAAACTATAGTTTATAATTTAGTCTAGTTTAGTATTAAAGTATATACTTTAATACTAAACTATTAAATTAGTATAATTAGTATTAGTAAAATTAGTATAATTAGTATGAATTTGTATTATAGGTGATACAATGATGTCGTATTGCAACAATATTGGAGGCCAACAATCCGGAGTGCCTCTGGAGGGATCGCCGACTCCTCCTCACATGGGACACTGCTCGAACAATAATGCCTCCCCTACTGCATCTGGTAAGAGTTGCATATCTCTCGGATTTTTCTATAAGATGCACTACGGAGAGTGTGCTCAGGAGCTGCATCAGTTCACACCGCCTTCCCTTTGTTTCCATCGGACATTCAGACATACAACTGGTTCCATCCTCAAAGCGCTTAACGTCCTTTATAATGCGCAATGTGGAACAGTGTTTCCGAGCTCATATAACCCAAATATTTTCAAGGTTCGAGTGAATAGGCATCTTCTGGGTGAGCTCGCTTCATCTTCAGCCTCATCTTTGCTACAGGGCTTGATGCTGGCTAAGAGCAAACCGCCACTAATAATAAATAATAAATAATGGTCCCTTATACATCTGGATATCATAGCTGATTATTTTTATCATGATAAGGTCGTGAGCGCACTTGCAGCACTGTGTACATCTTTTCTTGTGTTTCAATTTAAAAATGTGTCGGTGAAGTGACTTTTCGTTTGAAAACGACTAGGTATAGTATTAGAATGGCTACACTTATTGACATGAAATATTGACCAGGTAACGGCAACGAGGCTCCAGAAGAAGAAGTCTGGCGAGGACACAGCATAGCGGCGCTACGGAGACGCGCGTCGGAGTTGTCTGCGGCCATCCCGCCCTATCTCCAACTCAACTATGACGCGCACAGCCCCGTCTACTGACCGGGCCACTTCCGTTGAAACACCTCACAGTGTGGTCACCCTCGACTTACGTTCGACAAAGCAACACGCGGCCGGGGTACACATGGTTTCCGATTTCAATGGAAAATTTTCATTTGTAAATATTTATTTTTAAATTTTCAAAAATACAATATTTAAAATATTTAAAAGGGAAGGTAATTGTAATTCTTTGTGAGGAATGCAGACCGAATACTAAACTAAGACAGCTAAGCTAAACTAGAAATATTTCCCATGCAACACCAAGAACTAAGTATGAGTCACCAAGAACAAAGAACTAAGCTTAATCAGTGTTGTAGAATTAAATTTGATAAACACATACACACACACACATCAACCACACAAACACACACACACACACCAACCACACAAACACACACACACACCAACCACACAAACACACATCACACACCCACCCACACACCCACACACCCACACACGACCACACACCCACTCACACCCACACTCACTCACTCACTCACTTACTCTCTCTCTCTCTCATACACACACACACACACACACACACACACACACACAGAGAGAGAGAGAGAGAGAGAAACAGACACACCCACAAAGAGAGACACCTAACTTAGCTTAGGTAACGTCAGCTTTGCGAGTTAACACTAGAACTAACTTAGCTAACTAAGTTAGCTTAGCATTTGGTCTTCATTTCGTCTTAGCCTCTACTTTAAATTTATTTTATTATAAACGCCAGTCAGTTTACAGTCACTATACGAGACTTTACGAGACTAGTTTAACTGGAAACTTGCTGGCTAAAATCTCCCATATGTCCAACTTTATTGTCACCCTATTTAACTTGTTTGGTTTGCTTCTGTAGATCATTCAAATTCCGGATTCAGTAGGGCAACCATCATTTAGGAATTTCAGGATAAAAATTAATTTTTTATTAAAATAAATTCGAGAGCTGTATTCGAAGTAATACATGTATACGCGTTCGTACAATAATAAATATAAATGATAGTTTTAAGATATTTATTTTCTAAGTAATCATAAAGTATTATTATAATGTTAGTGTAACTGTCGATGTACTTATGTAATCGAAAATTAGTAATAAACGTCTTAAAAACATTCCAACCATTATATTTTGATTTATTACTTAGCACAATTGTAAATAATTGGAAATCGTAACCTTTAACAGCTGAATAATATTTAAATTAAAAACAATTTATTTAAAAAAAAAATACAATAATATTTAAAAATCTTTAATTTAAAAAGTATTTTTAGAGCCCTAAAACATTTTGCATTTAAATAGGTAATAAATTTTTTAAAGCGATTACACACTTGTTAATTCTTCTAAATTTCTAGGCATTAAATGCAGAATAACTCCAAGTAGCTAGAACAATCTCATTCATTAACAATGAAAAAGAAAAAAGCAGCCTATCCCGTGTCCGGTACCTACGTCTAAACTACCAAGTTTCATAAAAATAAGTTAATTCGTTTTAAGAGTTATGGAGGAACAAATTCTAAAAATTCTAAAAATGGTCAATTTAGTTTCAGTATCATGTATAGAGCCTATAAACACGATATCTCTGAAAACAAAGTAACTTACTCCATGACCAACCTTTACACATTTATTATTAGTATTGATGATAACTAGAGTTTCTCTATTCCTGGGTTATTTTCGGAATTTTTCGGAAGTCGAGAATTCCCGACTGAATATTTCCGAAATCGATAGTATTCCCTGGTATTCCCGAGATCGGAAACCCGCGGAAGAAACCCTAATGATATGTAAATACAATTTCTAACAGATGTTACAGATGCGAAAAAAAATGAAATTCAATTTCATGCACAAGTAAATTTATCTGCACATACTTTTAAATACTAAGCCAACTGTCAAGTAGGCCAAACTGTCATTTAAAGTCACCGGTAACCGGGGATAATGGAGCTGATATACATTTGTTTGTACGGTAAACGTCTCAAACATTAAATAGAAAATAATAAAAAAAATCGGCTATCGAATGATGCAGTAAACCGAGTGCATAATTCAATATAACAGAAAATTATTTCTAAAAGTAACTAATCAACACTTTACTTGTAGTTTGTGAAAGAGGCCCTAATTGGAATACGTATACCTAGAGCTTTAAAATTCGGCAATTAAGAAAAAAATGAGTGTGTGATCGCAATTAATTTTAATGTCGAGCCAAAATACGATGAATGAATGTGATAGCAGTGTATACTTTCAAACGTCATGTCGGAGGCTTTTCGCTTGATACTAAATATAAAATAAAAAAAAGACTGACAATCATTCAAAATTTCCAACTGTACAGTACAGTCACAGCAACAGTACAGTGATATCGAGAGGAAAGCCGTCGACATGTTAATTTTTGTGCTATATTAGAATGTTTACTTTAACCAAGTAAAACGTTCATAAGTGTACATTTAGATAAAACTTAAATAAAATACTTATTTAGTGTAAGGCCGGAGACACATTATTGTAACGCCACAGGTCACACTTTGCGT
This sequence comes from Synanthedon formicaeformis, assembly GCA_945859745.1. Taxonomy (NCBI): domain Eukaryota; kingdom Metazoa; phylum Arthropoda; class Insecta; order Lepidoptera; family Sesiidae; genus Synanthedon; species Synanthedon formicaeformis. The sequence continues at coordinate 7,834,359 of OX243975.1, forward strand.
TTGATGGAACGTCTCTGCACTATAAAGGTATTTGCACACTAGCTGTATCGTTAATCGTATAAGGAACCTTGTCACGTTAACATTTTCCAGCCATTGTTGCTAACAATATTGAGTACTGATTACTGAGTGCTGAGTACTGACTACCTTCTGAGTGCTGAGTACTGAGTGTGTCACAAAATGGCAGCCAGGCGCTTTAGTAATTTGTGGGACTCATTTAAACTCAGGCAAAATTTAAATACATTTGAAAATAATAATGCTCGTTTTGTTTTGCTCGTTTTGCTCTATCAATATTATTTTAACAATTTAATTTAACTTAATATTTTATTACTCAACTATTATACGGCTAGTGTGTGCACACCTTAACATAAGAATGTGAGATATTTTCGGAAACTACAGCCACAATCACCTTTATTCAGTTCAAGTGGTTGACAGTTCCTATTTTATTTTTCTATAATAAAATTGATTATTTTAATTTTTACACTCTTAAATTATTTCAATGTGTTTTATTATTTTATTGTTCTATTGTAATTGTAGCGAGTTTCCGTCCGTTTATTTGTAATATAGAACATTATTGTAAGATTATTTTGTTTTTTAGCGACACAAACGTTATAATTAAAATTGTATAATTTTTTAATGCTAAAGAACCAAAGCGAAATAACATCACTTTTTTTGGTTTTAAGTCTTTTAAAAAAAAATGTAAAATCTCAGATAGATCTTTCTTATTATATCTGCAGATTCCAGTACCTACAACATAATATCTCGCCGTGTTAGCTTATATTATATATAGGACCTATTACGTTATAGTACCTACCTATTTTATGGACCTAATCTATTTCAATCAATTTATATAATTTTAACAGATCTAAAACATATTTATCGCTAATTTATTACATCTGGCGAACAAATTTAAAAATTTCTTTACAAACTCAAGTAGTATCTAACAAATATTCAGCGCCATCTACTGTCGAGTTTGATTGAAAGAGTCTATGATGAAACTTTATGACGAGCGACGCGCTCGTCACGCGGCAACACGTCGTCACGGTCGTCACGTGGCAACGCGTGGTCACGGTCGTCACGTGGCCACGCGTGGTCATGATCGTCACGTGATGACCGCGTTGCTCTACGACAGCTATATCTACAATAACGGTAGGTATGTCATCCATAGAATACTATACTATGGTCATTTTATGGACATAATATTATCATGTCTTGGATTCATAGTAAAATGGGTTTAAATAAGTAACAGTACAATGCAAGACCTATAATAGGTCGGGATTAGGTCCAACAAGATCTATATATAGGTAACAGAATAAACTTTACATCTTACTAAGGGTTACGCTAAAAGTAATGAATCATTTTCGATCCATTACAGTCATATTTAACTTATAGAAAATCATTTATTTCTGTAAACCGAAATTATCGAAATATTAGGTAATTTAACTGCTCTTTCAACTAGGCAGTACCTATCTTTATTTTTACTCAATGAACATAGCAAATTGACTTAAATAAACCCTAAATGATGCTAGCGTAGCACCTTAACCCTTTAGCCGCCAGTGTCGGATTTATCCGACAATTATTTTCGTGTCCATTTCGCTAGAGCCGTATATATAAGACAAATTCATCTACTTGTATAATGTTTATTTTTAAAAAATTGAGTTGCTTTCTGTTTTAAAAAAATAAGGGCACGACAAATACAAAACCAAGCGGTTAAAGGGTACAGTTAAAAAGCTAATAATCCAGGTTCAAAAGGCATTTTTGTAACTTCTTACATTTTTAATTAAAATACTTTATAAATAAATTAAGAATTTTGTGTTTTTTTTTAAATTGCACACATTTTTATATTTCGTTCTCCAATAACGTGCTGGAAACTGTATATGTATAGATTAGGTATTATATGTAGGACATTACGATAGTATATTAAGTATTATTATTAACATACATACAATAAAATAGACAATGTTCAATATTATGAGTTTCATTTTTTTTATTGTACCCTGCTGCCAAGCAATAGGAAGGTAAGAAAGTAGGTATATACCTACTACATATTTGTTTTCTTTTCCGGCAATAAATTCTCTTTATGAAGATAGTTATTTTAAATTTTATTTATTAAATTATAATCGCTTATAAAAAAAATTGTAAACTGGGTTGGTTAACATCGATAAAATTCATTATTTTGTCATTATTTGAGTTGTTGAGAATTTCATAATTTTAAAGTATACAGTCCTATTCATATTTATTTGCTTTCGGTTAAAAATTTTTAAAATCTGTGGTTTCATAGATTTTTATAAAAGCAATAATTACGTAGTTTATGCTAGAATTACGAATAAGCTTTTGAGGTGAAAAATTTAATGAAGAATTTATGAAGAATTTACATAATTTTGTAATCTGTGCAATTGTCAAACATTGCTAATTATTCTATGTCCAAAGGTTACTTTTTTTAAATAAAGAAATAGGTACAATTTTTCTTTATAATTTTAGTATAGATTTAGATGTCAATGCGTCAACTCTAGCGCCCTCTGTCATTGAATAGTGTCATTAAATTAAATATTGACAGACTGCAGTACAAAAAGTCTTATTTTCATCCATCAGATGGCGCCAAGTACAATGTGTTTATACGTAAACTTACAGATGGCGCGTCTTACTTATTCGTCGGGACTATCGACCTAACAAAATGAACAAAACATTTAAAAATTGTATTAGATACTAATGTAAAATGTCTCTAAAATCACAGAAATCTTTGAATGAAGATAATTTTGAAATATTTGAGAAAAGTTTCTCTGCTGGGAGTGTTTCGGAGGAGAGTCTATCATGGTTTGTACTTATTAGTTACGAAAGATTAGTTAGCTTTTAGTGTAGTTAATATAAGTTAATAATAGTTTAATTCATACCATACATTTACCTTCTGTGTTGAATAATCAAATTGAATCTATAGGTAGGTACTATTATATCATAGAATCTACTAATATCATAAGAGAGATTTGTTTTAAATTTTTTTCACCTATAGCAATCTAAAAGGACCTGTAATTTATTACAGCGATAATGAGGATGACGATGACAGTCTCGCCTGCGAGCTGATGAAGAAGCTGACTCCAGGAGCGCTAAGCAAGTTGAGACGGTGCTTCAAAAAGAGCAAGGAACGAGTTAAAAGCCTCGATGTAGACAGGTAGGTTGCCTGCGTCAATCTATGTATGTGCCATGCTAGTACAATATATATTTATATGTAATTCTTAGCGCCTCTTTCACCAACGTCAAGCAGGCTAAACTGTCACTTAAAGTCACCTGTCACCGGGAATAATTTAGCTGATATACCCTCGTTTGTACGGTAAACGTCCCAAACATTAAATTGAAAATAATAAAAAAAGTCGCCTATCGAATGATGCAGTAAACTGAGTGCATAATTCAATAAAACAGAAAATGATTTCTAAAAGTAACTAATCAATACTTTACTTTTAGTTGGTGAAAGAGGCGCTTAGCGTTTGTCCTACTTGGCTCTCACTGAGATATAAATTCTTTAATTAATTATACTGAATTTTTTTACTTTGGAGGCGTGTGGAAGAAGTGATGCGTCGCGCAGCTGCTGAAGAAGGAATAGAATTCGCTGCGCCCACGCATAGAGCGGGAGACGATGGCTTGTGCCTCGGAGAAAATGCGTTCGTTGGAGCGCTAAACAATATATTCGGTAAGTTTCAGGGCATATTTTGACTACGCAGGGACGGTGCACTTAACCATAAGTAACATAATTATAAACTAGCCCTCGCTTAGCCCTCGACTTCAATTAAGTAGTCCACTGTGACCACTGCTAGACATATAGTTTTCTAATAGGATTCTATGCAGTCAGATTTCTATACAATTGACAATATCATTATTACGTGTCGAGGTGACCACAAGTACACAACCCACTCGCACAAGTTGTTCCGGGTTCTGGACCCGTTCCGTACGGGACGCGTCCGATGGCGGGCCGTAGTCGACCGGCTTGCGGCGGCGGGCGGAAAAGCGACCGCCTCCAGACTCCATAGCTGGCCGCGACTTACGGCCACACATATCAAGAAGCTGGCCCATTGTAAGGTATTCTTTTTATCAAGTAACCAAAACTGCCACAGAAAAACACGTCAGTCTAAAACTTAGCTTCACAAAAAACGAAGATTTTGTCATAACCTGAAGGCCTAGTGTGAGTTTTACTCGATCAAACGCATCGAACGCTTTGATGTGAATTTGTATTGGAATGAAGCAGCGCCACCTAGTGGCTATCGTGTAGCGCTACTTCATTCCAATACAAATTGACGTTTACGCGTTCGACGCGTTTGATCGAGTAAAACTTGCGCTAAGGCCGGTTTCAGTGCTTTCCTGACGGTCAGGCCTGACGATACGTACGACTGACCGCGGTAGCAATACGTGTGCGTACGGTCAGGCGAGCTCTGCGACTTGTGAATTTTCATACAAATGACAAGCGCGTCGGTCGCACGGTCGGTCGTGCGTATCGCCAGGACCGTGGAGAGCACTAAAACCGGCCTAAGCCCTCGCCATCGATACACTATACTACACAGTCGATAAATATCGTGATTCTGGATTACAATCTAAATCCTTACTAACATTATGAATGTGAATGTGAGTTTGTTTGTTTGTTACGCTTTTACGCAAAAACTACTAAACCGATCACCATGAAATTTTGCATACACGTTGTCTGGGGCACCAGAAAGTACATAGGGTACCTTTCATCGTTCAACGCGGACAAAGTCGCGTGCACCAGCTAGTATCATGATAAATATCGAGCGTGTAGCATTCGCCCTTCTGTTTTACAGCGTGAAACTATAGTTAAATTGGTGAATATCGAGAAAGAAGACTCGTTTTGTTATGCGGCCGTCTCCAAGGGAGGAAGAATTGGTATATACAGTGGAGAAATGAAACTTCTTTACTCCTATGAGGTGAGTTCCGATTTTCTTATTAACCCCCGACGCCCGACGCAAAACAAGGGTTTTTATAAATTTAACCTGTGTATCTGTCTGTGACATTAGAGCTTCCAAACGGAGTTTTTTTGTTTGAAAACTGACACGGTCGAGATGGTTCTTAGCTGTTATTTACGAAGATCTGATTAAGTTTTTGGAAAGTAAAAAAAAAATTTTTGTCTGATGGAACGTCGACAGAAGTGGCTCACGGTCCACTTGATGGCAAGTGGCAAGTGAAATTTTATATAAACGCTAATGATGTACTGGATTTTCAGATGTTTTATCACAGGACTGGTCTGAAGCGTCGCGTCAAGAACTGTTGGATCACCGACGCCCTATACTTAACTGTAAATAATTTTTATTTCGAACAGCACTTACTGTTTAGCTAAATTATACAAGTACTAGCTGAACCCTTGCACGTTTCGCTGCGTTTAGGGCCCATGGCACCACCGGCTTGAACCACTGGTAGAGCAAAAATATACCGCCAGTGGTGCAAGCCGGTGGTGCCATGGGCTCTAAACGGTTTCGCTGTGGCTCAGTCTTATTATTAACTCGGCTGCCACTTTAAACGGCTAACTTCCACTTTAAATGTGACAGCAGTTCACGTTGGCGAGTTAGTTCTCCTCGCTTTCAGATGGCGGCGTAAAAAAAGCTATTTTTCTCGCAATCGTGATTATATTATTAGATATGATCAATCCTTGAAGCGGATTGCATATTGTGTGCAATCGGATTGCAAATTTCAAGTCAATCCGTCAGCTAGTTTTCGAGTTTTTGAGAGATACACAATATTTTCATATATAGACTAGCTGTTGCATGCGAAAGCTATAAAATATAGCCTACCTATGCTGATAAGATTTGTATGTTTGTAATGAATAAACTCAAAAACTACTGGACGGATTCTTCCACCTTCCACCTATAGATAGGTTCCATATAGAAAAAACTCTTCCACCTGTAGATAGCCACTTTAACAGCGAGTAACATAGGCTATATTTTACAAAGTTACGCGGGAGAAGTCGCGTGCAACAGCTAATAAAAAAATGTGAGCCTAGTGTTCCAATACTACTTTCCTTTGGCCTGGCAAAAGTGTAATAGAATAAAGATATCAGATTGTAATTTTTTTTTAATTTTGAACGCGGACGAAGTCGCGGGCACTAGCTAGTGTTTTTATATATTTTAACGGCTCATGTCTATTGTAAATAAATGATGTGTTTCAGGATGTGCAATGTCTGATCCTGTCAGCTTCCGACCGCAGCCTGACGATATACGACGCATCGACGCTCACTCATTCGCCTCTCTATTGCATCACTGGGATACCAAATATACCAACTGTATGTATATCTCGGTTTATATATACAGACTATGTATAACATCTCGGTTGTTAATATACTCCGGGAACAATATACATTTGGAAAGGAAAGTGAACCGGGAAAGCTAAATTTTGGATATTACGTGGGGGAGGCCTAGATAAGCTTAACTTGAAAAACTCGACCAAGATTTCCTGGTTGCATTTTCCACCATCTTGAAAAAAGCGTTTAATTCAGTTTTTTTACAATAACTCGGCTCTCCGTCGAGATACGAAAAATGTGATGATACTTTTTTGTTGCTTTCTTTATGCTCTATAATTTACGTCTTAAACATTTTCACCTACCGGTTATACTAGGCATGCCTTTTAAGTTCTGTCGTTTCCATATATCCCGCCAATTTTGAATTTGGAACTGTTCAACATTCGAATGTGTTTAAATTTTGAATCTCAAAACAGAATCTAATACCAGAGGGCGAAATAATTTCAGGATAAATAAAACATTATAAAATTGATATGAATAAATGAATTTATAATCCCATTTCATAGTATTGGCTATGTTAGTTGTGTACGTACAGTCTAGGTGCGAAAAGCTTAGTCAATTTTCAAATTCATCCCTTAGTTGAAACTAAAAGCACTAAGCAGACAATTGACCGACGGTTGACAAGAAATTTTGGCATGACTGATAACTGTCCTGTCTGGTGCAAGCAAATGTGCGCTGGCCCGTGTAATAAAATTGTATATGTAGCGCCCTCTGTTGCGGTGCGGTGGTACCATCCTAACGAAGAACTTCAACCTAATGCAAAAGATGGCGCTGTCTTCCGATGTTATATCGCGCAACATTTCGTAAAAACACGAATTATAGAAATATCACGGCACATGTTCGGCACTTATTTTCTTCAACAGTGCGTGTTTTAGTCAACATGATTTAAAACTGATAGAAATTCTAGAAATAGAAATTCTTCGCCAAACTACCTTCTGAGAGAGAACATTTCTGACGAAGTTGTACTAAGTTGTATTGTATATGGACAGAATTTCTATCAATTTTAAATAAGGTTGACTACACCCACCCACGCCACTGTTGAAGACAATAAAGCTAAGCATACAGTACAATAAGTCCCATATGTGCCGTGATATTTCTATCTGAGGACTAATGAGGACACGGACCACTAGGCTAGGGCCACTAGCGCTACACCTAGATAGTCTAGCTAGACAGACACCTACAGGGTCGGCCGCTACTTTTCTTCATAAGAACCTTCCTCGAACTTCTGATATAATTTTTTTATATAGATAGATTATTACAGTGCATGTCGTACTCTCCATCTGAAAGTCCGGGGGCGCCTTCAGAGCTGACGTTCGGAACGGATCGCGGAGAAATAGTGCGCGTGCGATTCTTGCAGCCGAGAGTCGCGCTTTTCCACACCACCTCAGCTGACCACATCAACTATTACTTCTGGATGGTACACTAGTTTATTTTGTACATGTTTGCTTTGCGTTGCAACTATTCTTAGTGTCTGCTATTTATGTCGACTGAAGTTTATTGATTAAGACAACTAGTATACTACCCATAAAGTGCTCTGTGACGTTAGGCAAGCACCCCAACCGCTCATCCAATGGGCTCGTCGATGGAGAATAGAGGTAAGGAGGCCCAACCTAAACATGAGAAAGGGTCATTTAGGCGGCGCTGTAGTAGCATTGGGTGGTGTGACAACCAATCAATCATTAGACACCAATGCGACAATCAATCATATAGAACCACTATTTAATGCTTTTAGCTTGCCACTTTTTCAGTTTAACACTCATGTAAGTTGGTCCTCCTTTACCTCTACTCTCCATAGACTAGTCAGAGCTTACAGGTGAACATCCTTATTCCAGGAGTTGTCTGGTCCGCCGCACAACGCATATTGCGCGTTGTCAAGAAGCCGCGCGCATGCGCGTTGCGTACGACGCGTGCTAAGCGAGCGCACGCTCACCGTTTCTTGCGCACACGACGGCGACGCTAGCGTGCGCGTGCGTCACCGTAATGTGATCCTGGATGACTGCGTGTTGGGTGCGCAACGAGGCGTCACGTGCTTCTTCTCGGTGCGCGCTCTACAATTGCTGGTGACGGGCAGCGCGGACGGAACAGTGCGCTTGTGGGAGAGATGGCAGCGCGCCCCTTACGCTGCTCTCGTCGCTTCACGAGCCTCGATATTGGATGTCGTTGTCGTGTTGCATCTGCAGATCATCGTCGCATATAACAACCAATGCGTAAGCGTTTTTCATGAGATATATTCGTTAGACGGGTTTGGGCAGTTGTATTGTACGATTATGAAAAATATAGGAAAATTTAGACATGCGACACGCAACACGCGACATTCTCGTTGAAGAACGAAACTGAAGCGCGTTATAACCTGCCGGCACGCGACATCTGTCGTCAAGAATTGTGAAGCTAAGATTTTAACTTCTGATGTCCTGCTATAGACATGTTTTGTTTCCTCATTATCACTCTTGCCAAAGTGTTCGCGCTCATGACCTTGTGACTGATAGTCCTGTATGACCTGTGGATGACAGTGTATGTTTGTAAATAGGCGGACATTAATTCTTGAAAGCGTAAAGAGTAAAGGAAAAGGTTCATGCTTTTATGCATTAATATATGTAACGTACAGACAGGCAGCCCAGAAGGCTGCAATAAAGCAATATCAGAAATTATGTTAGGTAGGACATCTACTGCTATGACTATTAATGCAAAATATTTTGTCTTTTCTAAAGATGGTGTATATTTGGGATTTGTTCGAAGAGTGTCTGCTGCAGTCTTTTAAAATCAAATTCCCATTTTTCGGTTCTCTGGGGAAGAAAGCAGACTTTGGATCATACAGCATATATCCAGGTATTTTTAAATGTAAAGTCGAGGTACAGTTTTCGTACCCCGACTTTACTAAATTCATTCCTTTATCAAAATCGTAGACTATTTGTAATTTTGAAACTAAAGCACAACTGACAGACGTTTGAAATGAAATTTCGGCATGGCTGACATTTGCCCTGGTGCAAGCAAATTTTGACTAAAGTGACGAACCTTTACTTACTCCGACTGTACATAATACCGACATTAGTCGAAAGCAAGCCTAAGTTAGTTTTAATTAAACGGTATGTGAAACCGTAAGACACAGCTAGTTTCTAAGATACAGTAAAATAATCATCTCCCATTAATGAATAGTGAATGATTGTAATAACTCACATAATGCTCCTCATGCACTCCAAGGGGCAGCTCGTGCAAAAGTCAAAGAAGAATCGGACCCCGAAGTGTTGGAGACCAGCTCCCGTCGAGGGTCGAGTGTTTTTCAAGCTGCTTCCGGAGGACTCCTTCTGCAACCGGACTCACAGACTGACGAGTGGCTACGGACGCCATTGGAACAAGACCCGTCAGTACATACTTCATACATACATACATACATACATACATACATACATACATACATACATACATACATACATACATACATACATACATACATACATACATACATACATACATACATACATACATACATACATACATACATACATACATACATACATACATACATACATACATACATACATACATACATACATACATACATACATACATACATACATACATACATACATACATACATACATACATACAGAAAAAAATTGTAAAAATGGTCAATTTAGTTTCTAAAACTAGAGCCTATAAACACGATATCTCTGAAAACAAAGTAACTTACTCCATGACAAACCCTTACAGATTTATTATTAGTATTGATATATTGATACAAAACATCTATGACTCAGGTACAAAGGTAAAATGTTCACATTTTATTCGATCGAACCCGCGACCGTTTGGTTAACACTCATCCAAAGCAATGATATTTCAGTGAATACATTCGTTTCAACCGGCCTGACGTTGTTATCACGTGTTGCGACTACATTTGCGTGCTAAGGCTCTCCCCACACGAGGCCGACCGCTCGCAAAACGCTTTACCGCCGCCCGCGGACACGCTGCGCGCGCGCACTCCGGCTGGATGGGATCTACCGCAGACTATATTTGGTTACTAATTCCTCATTATATTCCTAAAATAGAATAGAGGTAATGAGGATCGACTAACTTACAACGGGTGTAATGGACGACACACGACCAGTCCATCGCGTCAAATGGACTGACGTGAAGCCAAAATTTAAGTCGTTTGGTGTCACGTCAAATGACTGATCGTGTATTTCGTCCTTAAGTCTAACAACTGTCAAGCTAAATAATGATAACAGAATAAAATGTATGCTTTATAATAATCCAGGTAATAAACTATCTGTGTGCCAAATTTCACTTAAATCAATTTAGTAGTTCTAATGTGGAAGTGGAAGAGTAACAAACGTACATACATCCATCTTCACAAACTTTGCATTTATAATATTAGTGGGATGGACTCTATTGGGATTCGAACCTGCTTTCTATCTTGCTTGACTGACTATAAACTGCGTAATTGGCAGAACATCAAAATATTCCTTAACCTATGAAACCTGAAGCCTTTTTGACATTGGAAATGTCTTTTCGTTCGCTTCAGTATAGGCCCCGATTTCACGAAAAAGTGCGATCCCCTTATATCTCGGAGAGTTGTGAAGATATGATATTCAAAAATAGCTCAAAAGACGTATATTCACGAGAGCTGTAAGGTGCAAAAAGAATTTTTCAAAAAAGTCAAAAACAAAAAATGTTATAGCCGAAATAGTGAAAAAAAAAACAATTTTTTCCGCATTTTTTGATTTTGGCGCTCAAATTCCTCAGGACAATTTAGTCAGCTACAATTTGAGCCTAAAATTAAGACGATCTGGTTATGGATTTGCCCCGTAACATAACCTTTTTGAAAGAAGTCAACAAGTCAGAACAACATATTTTTTCGAATTCCGTAGGTAGATTCATTTCCACAATGTGTTCGATAGTCGTGTGAGGCACGAAATCTGTGAATTTTTGTTTTAAAACAGTATTTTCTATTTTACAGTACGTCCGTCACCAAGAAGTCGACCTTCATCTCCCTTGCCGCCCGCGACCTCTCTCCCCCCTCTTATCCCTCCCCCCTCGACCTTCCTCTCTCCTTCGACGGCGGAGTTCCCTCATCACGACCTCGATCAGTTACTGCACAACGCTGGTAACTATGAATTTTTCAGATATTTGGTATCATTATCATAAATAAATAAATAAATATCTTCACACATTCCACACAGCACCATCTAGTTTCAAAGTAAGCAAGTAATGCTTGTATTATGGATACCAGACAGTTGATATAATACATAGATTACTTTTTTTTTGTAAATACATACATATTATACATAAAAAACATCCATGACTCAGGTACAAAGGTAAAATGTTAACACATAAAACATTTGCCCCTAGCGGGATTCGAACCCGCGACCGTTTGGTTAACAGCTAGGGTTACTAGCCACTAGACCAAACGTGTCGTCAAATCATATCAGAATACTTCAAAGTACGAGTATAAGTAAAGTCACGCTTTCAGTCCTTGGACTAAAAAATATAATATAAAGCAAACCGAGAGGGGTTTTAGTGCGGTAAGAGTCCCATATCCCATATTATATCTTGTGAAAATAAACTGTCCACAGTACTGTGTTTATTCCAACAAAGGTATCCCGATCAAAAGATCTTATCTTTTTTTAGGTAGAAGGGATATCTTTTGAAGATATCCCTTCTCGTAAAAAAGAAGTAGATATAAATGTCTCATCTTTTTCTGTTTGTCTGTATGTTCTAATCTCTGAAAGTTGCGAAGGCATTTCGTTCCTGTTCATATCAATGGAAAGCGAGATTTCTGGCAATGTTTTTTTTTTTATAATTCTCACAAATTATTATTATTTATCGCGACAGTATATATTAACCTATATTCTATGTACGTAATGATTTCATTAATATCTTAGAAAATTTGATAACAACAATATTTTCGATTATTTAGATTTATCTTTGCACGTTTTTCAGGTCTGAAAGGGATTTTGGAGAAAGATTTTGTTTTAATGCAGGGCTTGAAGCACGATTTGAACAAGAAACTCGCCGACTTACAAGCTAATATGGACGTAGTGAGTAAAGAGATAACAATTATTCATATACTAGCTGGTACCCGCGACTTCGTCCGCGTTGAATCATCGCTGTGACGACGGTGGCGCCGCCACGCGACAGTGGCGCCCAATTCTTTATATTTTTAGACGTTCTTTATATTTCTTTATATTATCACTCAGGAACAGTACTTTTTTCTTAATGAAAGGTACCCTATGTCTTTTCTTGTATCCCTGTCTACGTGTATGCAAAATTTCATGATGATCGGTTGAGTAGTTAAGGCGTGAAAAGATAGCAGACAGACAGTTACTTTCGCATTTATAATATTAGTATGGATATAAATATAGATAAGTATACTAAAACAATAATATATATTGTCATATGTATAATGAAAGATGGTGCGCTTGCGCAGATGGTGGGCGCAGTGGCTTCGGGGGCGCCATACTTGTCACTGCGTACCCTCACTGCGCCGCAGCCACCGCAGGTTGACGAGATGACTGACATTTACCATCGCATCATGAAGTGAGAACTTACCACTTTTAAAAGCCTAAAACAGAATTCACTGTTTTGAATAATTGTAACTAGCTTAAGAGCGCGTATAAAGGCACACTAGCGCCACTCATTTAAAAAAATATATTATCTCGTGTCTGAGAAGGAATTATTATTAACGGCTACACAGGTCCCTCGGTAATTATGTCTACAATTTTTTAATACCTTTTAAAAAGCTTCATATTTAGATACGAAGCAACAAAATACGATCTAGAGGAATTTGGCCGCTTGTCTTGTTGCTTCGTGTCTAAATATGAAACTTTTTAAAAGATATTAAAAAATAGTAGACATACTTACCGAGGGACCTGTGTAGCCGTTATTAATAATTAATTCTCAGTCACGAGATAATATCTCTTGAAATGTGTTGCGCTAGTATGCCTTTATACCGGCTCTTAAGATAATATACTTGTATATAGGATTACAATAAGAAAATGAAGAAAAAGAAAATCTATAATATGTAACTGCGGAGACTTGGCAAAGCCATTATTTGAGTACTCCAAGAAATTGTTGAAGGAAATGCAACCTTATGTTGTTAGCAATAGAGTGTAATATCGCTTTTATTCCAGATTGTTCCCGGGGCCTAGTGTGTCCGGAACTCCTGTCTGCAGCGAGTCTTCAACGCCAAGGAGAAGCCGCCATTCTGGATCTGTTAAATCCGCGTCAAATGCCAATTAATCTCTCTATTTACTTTACATATTAAACATTAGATAATTTTATTTATTTGATGAGAAAACGTTTCTTTAGAGCATAGGTACCAGATAGTGTTGGGAGCGTATTATAGGTCATCCTTATCTCACAAACGGCCTAATATTACCCATAATTATATTTATCACTCAGTCACGGGTTCGAATCCCGCTAGGGGCAAATGTTTATTTGTTAATATTTTACCTTTGTATGTACTTGAGTCATGGATGTATGTATATTACAACAAAAAAAAGTAATCTACGTAATATATCAACTGTCTGGTCATAAAAGTCTCCAATTATGTTAGTTTTTTTTTTTGTAATTATTATAACAGTAAATAATTGCAATCGTAACCGTAATTTTTATACAATGTAAATGTAATTAAAAATTGTATTTTTAATTACAATAAACTGCCCGTGGGGGTGGCGACCCCAGGGGGAAACTAAAAAAAAACAACATAACATTTTTGTAAACCAACCGACAAAGAACAATTATTATGAATTGTAAAAAAATATTATAGTACCTACATACCTACCAACATAATTAATTAATTATTAGCATTAACGTTACGTATGAGATAAGCTTAGCATATGTATTTTTTTATTATAGTTGTTATCAGTCGTTGACTGGATTAGAATGTGACTGGTCATTTGCAAAAGAATTATAATGTTACGCTAAAAAACATGTTCTTACCAAAGTTTTCTGTAAAATTAAGTGCAAATTCTAAAAAAGTTTTGAGAGTTTTTCTAAGTTCATCGAATATAAGTTACACTAAGTTGAATGAATGCGAAGATATATTGAAATGTCACAGCGATGATCAGAGTTTACAGGTGAAAGAATTCCGCTCCTTGGATGAGAAGGACTACAGGAGGTTCATAAGCTCTAGGGCTTCTAAGAGGGAACCGGCGCTCACCAGGGAGATCAGTAAGTTACATTAAAGTTAGACCAAGGAGAAAATGTAACATTTTTGTATAATTTTATCAAAAATGAAAAACATTTTTATTCAGCCAACGAACCCATAATTATCTCTTGTTATAATAAAAATTTCGTTTAAAGTAAGACCAAGGAGAAAATGTAACGTTTTTGTATAATTTTGACAAAAATTAAAAACATTTTTATTCAGCTAACGGACCCATATCTCTTGTTATTAAAAAATTTCGTGTCATATGTTTGAGGCCAATGAACTAACTACTGAATCGATTTTGATAAAACTTCGTAACAATGTGTAATTGGGGCCAACTTAATAGATAGGATAGTTTTTATTTTGAATCCGGGCGAAGCCGGGAGCGTGTAGCTAGTTATTTATTATTTTGGCCAATTCCACATAATATTTTTTTTTGTATTTTTTCATTATTTAGCGTCCCTCGCTTACAAAATGGGCAAACAAATGATCTCACTGGCCGAAGGAATGCCCAATGAAGAAGTATTTCCTTTCAGTAAAATACGAATTCAAAGTACAGGTGGAAGAGAAATCACACTTGAAGCAAATGAACTAAGAACTGCCTTACAATACGCACCATCGCATGGGTGAGTTATTGCTACTTCGTGCTCTTTAACAAATTGCTGCTTTATCTCCTATAGGAGACCACAGTGAAACACAGCCAGTGTGCTTAGTAAGGGAGGCCAGAGCCCATCTTTATCCTTGTCACTAATTACTATCTGATCAGAAATCAACCCTGGTCACCCTGGTCTAGTTTTTTCCTGGTACTAAAAGAAACTTCAACTTACCCGGTATTTTTATTGATGAAAAAATTCCATCCATTTTTATGTGATTTCTCTCTCAAATGACAATAATATATTTATTTTATAAGATTTAAGTGCACTAATGGTCTTTTCTATATCTTAATTTTTAAAGTATAATGGACGAAATACACGATCAATCATTTGGCGTGACGACAAACTGACGTGACGCAACGGCGCGATTTGAAATACAGTGTTTACCATTCACGATCAAATTTTGGCACATTAGCTATTAGGACACAGTGACGTAATTTTTTTTTACTCGAAAACTTGTTTTGGTGCAGCCCTGACCAGAATTCAAACATAAGTAGTTACTTGGACTTCCTATTATTTCATTCGGTGGTTAAACTTGTACAACAACAAAGGGATCAGCCAGCCAGAGACTAAAAAAAAGAGTGGGCAGATCCTTCTTACTCTTTTTTACGTGGGTTGCTATCGTGTTGGTCTTCAGTTAGAGAGTGATGTCGGAAATCGCCAGACCGAGTGCAAAGGTCTTGAAATGCATGACTATTGCTTGCCCTCAGACTTCCCTCGTTAAAATCCACATTACAAAATTTCCAAGAGACGGTCCACCGACCGCCAGCTCTGCCTCGAGATGTCCTCGTCACTAACGGAGCTCAGCACGGGATATATGCCTGTGTAGAGCTTCTCACTGAAGTAGGAGACCCGGTGCTGGTCAGCCAATTCACGTACACTGGACTTCATAGTGCGGTAAGTTTATATTTGTGTTGCTAAAGGGAATGTACCATTAGCACAGTTTAGCAATATGTTGTCATAAGTTCCTCTAACATTAGATATGTGTAATAAAAATTAGTGGCCGACAAAAGTGAAAACTTGAACAATTACGTATGCATTTTTTGAATCGTCAGGATAGTACATAATTATTTATATACATATTTGCCGGTTACCTAAACGGTTACACGATAACAAGTCGCAAGTTCAATGGTTTTCTGTTTTTTTTTTTTCATCTCAAAAATGCCCAACGCGCCTAAAGAAGTTTTCACTTCAAAAATCTAGAAATCTTTTAAATCGAGCTCACATAGGGTTTGAGTACTTTAATAGCGTATGTATTTATGTTAAATATAATAAATAAATAATTTCTTGTTGCAGTTGAAACCATATCAACCAGAAATGATAAATATCAAAGAAGACGAGAATGGTATAATACCTGAACATATTCAGTCTGTCCTTGAAGATCGATTAAGAAGAGGCTTACGGATGCCCAAATACCTGTACGTGGTACCCACAGGAAATAATCCCACGGGAACTGTCATCTCGCCCGAGAGACGCCGGACAATATACGAACTCGCCTGTTTTTACGATTTCTTGATTATAGAAGACGATCCGTACGTCTTTTTAAATTATACGGAGGTACCTATCTTATTTCTTTAATATTACATTATTTTTTTAATAATTTTTATGACTGTCAAGTTGGTGGTAATTGTTTGCCAAAAAAAATCACATAACATCTATAATGTCTTATTTCACATTAGGTCCTCTACAAGACTGTCTTTTGTACAGTCGGTGTACGAAAAGTCAGACGAAAAACTTCAGTTTTCAAAATCATTCCTTTATTAAATCGTAAAACTCTAAGTACCTTTTGAAACTAAAGTATTAAGCAGAGAACTGAGAGATATTTGAAATGAAATTTTGACATGACTTCGTTGGTGCAAGCAAATGTCAATATTAAGGTGACGAACCTTTTTTTACTTCAACTGGACATATTATGTTTCTCCCTAAAGGACGAAATACACGATCAGTCATTTGACGTGACTCCAGACGACTTGAATCAAATGGAGCGACGCCAAACATTGTGCCCATTTACGGTCAGTTCAGTTTTCTGTCATTTATGCGTTTGACCGGGTCGAGTGACGTTGACATGAGCTCTGATTCGGAAGCGCGACAAGATGCCACGGCGTAGTGTTTCTACCAAGGAGGATAGAAATGTATTCTATCCTCCTTAGTTTCTACACTCACGTGTAGAATCAGTTGGCGCGTTGGCGCGATGAACTGACGTGACGCAACGGCGCGATTTGAAATCCAGTGTTTGACATCAAGCCAACGGAGTTTACCATTCACGATCAAATTTTGGCTTCACGTCAGTCCATTTGACGTGATGGACTGATCGTGTTCGTCGATAAGCTGCCTAGCCTCTTTTATTTCCTTCCAAGTTATGTATAAAAAAAATTACGTGTCACGTTGTTTGACGCCAATGAACTTCTAAACTACTGAACCGATTTTGATCAAATTTCGTAACTATGTGTAATTTTATCTAACTTAAAAGATAGGATAGTTTTTATTTTGAACCCGGGCGAAACCGGGAGCGTGTAGCTAATAGTGTCATACGAGTATATGTATACATAGGTATTCTCAGTTCAGGTAGACTATAATAAGTGTTATGAACAATATTTGCAGAAGCCATTGCCATCATTCCTGTCGTTGGACACGTGCGGTCGTGTAATCCGACTGGACTCCGTGTCGAAGGTGATCAGCTCGGGGCTCAGAGGGGGCTGGTTGACGGCTGCTCCGACCCTCGCTCGACAATTGGAACTGCATCTTCAGGCAGAGATACTGCATCCCTCTACCCTCTCTCAGGTATGGTTACAATGTTCTTTGCTGTGACAGTGGAAGATTTACATTCAATCGAAATTGACGAAAAATTGCAATGCTTACTCGAAATTGGCGAAAAAATGCAATACTTAATTCCACCTGACTAAAAAATGCCAATACCTACTCGAAATTGACGAAAAAATGCAATACTTTTTAAAATAAAATAA